>JANCRA010000101.1:0-385254 GCA_024362935.1 Setophaga petechia
CCAAATCAGGGAGGGGTTCCCAAAATGTTGGTGAAGGCCGTGAATACCTGGGGAGGGTTGTGATTACCAGGGGGAGAAGGGGCTCCCCAAAATTTGGGGGAGCTCCTCAAGATTTGAGGGGGTCCCCAAAATTTTTGGGGTGCCTTGGGAGGGATTCCTGATATTGGGGTGGGGGCATTGTGGGTTTGGGGGGACGGGAATTGAAGCCCCCTCAATGTTTTGTTTCTCCCTTCACAGTGCCCCAGTGATGGTGACAAAAAATGGTGAGGGGGGAGCTTAATTTGGGGGGGTATTAATTTTAATTAATTAATTAATTAATTAATTTAAACCTCCCCTATTTAATTAGGGGGTTTGATTGGGAAGTTTAATTGGGGTATATTTAATTGGGGGGGTTTGGTTGGGAGGATTAATTGGGGGGGTTAAATAGAAGGTTTTTACTTGGGTTTAATTGGGGTGTTTTAATTGAGAGGTTTAATTGGGGGAGATTAAATGGAGATGTTTGATTAGGGATGTTAATTAGGGGGGGTCTTTAATTGAGGGAGTTAACAGGTGATCTTTGGGGCTGTATGTTTGGGATCTTTAATTCAAGAGGTTTAATTAGGAGCTCTTTAATTAGCGGGGGGGTGTTTAATTGCTGGGATGGATTTTGAGGTGACATTTAAGGGGTTCCCCCTCATTTTGGGGTGCTGACCCCCATTTTTGCCACCACCAGGCCAGCACCATCCTGCAGAGCCACGAGCCCGTGGTGCTGAGGAAGAAGAGCATGTGGGTGACGAAGGCCCCGTGAACCAAATAAAAATAAAGAATCTGAGCAATCCCCCAGGGTCTTTGTACTTCATTTTGGGGAGGGGGCACCTGGGGAATTGGGGAGTACATTTCCTACCTTTTCCACTTCGTGGTTTCTTCTCTTTTCCCTTGGTGGTTCCTGGATCTTTTTCATTCCATTTGCTGCCTCTTCTCCCCTCACGATTCTCTCCCTTTATGTCCCCTCACATTTCCCGCCCTTTTTTCCTCTCACTTTTCCCACCCTATTTCTCCCCACATTTCCCATTTTTTACCTCACATTTTCTGCCTTTTCCCCCCTCATGTTTCACACCTTTGTCCCCTCACATTTCCCCAGTTTTCTCCCCTCACATTTCCCGCTCTTTTCTCCCCCTCACGTTTCCCGCCCTTTTTTCTCTCACTTTTCCCACCCTATTTCTCCCCACATTTCCCATTTTTTTCCTTACATTTTCTGCCTTTTCCCCCTCATGTTTCACACCCTTCTCCCCTCACATTTCTCACTCTTTTCCCCCTCACATTTCCCACCATTTTTTCCCCTCACCCTTCCCACCTTTTTGCTCCTGCCTTTTTCTCCCCTCATATTTCCCCCTCCAAATTGTCTTTTTCCCTCTAGCCTTCCACTCCTGGCTGTCTCCATGTCCATCCCCCTCACTGCCCTCACATCTCTTGGCCTTTTTTGCCACCCATAACCTTTAACAGCTCAGGACTCTTCCTCCATTTCATTGCTGCTTTTAATAAATTATTCTCTACAAATAAAATGATTCTCCACGTAATATAAAAGAAATTATCCTCTATAGAATAAGTTATGTAGAAGGGCTCCACACATGGAATGTTCAGTGTGGAACACTGGGGTGTCACAACGGACCCTCTGTGACACCTCCCATGTTCCAGGGTTTGTTGACATGGCAGCAGCCCCCAACCCTCAGTGAGCAGCCCCCAACCCTCAGTGTCCTTCAGGACAGCGACCAGAGAGGACAGGGAGGGCACAGCTGGTGACAAACCTGCGAGCACAGCTCACCTCTTGCCTCGAATTCATCTGATTTTCACCCAGCTACATTTACCCCACCCTTCCCTAGAGCCATCCTTTCTTCTGGAAGGAAGACATCTCCATCTCCATCATGGTGGAGACATCTCCAAGTGGGCCCATGGTGAGCTGGGAGAAGCCGGAGCATCCTAAAAAGAGCAAATACGCAGCAGATCCCATCAAGATGACCAGGGTGGAACAACTCAGTGAGTGAGGGGGCCCTGAGGGACTGGGCAGGGCTGGGTCCCAGCAGCAAAGGGGAGCCATTTTCTGCTTCTTCCTCTCTCCTGTCACGGCACTGCCTGAAACTCTCCCTTCTCTCCCATCTTTGTTAGATGACAGCTGGATACCTGTGTATGCACGACACTCTGTGGAGTTCATCCACGATTTTGCCACTACCCCAGCAAGGTACGGTCACAGGAACCTTTTGTGAACCTTTTGCCCCCTCATGTTTCACATCCTTCTCCCCTCATGTTTCTCACTCTTTTCCCCTTCACATTTCCACCATTTTCTCCCCTCACGTTTCCCAACACCTTTGTATTCCTTTGTATTCCCTTTCCCGGGAATCTTTGTATTCCTGCTGGAGCAGAGAAGTTTCAGCAACAAATGTAAGCTGAAATTATTACCTGCTGCTTTGGAATGGAACAGGTCCACCTATGATTGGTCTCCTGTAGATGTTTGGATTTACTGACCAGTCACTGGCAGAGCTGGCTCTCGCTCTCTGTCGGAGCCAGCTCCTTTGTTATTTATTCTTTCTATTCTATTTTTAGCTTAGCCAGCTTCTGAAGAAGTCTTTTATTGATTTCTTTTTTAGTATAGTCATAATGTTATATATATATTTTTTTTAAATATATATATACTGCATTTTATATTTTATATTTATATTTATATATATATATAAAAATATATATGAAATATATATATATTTAAAATATATAATATTTTATATATATTTATATAAATATAAAAATAAAAATATAAAATATAAATATAAAAATATAAAATATAAATATATATATAAATATATATATATAAATTATGTATATAAAATATATAAATTATAATATAATATATAAATATATATAATTATACTATTATAATTATTGATTGTTAATGATAATAATTAATAATTATTAATTATTAATATTAGTATTAATATTAATATTAATAATTAATAATAATGTTAATATTTATAATGGTAATAATGTTAATATTAATAAATAATACTAATATTAATAATAATAATTATTAATTATGTAATAGTATTATTATATTATTAATTATTAATATTATTATAATTATTATTTAATTATTATTTATAAATAATAATTATATTCATTATTATATATATATATAATAAAATAATGAATCAAGCCTTCTGATCATGGAACCAACATTCTCATCTGTCTCTCATCTCTGCAAACCCTTGTGACCGTGGTGCCAATGTTGGATGGTGGCTGTGCCTGGCTGGGGGTGCTGGCTCTGGGTGTCCTCACCGCTGTCCTGTTGTCACTGTCCCCTCAGTTCCAGGAAGAGGAGCAGAAGGAGGAGTTCCTCCGCAGCATCTCCAGCCTGTGCAGAGAGGCCATGATCCACGATTTCTCCGAGGACCTGAACGATTTCTGCACCAAATACAAGCTGGTGGAGATTATCCAGGTGAGGGGGACACAGACCCTGGTTCTCCTGTGAGGGGCAGGGCATGGCTCTGGTGGCGGCTGCCATGTTCTAACCCAGCTGTGCTCCGCAGGTGCTGCCGAATTTGGAGCCCAGGGATGAGATTTGCAGTCGGCTGCGGCGCCTCGCCATGCTCACCTTTGCTGGGCTGAGGTACCGACCCAAGAGCCCTCAGACCCTTCCCATCCCTCCTTTTTTCCTCTCACTTTTCCCACCCTTTTTTCCCCCTCCCAATTCCCGTTTTCCAATGGGAATTGAAAAAAAACCCACAGCACCTTCAGTGGTGCTGCAGGAGATTTTGAGGTGCTGCTCCCATCGCCAGCGTCCAACTGGGTCTCTCTCTCTTGGCAGCTCCATTGGGGCATTGCTGGACATCAAAAAGATTTTAAGACTCTGCTTCAACAGTGTCTTTTTCCTCCGCCCACGCTCGGCAATGCCGAACAAGCAAGCGACCCTCTGTACTCGGGTGAGTGTTGGGAGAGCTTGAAGAGCCTCCAGATCCAATCTCAGCTTCACTTTCCAACCCTCATTCCTTCATCCCTTGCTGGGTTCCAGCACTGTTCCTGTGTCCCTCCCCTCACATTGTGAGTTCAGATCAGTGTCCTGGTGGTGTGAGGGACACCAAAATCACGGCCACCTGCTCTGTGTCACCCTTTCAGGCCCTGCTCTCCATGGACACCATGCTGCAGGTGATCGTGCTCAACTCTCCCAGCACCAAAAGCTGCGAGATGCTGCAGGACATCTTTGAGGTTTGGATTGTGGGAGGGGAAGGTGGAAGGAACAGCTGGAGGGGAAGGAGCTCAGGGTTGTGTCCAGTCTTGTCCTGGCTCCTGCCAAAAGAGGAGATTCCCTGCAAGATTTGCTTGAGGCTTTTTTTCCTGAATTGGTATAAATTTTAAATTAAGGGGCTCTAAGGCAAAAAAAAAAAAAAAAAAAAAAAAAAAGGTAGCAGGAAATAAAGGAAATAACAATTATTTTAATGATTTGGGATAAAAGAAGGATAAAATAAAAAATGCAGTACACTGGAATAACACTGAAAAAATAAAACAATAAAAAAAAGGATAATATAAATAAAAGTAATGAAATAAAATAAATATATTATAAAAATATATAAAAATTATATAGTATAAATTATAATATAAATTATAAATATATATAAAAATAAAATAAACAATGCAGTACACTAAAACAACATTGACAGAGTCAGAACTCAATCTGACACCTTGTTGGGCAAGGTGTTGGTAGCAATCTATTTAGAATTGCGGCTACAGTCTAATTGGAATTGTGGCTGCAGTCTAATTGGAATTGTGGCTACACTCTAATTGGAATTGTGGCTACACTCTAATTGGAATTGTGGCTGCAGTCCTCCTGAAGTGTCAGGTGTGATTCTGTTGGAGCAGGGTTCTGTTCTCTTGCAGAAAAGGAAACAGAATTACAGTATTCTTCAGAATTACAGTATTCTTCTTCGGAAGATCCAGTGGAAGAAGAGGCAGCTGCTGTTTGTTTCTGGGGAATCCAGTGGAGAAAGCCGTGCTGGTGTTTTAGAACTGGATTATAAATGCTTGGATATAAATTCTGGATTATAAATGCTTGGCTCCTCCCTCTGGGTGGAGCATCTCATTACGGGACACTACAGTTCTTATCAGTCATGAAGTGATATTTAATAGCTTGTTATCAGCAAAAGTTCTTTCTCGAGGGAGAAAGAATTCTTTTTCTTCTCACCTGCAGCTTCTCTGTCCGCAGGTTCTGCTGGATTACCTGTTCTGTGACATTGCAGTAGTGCAGGACAGGGCCATAGAGAGGATTAAGATGCTGTGCCATTTGCTGGCTGACAAGGAGGTACGGCCTGGTCACCCTCCATCCCTGTGTCCTGCTACAACCACAGCCCCAAAATCACCTTCAAACCTCACCTCAATCCTTCTGCTCTTCCCCCTGCCTCCCCCAGGATGATGAAGATGAGGATGATGATGATGCTCCCAGAGCACCTGTCCAGATCCCAGTCCTGGGGAAGCTGGTGGGCCATCTGTTTTTCAAGTTGTTCAAGCCCCAAGAAAGCATCTCAACGGTGGTGGAAATCCTCTGCACCCTCATGATGTTCCTGTTTGAGCAGAAACGTAAGAGAAGCTGTGGTGGGCAGCATTCCCCATGTACACCTGTTTATCTTCTTGGCCTTGTGATGTCCCCTTGCTCTTGGCGTGGGTGCCACCATCATCTCTTTTTAGGTGACAGGTCAGAGAGTGATGTCGAGCCCCCAGAACACTGGGAATTTGAGATCACCTCCTGGGTGAATGCATCCAGCACCTGGAAAGTTCAGGTATGGAGCCATCCCACCTTGCTGGGGATCTCACCTGTGGTATCAGCAGGGGGGGATTTGTGTGTGAAAAGGGGCACAGAATAAACGGGGATGTGCCTGGTGAAATGAGAATTGTGAGAAATTGTGGGTGGGAAATGGGAGGGGGAGAGGGTGGGGAATGTGAAGGCACAAAATGGTGGGAAATGTGAGGGGAGAAAAAGGGCAGGAAACGTGAGGGGAAAAAGGGCGAGAAACATGATGGGAGAAAAGTGTGGGAAATGTGAGGGGGGAAAAGGGCAGGAAACATGAGGGGAGAAAAGTGGGGGAAATATGAGGGGGAAAAGAGAAGGAAAATTTAAGGGAGAAAAGGAAAGGAAATGTGAGGGGAGAAAAGAGTGAGAAATGTGAGAGGGAAAATGGTGGGAAATGTGAGGGGAGAAAAGGAAAGGAAATATTAGGGGAGAAAAGGAAAGGAAATATTAGGGGAGAAAAGGGAAACATGAGGGGGAGAAAATGGAGGGAAACGTGAGGGGAAAAGGGAGGGAAAAGTTAAGGGAGAAAAGGAAAGGAAAGGTGAGGGGAGAAAATGGTGGGGAACATGAGGGGAGAAAAGTGGGGAAAATATGAGGGGGGAAAGGGCGGGAAACATGAGGGGGAAAGGGTGGGATATATGAGAGGAGAAAAGGGAGGGAAATGTGAGGGGGGAAAGGGCAGAAAACATGAGGGGGAAAATGGTGGAAAATGTGAGGGGAGAAAAGTTAGGGAAATGTGAGGGGGAAAAAGGCGGGAAACATGAGGGGGAGAAAAAGGAAACTAAATATGAGAGGGGAAAAGGATGGGAAACATGAGGGGGGGAAAGGGTGGGAAAAGGGGAGAAAAGGATGGGAAATGTGAGGGGAGAAAAGTGGGGGAAATGTGAGGGGGAAATGTGGCGCTGACTGGCACTGGCCTCTGCTCCCTTCCTTCCCGCCCCAGGCCTTTGGGAGATACCTCGGACCTGACGAGAGGACGGGAGTCGTCCTTGAGGCCATCGAGATCTTGGGACGCTCCAACCTCATGAACAAGGATGGGCCAAGGGAGTTTCTGGAGGAGGCCATGAATTCCCCTGAGATGTGGCTGACGGATGTAAGTGACCTGTGGTGGGATTGCTTTGCCCTTGAGCCCTGTCAGGTTCCTGCCTCCATCCCTCCCTCTCAAAGGGACGCTCCTGAAGCCACCTTGAGGCAGCTTAGCCAGATCAGCCTCACCTGTCCTTGCTGTTGTTGCTGATCTGTGCTTTATATTTTGTCCAGGGTGCTGATTCTAAACCTCTGTTCAGATCTGGAATTTACACCTTTTTGCCACATCTGTGCCTGGTGTGGTGGCTTATTTTATCTGAATTTCCTTCTTTGGCAGTGCTTTGAGATGGGTTAACTGCATTATTTAAATCCTGAATGGGCAGGGCAGCCCAAGATAAAGCAGCACCACCCTGACCTGTGCTCCCTGCAGGTGCCAAAGGTGGTGAGACACATCTTCCGCTACTGCAACGAGAAGAACGCAGCAACCGCTGACAGCTTTCACTCCCTCCTTGTCTTCATGGTGAACAAGTGGCCTGAGAGGGTCATCACGACAGCTCTGGAGGCCATGCCAAATTTCAGGTACCGGCCCTGAGCACCTGGAGAGCTTTTTTCCCTGTGGGGAGATTATGGCTGCCAGGCCCAAGCCCTGCAGAGCTGTGGTAGCCGAGGCAGCCATGTTGACAGCGCTCTGCCTCGCAGTGACAAAGTCAGCCTGTGGAAGGCCATGTTCTCCGTGCGCCAGACTCTGGAGAAGGTTCTGAAGGAGCTGCAAGTCCAAGCCCAGGACTGGCAGGACGACACCTTCACCGGGCAGCAGAAGTCGTGCCTCACTTTCTTATCTGTGAGTCCTCATGGAAAAGCCCATGTGGCCTCGCCCTCAGCCATGTGCCAGGGGAGCCCTGCCAGCTCTCTGCTGCTTTTTTTTTTTCCCAGATGCTGGCCTACGGTGACGTGCTGGAGAGCAGAATAAGCCCACTCTACGAGAACTTGAGCCTTCTGAAGTCTCCAAAGATGGAAATGGTCCCTCTGGTGCTCAGGGCTCTGGAGACGCTGTCGGAGAGCGCCGAGACGGTGAGCAGGGGGCTGTCAGGGGCAGAATGTGGCACCTGGACTCTGAGGTCTTAAAGAAGATGGTGGCTTGGGATGGTGCTGGGGTGACTGCTCTGAACGCCCTGCCTGCCATGATGTGGCCTGGTGGCTGTTTTGAAAGCTGAAATTCTCACAAAATGGAAACTCTCTTGTACACAGGCACAAAAAATGAAAAGCCTCCTGCCCGAGATGCTGAAATTCCTGGGACATTGGTCTTGGGACATTTCAGTGATGGCTCTGGACACCTTCCGCAATGTTCTGGGGCAGCTGAAGAAGAAAGAGGCCAGCAGCATGGCTTTGAAGGCCGTGCAGAGGCTCTGGAGCCTCTTTGGTGCGGTAAGGCTGGGCCTGAGTCTGCAGAGGGACCCTGGGAGCAGCAATGGGAGAGGGTCCTGCTCCCCTGGGCTCTCCTGGGATGGATTTTGGGCTTTGCAGCACAGCTGGGCTTCTGTCTGCTCTGGGTTGGGAGCCTGGTTGGGTTGGGAGCATGGAGTCTGGTCTCAAAATGGTGGAGAAGGTGAGGGGAGAAATGATGGGAAATGTGAGGGGAAAAGGTGGGAATGTGAGGGGGGGAAAATGGCCCAAAATGTGAGGGGGAAAAAGGGAGGGAAAGGTGAGGGGAAAAAGGCAGGAATGTGAGGAGAGAAAAGGGTGGGAAATGTGAGGGGGAAAAAGGCAGGAAATGTGAGGGGAGAAATGGGTGAGAAAGGTAAGGGGAAAAGGGAAATGTGGAAAAAGGGAAGGAAATGTGAGGGGAGAAAAGAGTGGGAAACATGAGGGGAGAAAAGGGTGGGAAATGTGAGGGGAGAAAAGGGCAGGAAATATGAGGGGAAAAGGAAAATGTAAGGGGAGAAAAAGGGCAGGAAACCTCATCTCAGCCCCTCCTGGTGGCAGGCAGGGAACCGCTGTGTGCAAATCTCACCATTCCTCCTCCCTCACCAGAATGAAGAGTGTCTGCGGGAGCGCTCCATCTCCCTCTTCAGAGAGCTGCTGGGCAAAACAGGATGGAGGGACAAGAAAGCCATGAGGAGAAACTCCTGGAAGGCCCTGGTCCAGCTTGTTCTTCACATGAGCGACCAAGCCCCCAGCGTGGCCAAGGTAGCGATGTCTGAGCAGCGGCTGACACCCCTCAGGGGTCCCGGTCATTGTGGCCTGGGCTCCTTCCACAGGCCCTGGTGTCACCTCACAACTTTTGTCCCCCATTCCTCCAAGGAAGCCGTCATGGCTGTAGCAGAGCTCCTTAAGTGGAAAGAGCTCAAGGAGCTGGCGCAGAAAGAGCAGATATGGCAGATGGGCGAGTGCTTGGTGAGGATGGTAGAGGGATGTGAGGGGTGTGAGCTCTGCATGTGGGCCCAAAGCCTGGAGCTGCACCCTGCTCAAGAACAGGAGTATCCTCCATGTCCCCTCCATGGCCCTGGGATGAGGGAGGGCTCTGAGCCACGGGGCTGCTCTGAGGAATGCTCACACCTTTGTCCTCTCTGCAGCTGGCCAAGGACAGCAGCAGGGCTGAACAATTTGTGCTGGACTGCCAGCCCTACCTGCTGAGCCCTCAGGCGCCGCTGCGAGAGGCGGCCCTCAGGTTCTTTGGTGAGTCCCAGTCCCCAGGGTCCCTCTTGTGCCCTCCCTGCCATCCCAGGTGGCTTTAGTGGCCATTTTGCCTGGTTTCACCCCCGGGTTGCTGAGGGGAGGGCAGGGCGGCCATGTTGATGGGGAGCAGGGGCTGATGGAGCTCTGTGCCCAGGGCTGGCTGCACGGCGCCTGACAGAGCGGAACGAGGAGATCATGGCTGCCATCCTCTCTGGTGAGTGGGGAGCCTTGGGGGATTATTATGAGGGGAGTAAAGGGAAATGTGAGGGGATAAAAGGGAAGGAAAGGTGAGGGAGAACATGGGGGAAACGTGAGGGGAGAAAAGGGAGGGAAACGTCAGGGGAGAAAAAGGGAGAGAAATATGAGGGGAGAAAAGGGCAGGAAAGGTGAGGGGAGAAAATGGTGGGGAACATGAGGGGAGAAAAGGGAGGGAAACGTCAGGGGAGAAAAGGGAGGGGAACACCTCCACAAGGCCTCATCCGGGCTCCATTTTTGCTGTAGAGCTTGGCACAGTGGAAGCACGAGACAAGGATCCCTCCATACGTGCCCTGGCAGCTCAGACCAGCCTGATCCTCAACTCCCTGAGGGACAAGCAAAAATCACGATTGTCCCTGCACGGGCTGTGCCCCTGGTGCCACTGAGCAGAGAGGGACCTTCCATGCCAGGGACATCAACTCCAACACCTGCCGAATCATCATCATCATCATTGTCATCATCATCATCATTATCATCATCACCATCACCACCTGCTTCATCATCATCATCATCATCATCATCATCATCAGGCAAAGGATGCCCTGGCTTTTGAAGGTCCCTCTCAAAGGACAGCCATGACCGGTAGGGATCCATTCCCCACAGCCCCTGAGGTGGTCTGGAATCACTCCCAGGGGGCTCCTGCCCACCCTCAACCCTTCTGCTCTTCCTCCTGCTGCCCCCAGGCTGGCCAAAATGAGGACAGAGATCCAGATCCTGGTTCTGGGGAAGTTGCTGGAACATCTTTTCAAAACACAAAAAGCTGATTTATGGCTCTGGATGGCTGCTCCAAGTTCATCTGTTGGCAGGAAGGTAAGAGGAGCTGTGGTGACCACATGGCCCCGATGCATCCACTGGTCTTTTCGGGCTTGTGTGGGCTCTGCTTCTGTCACAGAACCTGAAATATTCTGAAATATCTGAAATTTTGCAGGCCACAGAGAAGACTCCTCAGTGCCCGGATCTGGCTTTCTGAAATCCTCAGGGAGGAGTTGGTGTGCTTGGATCCAAGCCCAGCCACAGACCGCTCTGAACCCCTTATATTTCTACAATTAGTTTATATATATAATTTATATAAGTAAACAAGATAGATAGATAGATTATATATGTTACTAACATATATATATTAGGTATTTTATGAAAATAGATACATTAGGAATATATATGTTATGAATATATTAAATAAATATTATTAATGTCTTATATCTATTAATTTGATATATATTATCTTTTTAAATGAAATAACGAGCTTACTTAACTTGACTACAGAACTGATAATGAGTGCACCATACAGGAAGCTCTACTTATGGATAAAGTTCACCATTTTTGAAAGAATATGGAAGCAATTATGTTAAAGCTCTCGGAGGAACTTGGTGGGGGAAAAGTCAGAATTGTGGGTGGGAAATGTGAGGAGGAAAGGGTGGGAAATGTGAGGGGACAAAATTGTGGGGAACGTGAGGGGAGAAAAGGGCAGGAAATGTGAGGGGAGAAAAGCGGGGGAAACGTGAGGGGAATGAAAGGTGGGAAACGGAAGGCAAAAAAGAAAGTAAACTGGAGCAAAAAGGAGAAAAATGAAAGGAAGGAAAGGTAGGAAACAGAAGGGGAGAAAAGGGAAATGTGAGGGAGAAAGAGGTGGAAAATATGAGGGGAAGAAGGGAAGGAAACGTGAGGGGAGAAAAGAGCGGGAAACGTGAGGGGCCAAAATGGCGGGGATCTTGAGGGGCCAAAAGGGCAGGAAATGTGAGGGGAAAAAGCAGGAATTGGAAAGCAAAAAGGACAGTAAACCTGAGTGAAAAGGACAGAAAATGAGAGGAAGAAAAGGTATGAAACAGAAGGGGAGAAATTGTGGGGAAAATGAGGGGAGAAAAGAGTGGGAAACGTGAGGGGAGAAGGGGGGGGGGACATGAGGGGAGGAAATGGAGGAAACGTGAGGGGAGAAAAAGGCTGGAAATAGAAGGCAAAAAGGACAATGAACTTGAGCGAAAAGGACGGTAAATGAGAGAAAGAAAATGTATGAGAAAGGGGAGAAAAGGGTGGGAAACATGAGGAGAGAAAAGGGGGGAAACATGAGGGAAAAGAGGTGGGAAATTTAAGGCAATTAAGATGTTGACTAATATGATATTTATTTGAGCTTCTGAAAGACTGGGCAATTCCCTGAAGCTCAAAGCGTGAAACCAGTCAGCTGAATGGCACTTGAATGACCAGAAAGCATTGGGAGGAGTGTTGAGGGTTTTTTGCAGACAATGGACATATGCAACATATGCACAATCCGGCCTTCATAGAAACTGAGTAAGGTCACCCTTGAGGGACACAAAAGAAGAAGAACACGCTCAGCAGCAGACGGTTCAGGATGCAAAGGCAGACAAGAAAACCACAGCGAGATGCATGAAGAAGAAAGACTAACTAAAATTACCTGAAATATCAAAATGCATGTGTAAAAAGGATTTAACCAATCATGTATTAGCTTGAGGTGTGAACAGTAGAGAACAGTATAAAAATGGCTTGCTTTTTGTAATAAATTGGCTTCACTTGATCATATTGATCATGGTGTGATGTCCCATTAATGATCCTCCGCACCTAGGGACCAGAAATGCATGCAAGCCTCCACCCCAAGAGATATTATGAATTCAGAAAACATGGCCATTAACTGCTTGATACCAACACAGAGTAATGGCGACCAAAATGCAGTCAGACCAGGGTTTTTCCGACTCTCTCTCAAGCCCCATGCGTTGGGCATCAAATTTTGTCCTGCTTTAGGAGAAACAATATTGAAAACAGAAGGCATAACAAATACTCTTTACAGGAAAAACTGCAACTCAACTGCCTGGCTCTTTCCAGCAAAGTATTTCCTCTTGCCCTTCTCCTCAGGGGAGAGAGAGAGTCCCTTTCCTGCCCCGGGCAATGACTGGAGGTGGAAGTGAATGCAATGTCATGTCCATGCCCAGACCCTCATGTCCTTCTATCCCAAATCAGGTCATTGGCAGGGGCACTAAAAGGAACAGGTGTCTTCCCACCACTGATCATGGGGAAAAGGGATCACCAGGGCTCTTCCCAATGTGGGACCTCAAATGGGGGATGAATTTGGAGCAGTGAACAAAGCTCCTCCTGAAATTGGGGCATTTGCAGGGCTTCTCTTACCGGTGACTCCGTTGGTGTCTTGTCAAGTTAGAACTGCAAGTGAAGCTCTTCCCACACTGGGGACACTCGTAGGGCCTCTCCCCAGTGTGGATGCGCTGGTGGGTGATGAGGGTGAAGTTCTGCTTGAAGCCCTTCCCACAGTCGGGGCAGAGGAAGGGCCTGTCCTCTGTGTGAATCCGCTGGTGCTGGAGGAGATGGAAGCTGGTCTGAAACCTCTTCTGACAATTGGAGCACTCGTAGGGCCTCTCCCCAGTGTGGATGTGTTGGTGCCTGTTGAGGTGGGATTTCTGCTTGAAACCCTTCCCACAGTCGGGGCAGCGGAAGGGCCTCTCCTCCGAGTGAATTCGTTCATGCAGGAGGACACTGGAGCTGGTGTGAAACCTCTTCTGACACTGGGGACACTCATAGGGCCTCTCCCCAGTGTGGATGCGCAGGTGGGTCATAAGGGTGGATCTGTGGCTGAAGCCCTTCCCACATTCCCCACACTCATAGGGCCATTCCCTGGTGTGGATCATCTGGTGATGGATCAGGGTGCTGCTCCTGCTGAAGCTCTTCCCACACTCCAGGCATTTGTGGGGCTTCTCCCCATCATGAAGTTGCTCCTGGGTCACCAGCTCTGAGCTCTGGCTGAAGCTCTGTCCACCTTTCTGGCTCAGGGTGGATCTTCCCTCCTGAGAGCACCCTAGGCTGGGTTTGGAGCCCATCCTCATAGGGGATTTCTTGGAATTTTCCTCTCCATTGGAATTCTGCACTGTGGAGCCACTCAAAACAGCCTCTTCCATGAGGTTCTGCCAAGGAGATTTGTCGTCCGTAGTCTCCATCCTCAGCTTCTTGTCTGGGGGAGGAAGGACAAGGAGAGGATGGGATTTGCCTCCATGCCAGAGGGAAGGGGAGGGAGATCCCCCCAGTCCTGCATCCCCAGCAGGACGGGGTTGGCACCAGGGTTGTCCTGCAGCAAGGGGCCATGCTGGGTTGGGAGATGGAGCAGGAGAGAGGGGGAAAGGGGCACTGACTTCCTCCTCACCTGCCTGGGTATCCCAGGGGTCTTTCCTCTTCCTCGCAGCCTCCTCCTCCATCCAATCAAGATTTGGGAATGGGAAATTCTGTTCCTGGAAGAAAACAAAGGGTGCGCACATTATCTTATGTTCTGGTTTGAAAACAAACCTGGGGAAGAGTCTAAGCCACAATTACTACTTAATAAAAAAATGAAGATCAAGGCAAGGACACAGAAACACTGCCTTAAACTGACAGAGTCAGGATATAACCTGACACCCTGTTGGTCAGGGTGGTGGCTGCAGTCCCATTAAATGGTGGCTGCAGTCCTGTTGGAGGGATCAACGAGATTCTATCAAAGCAGTGATCCTGTAGAAGGTTCTGGTCTTCCTCTGAAGGTCCAGTGGTGGTTCTGGAGCTCTTGTCCTCTGGGAATCCAGTAGGCAAGGTGATCCTGGTGTTGCAAGCCTCAGCTTATATCCAGGTAGGAATGCTTGGATCCTCCCATTGGGTGGAGCATCCCACAATGGGATGATGGAACTTGATCAGTCCTGCAGTGACACTCAATGGCCCATTCACAGCAGATATCTCCCCTGGAGGGCGTTATCAGGGCTAAGTCATGGAAGAGATTAAGAACACAGCCCCACCTGTTTATAGCAGTTGATGAAGATGGGGATTGAAAACATGCATTTTGTTACATCTTCCATTGCAACCTGAAATAGTGGGGTGATCTCTGCTCAGGGGGGTGAACACCACCCCCCTTACCCAAACTGGCTCAGGTGTAAAACCCCCACCCTGGGAAGGTCACACACACAGGGGACAATGTCACACTTGCCCTGCCCCAGGGGAGGTCTCTGTCCCTGTCACTCCCTTGCCCACCTCCCTTTTCTCTTTGACAGACTGAGGGACATCGCCAAATGTGAGAATAATTTTTCTCTTTGTCCTTGTCACCTTTTGGGAACACCTACATAGAGCTTTACCTTCCTTTTCATAATCTGAATTCGGCTGAATTTCCACATTTCTTTTATCAGAATGTGCCAACAGCAGAGCTGGAGCTGTGCAGAACTAATGGAACTTGGAATTGCCTCAAAATTGCTTCTTTGTCAGTTTATTAAAGTTTGGGATTTTTTTGCATTTTCATCCAAAGTGACTTGTGGGAAGAGCAAATTCAAGGCATTTTATGTAGGGTTAAGTTTGATTTCTGAGAAGAAACAACTGTACTTTGTCCAGTGCCCAGGGGATACTCAAGGGGTCTCTGAGCCTCTCACACTGGGTGATGCTTGGGAGGGGTTGGAGGAAGTTTGTCCCTCTCCCTGTGACCCCAGGCCATTCCCCAGGGGGTCTCCATCATTCTCACACCAGGGAATGCCTGGGGGGTCTCCCTCCCTCTCACCCCTGTGCCAGGGGGTGCTCGGGGCAGTCTCTGTCCCTCTCAGCCGAGGGGATGCTCAGGGGTCTCTGTCCCCTCGCCCTGGGGGATGCTCGGGGGGTCTCCATCCCTCTGGCCTCAGGCAATGCCTGTGCAGGGCTGGGGACCAGGGGCTCTGTGTCCCTCTCACCGCTGAGGCTGCTCGGGGCTGGGGGGGCTCTCCCACCTTCTCACACCTGGGGCCGGGGGGGTCTCTGTCCCACTCAGCCCTGCTGTGACCCCACCCAAACATTATCGGGGTCACAGGGACAGAGACACCCCCAAAACCCCAGAGGGGCTGAACATGGGATTTGGTTTGGGCTGAGGATTTAGGAAGGGGCTGGAATTGGGCCTGGGCTTGGAGTTGGGGCTGAGATTTGGATTAGAGCTGGGATTGGTGTTAAGGCTAGACATGGGATTGGCTTTAGGGCTGGGGTTGGGATTGGGTCTGGGGCTAGACAAGTTCGGAAATAGGATGAGATTAAATACAGAACTGTGAGTGTGTCTAAATGTGGAGTGAGATTGAGACCAGGATCAGGGTCAGGTTTGGGACTGAGCTCACCCAGAGTGGGACAGGGGAGATGTCACTGCAGGATGTCCCTGGCATCGTCCCAGCCCTCATCAGGCATTTCAAAACATGGGGCACAGCTGGGTGCTCCAAGATCCAGATGCTCCCACGCTGCCCCTCAACACCAGGCGAGCATTCCCTGAGGGCAGCCCTGACTGTGACCCTTGGGGCTCTGGGATCAGCCCTCATATCCCTGTGGGAGCACCTGAAGACAGGACAAGAGATTCCCCCCCCCCCCTTCCCTGTGGAAGGATAAATCCCAGCTGCCCTTTCCTTCTGGTGCCTCCTCCTCTCCTCAGCTGAGGATGTCAAACTCCGCAGGAGCAGGAAAATCCCCATTCCCTGTTTCCTTGTGGCAGCAGCCTGGAACATCCATTTAGAATGAAAAACTTTCTGAAAGCCCTGCTGAATGACACCAGGAGGAGGTTTGTGAGAAGGGGAAGAATTTGTATTTTGATAGGAAATAAAGTTAGAAAATTATTTCTCTCTTTTCCATTCATTTTCAGTTAGTTCCAGTTCTGTTTTTCAGAGTGCCACCTTCTCACCTGATTGTGTTTGTGTTCTCCTTTCTCTCCTGCCTCTCTTTGCCTGCTCTGTTTCTCTCTCAGTGTCTCCCTTGAGCCAGGGCAGCTCCCACCAAAGACCCTGCCCTGATTTAATTCCCAGAGCAGGAGCTACAACAGCCATGGGTGAAGTTCTGAAGGCTGGCAGTGAGATGTCACTGTAGGATCTTGCTCCACTTGGCCTTTGAATCTTTCTTAGAAGCTTTGCCTTCCAGGACAGGAACATCTTTTCCTGGTTGTGAACTGGAATTCCAGCCCCTGGGAGTGTGTGCCATGGATCCCAGAGGGGCATTCCCGAGGCTCCCAGGGTGCTGCTCCTGCCGTGCCTCCCAAGGAGCTTTGCAGGGCCAGGGGACAAGGGCCAGCAGCTCTGTGGGCTCCGAGAGCACACAGCAAAGGTGGCTTTGCCGGGCATTTTCCAGCACTTTTCCAGGTGGAAGCAGAGGGAGGGAGGAAATGGAAGAGAGTCCCCGACAGAATCCTGGAACAATTGGGGTGGGAAGGGACCCAGCCCATGGGTTACGAGTTCGCGAGGGAGGGACGCCTCCGCCCCAGTGAAGGAGCAAATGAGAGCGTGGGAGGGCAACCTGCGGATTTGATTGAACTTGGATGGAACTGAACAAGAAATGGGGAGGAGAGAGGGAGAGAAAGAAACTGGGAAGAGGTCTCCGAGACAAGAAGAAATCGGAAAGAGGTCTCAAAGGGAGAGAAAGAAATCAGAAATGGTCTCAGAGGAAGAAAAAGAAATAGGAAAAGGCTCCGGCCCAGACCCCGGCCCCGGCCCCGGCCCCGGCCCCGGCCCCGGCCCCGGCCCCGGCCCCGACCCCGCAGCTCCCACGGACCCCCTCAGGGTGCAGCGCCTTTCACAATTTCAGCCAATCAGAGGAGGCGCTAAACAATTTCCAGCCAACCAGAGCTTTTCTTGCCGATGACTCACCGGTTGCCAGGCGGACCCGCAGAGCCCGGCGGCCCCGGAGCGGAATTTGGGGCTCGGGCCGGGGGACGGATCCGCCCCGGGGGAGTCCCCGAGCCCCCTGCCCACCCCTGGGGCCGATCGGGGGCTCCCCCACCCAGCAGCCGGTGCTGCGGCTGCCGCGGGGCAGAGGGGTGGGAAAGGGGGGTCCGGGCTGGGAGCGGAGGAAATGCGGGAGGAAGAGGAGGGACAGGAGGAGGAGCAGGAGCAGAGCGGGAGAATCCCGGCGCTCGCAGCGCCCGCACGCTGAACCTGCAGCCCCCCCTGCCCGGGAGCATCGCCCCCAGCCCCGAGCCGCAGGTGAGAGCGGAGGCCGAGCTCGCCCCGGCTCCAGCCAGGGCTCTCCGGGAGGATTTTTTGGAGAGCGTTCGGAGCCGGCAGATCCCGGACCCGAGCCCCGGCTATCTCCGGGCTCCCTTAGAGGAGCTTTTTCGGGGGGAGAGGAGCCGCGATCGCCCCTCGGGAGGGTCCCGGCGGGTCCACGTGGGGATGGCCCGGTACCGACGGGGCGGGACATTGGTTTTGGGGATCCCCGTGAGAGCCGGGGCTGTGGAACGGGGGACCCCCGGGGCGGGGAGAGGGGAAGGGGCGATACCGGAGCTGGGGGACCCCCGGCAGCCCGGAGATGAGGCGGGGACGGGACCCCCTGACCCTGACAGGGGCGTGTCCTGGGGTGACTTCATGATGCTCGTACCCCATCGGTCTGTTTAGCCCAGAAATGAGTTCTGCACCTTTAAGGCTGGTTCTGAGAGCGAAGGGGAGGAGGAAGAAGCTGCAGTTTCTTTTCAGAAACTGCACTCACTCCTCCACATTCCGGCTCCTGGACTGTTGTGATGCCTTAAGGAGCTGGAACAGAGACCAGACAAAGCTAAGAGGAATAAAGTGGATTTTTATTGAAGTGCCTTCAAAGGCCACACTCTGGCCGTACCAGAGCCATAGTTCTGGCTCTGCGTGGATGGCTCCAAAATGGGAGCGAAAGAGAGTCACAAGATCTCACATTTTTATAAGGTTTTAGTCTATTTGCATATAGAAGTTAACTTTCCAATTAATAGCTTCAAATTATGAAGTTTCATCCTCCTTGCTTGCTTGCCTGCTCTCCTCTTTTCATGTTGTTTATGCTTTGGGCCTGAAGTTTGAAGAGATTGTCCTTGAGTCTCCAGCTAGAAGAGGATTGTTTTGTCTTTACCATCCTGTGAAAAGATCCCAGTAATACTTAATATAAAACTAAAAGCTGCACACCAAAACAGAACAGAAAGACTTAAAACCTAAGGTTTCAGTTGTCTGTAGTCAGACCAACAGCAGGACAGAGCTCTCCTTTGGTTTTAGTTCGTTTTTATCTTGCTGAGGCAGAGAAGTTCCTGGACTGTGGTTTTTCTTTTTCTTTGGAGTTGTTTACACTGCTCTGCACTGAACACCCAGAACACCACTGGCAGCTCACACCTGCGGCCCACCTGGCTGAGCCTGGGCCGTGGCATTTCCAGTGCTGGAGGGACTGATAAGAGAGTGATAAGAGACTGAGTGAGCCAAGCTGCAGCCCACAGAGGAACTTTCTGAGCTTTTCATCTCTTTTGGAGTGGCAAGAGGTTTTACTGTTTAGTATTGTTCATTTTTTGTGCTGGTGAATACTTTGCCTGTTAAATAAACAGGTTTTTGCACTTTTCTTAAAAAAAAATATTTTCCCAAATCAGCTGAGGGAGGGGCTGCTTGAATCTGCCTTCTGTGGGAAACCCCTTTTGGAGGATTTCTCCCAAATTTGCCTTAAACCAGGACAAGGCAGAGGGAAGAGGGGGGAGCCCCAAGTGGCTGGACTGGGGGGAGGCTGGAGAGGGGGACCCCAAACCCCCCCTGAATCCCTAAGCAGGACCCTGGAGATGCAGAGCCAGAGCTGCCCCTGGGCAGTGCCTGAGCTGGGAGGGGTCTGCAGGGCAGAGCTGAGCCCCCAGGGCTGGGCTGGGCTCTGGCAGCACTGGCAGGGCCCAGCCCTGGGCACAGGGAAGCAGCTGCTGGCAGGGACAGCTCCAGGCAGCAGAGCCCTGGGCAGGCAGTGGGGGGAAAGTGCCCCCAGGCTGTGATGGGATATTTCAAGTCCTCTCCAAACACAACTATTCCATGATTGCTATTGTTACAGATCCCCATGCCAAGGCACGGCAAATGTCCAACAGCAGCTCCATCAGGCACTTCCTCCTGCTGGCATTGGCAGACACGCGGCAGCTGCAGCTCCTGCACTTCTGCCTCTTGCTGGGCATCTCCCTGGCTGCCCTCCTGGGCAACGGCCTCATCATCAGCGCCGTAGCCTGCGGCCACCACCTGCACACGCCCATGTTCTTCTTCCTGCTCAACCTGGCCCTCAGCGACCTGGGCTGCATCTGCACCACTGTCCCCAAAGCCATGCACAATTCCCTCTTGGACACCAGGGACATCTCCTACACTGGATGTGCTGCTCAGCTCTTTTCCTTTGTGTTTTTCATCTCAGCCGAGATTTCCCTCCTGACCAACATGTGCTACGACCGCTACGTGTCCATCTGCAAACCCCTGCACTACGGGACCCTCCTGGGCAGCAGAGCTTGTGCCCACATGGCAGCAGCTGCCTGGGCCAGTGCCTTTCTCTACTCCCTGCTGCACACGGCCAATACATTTTCCCTGCCCCTGTGCCATGGCAATGCCCTGGGCCAGTTCTTCTGTGAAATTCCTCAGATCCTCAAGCTCTCCTGCGCCAAAACCTACCTCAGAGAACTTGGGCTTCTTGCAGTTGGTGCCTGTTTAGGACTTGGTTGTTTTGTGTTCATTGTTTTCTCCTATCTGCAGATCTTCAGGGCTGTGCTGAGAATCCCCTCTGAGCAGGGACGGCACAAAGCCTTTTCCACCTGCCTTCCTCACCTGGCTGTGGTCTCTCTGTTCCTCAGCACTGTAATGTTTGCCTATCTGAAGCCCCCCTCCATGTCCTCCCCATCCCTGGATCTGGCCCTGTCAGTTCTGTACTCGGTGGTGCCTCCAGCCCTGAACCCCCTCATCTACAGCCTGAGGAACCAGGAGCTCAAGGCTGCAGTGTGGAGACTGATGACTGGATGCTTTCAGGAACATTAAACTGCTGTCCAATTTCCGCCAATCACTTATAATAAAACTCATATTTGAGACTTCTTGTTCGATTCATTGTACAGGTTCTTTTCCTTTGTTTTGCTTTTTTCATATTATCTACAAATAAATGTCATTGTTTGTGCCATTTCTCATTTTGTTTCTCTCCACCTTCCCTGTGACCACAGACTGTGTCAATGAGGGACTGCACTCTCAGTGGCATTTAAAGGAATGAAAGCATCCCCCAGCAGAGTTTTCTGCAGAGATGCCCTTTTGTTGCCTTCTCTGGAGCTGCAGCAGCAATGTCTGTGTGCAGAGCTGGGGGCAGATCAGTGCTGGCCCAGCAGCTGTGCCCAGCAGCAGCAGCAGCATTTGGTGTTGCCAGTGCTGCTGCCGTGGCCCTGCCCCGCTGCCCTGGTGGCCCTGGTGTTGCTGCAGGGCCTGAGTGCTCTCGGGGCCGGGCACAGCCCTGGGGGTGGCAGTGCCGGGGCTGCAGCAGGGACAGGCCATGGGCACTGCTGGGGCAGCGCTGACGCCTCAGGCCAGGCCCTGGGGGCTCCAGGCTCCTTGCCCAGGCTCTCTCAAGAACACGGCCAGGCCAATGCTCAGCACAGAAAACCCCCGTGAGCAGCCCCAGGCTGGCTGTGGGCAGGCTGGGGGCAAACAGCATGGCTGGGGCTCTGCAAGGGCCCTGGGCCACACGGGAAGGAGCAGCAGAGCAGGGGCTGATCCATCCCCAGTGCGCTGCACAGCCCAGGGCAGTGTCCCAGAGCATCCTGATGGAGCTGCCAACAACATCCTCCCTCTGCAGCCCTGGCCTCTCCCCCAGCTCACACAGGTGCCCCATCCTTGCAGGCACAGACACAGCAGCACTGGCTCAGCAGCCCCTGTTTGCATTGCACACAGCAGGCGGGAGCACCCCCATGCTGGTGCTGTGGGGACATGAACCTGAGGCAGCACAAATGCCATCAGCCCCTGGGCCCAGCAAGGGCTAGGGGACACCAGGGAAACCACTCAGCTTTGTTCTGGCCTCTGCACTCAGCCAGAAAGTTTGTTCCCATCAGCTGGGAGTTTCCTGTCCCACTGCAGACGCTGCTGCTCAGAGCCAGGGCTGCCTGGCAGCCACCCCCAAACTGCCCTCAGCATTTCCTTGGCTTCACCTTTGCTTTCTTTACTCCTCCCTGGAACAAATTTCTTCCCATTGCCCACCCCTGTTCCCTCCCCTGCAAACAGCCCATCCCTGTTTGCCCTTTCCTCTCTGGCCCCACTCCCATTGCAGTTCCTGTCTTGGCACCACGGGAACGTCCCTTGGGCAGCAGGATCATCCTACAAGTGCTGCAGGAATTGTCTGCAGGCTCCTGCAGTGCCTGCTGCTGCTCCCTTGCCAGAGGCACCCCAGGCCAGGGGGGCACATCTGGGCTGCTGTGTCTGCCTCTGGGGCTCCCTGTTCTGGGCAGTGAGGAGGAGCTGCAGAGGCTCTGCAGGACTGACAGGATGGGCTTTGGGCCTGGCAGGAGAAGCTGAGGGGTGCTGGAGCTGCAGAAGAGGAGGCCCAGGGCTCCTCCTGCAACTGCTCCAAGGGTGGTTTCAGAGAATCCCAGAATCAGCAAGGCTGGAAAAGACCTTGGAGATCATCAGATTGAACCTGTGCCCTGATGCTTCCTTGTCTCACCTGGGCCTCCTCCAGGATAAACAACACCAGCTCCCTCACCCGCTCCTCACAGGACTTGTGTTCCTGACCCCTTGCCAGCCTTGTTCCCTTTTCTGGACACACTCCAGCCCCTCCGTGTCCTTCCCAAATTGGGGAGGGCCCAGAACTGGACACAGCACTCGAGGTGCTGCCCAACCAGTGCCCAGCACAGGGGAAGAATCACTGCCCTGCTCCTGCTGGCCACACCATTCCTCATCCAGGCCAGGAGCCATTGGCCTTCTTGCCCACCTGGGCACACTGCTGCCTCATGTCCAGCCTGCTGTCCATCAGTCCCTGCAGGTCCCTTTCTGCCTGGCTGCTCTCCAGCCCCTCTGGCACCTTGTTGAGGGAGGGAGGCAGGGAGAGAACGGGTCTAGATCCAGTCCTTCCCGAAATGTGGTGTTTGCTGGCACTGCCAGTGCTCAGATCCAGAAGTTTCCCAGTGGCAGCACAGCCCAAGTCCAACAGTTTGCTGGCACAGAAAGACAAAACCTGGCAATTTTCTCGTGATAGTACCAGCACTGCCCAGATCTGTGGTTAGCTGGCACCGCCAGTGCCCAGATCTGGCAATTTCCCTGTGCCAGCACAACTCAAATGCAGCAATTGTCTGGCAAAGAAAGCCAAACCCCAGCACTGTCCAGATCTGGTGTGCTGGGATTGGTTCAAAAGAAGAGGGAGACCTCAGCTTAAGGCTGTGGGAAAATCCTCTTAGCTGGGGTCAGCAGGAGCTCCCACCCATAATCCTCTTGTTCAGTTATGCAGATTGTTACTAGAAAGTTCTGAGTTCTCTTTGCTATTATTGGTTACTTAATACTGCAAAAATTTTAATATTCTTAATCTCTTGGATCCTTCCCTCAGATCCCTCCTTAACCACTCCACATATATAAATGTATAAATATCCCTGCTAGACCCTGGACCCAGGCTTTTTTCTGCTTTGCTCTCTGTACTGTGCACACCATCCTGTTTGTTGTGTTTGCCTTCATTAAAGTTCTATTTCCAGAGCACCAGATGAAAGCAGTCTCTGTAAAGTGGCCAGAGCTGGTTCTCAGGGAAACCACTGGTCAACGGTCTGGACGAGGACCAGAAGGTTTCACTGGTGTTTGCTGGCACTGCCAGGGCTCAGATCTGGAAATTTCCCTATTCTGACACAGCCCAAGTGCAGCAATTTACTGGCACAGAAATCCAAAGCCTGGCAACTTTCTGCTACTGGGTCTGGCACTGCCCACATCTTGTGTTTGCTGCACCAGTACCCAGATTTGGAAATTTCCCGGTGTCAGCAGAGCCCAAATCTGGCAGATTTCTGTTGCTGGCAACGACACCATCCAGGTCTGGTGTTTGCTGGGACCACCAGGGCCCAGATTTGGGAATTTCCCAGCGCCTTCACAGCCCAGGTCTAGCAGTTTGGTTTTAGCTAGCTTAGGAAGAGAAGTTCCTCAGACTGTGACTTTCCTTTTTCTTGGAACTGTTTAAACCTGCTCTGGACTGAAAACCCAGAAAACCACTGGCAGCTCACACCTGTGGCCCATCAAGGTCTGGGATGCTGCATTCCAGCACCAGAGGGACTCAGAAGAGACCAAGTGAGCCAACTGCAACCCACAAAAAGGACTTTCTGAATTTGCCATCTCTTCAGCACTGTGAGAGGTTTTATTTAATATTATTCATTTTTCATGCCTGTGAATACTTTACTTGTTAAATAAACTGGGGTTTTTTCACTTTTCTCGAGGGAAGTCTTTTCCTGAACTAGTAGGGGGAAGGGCTGCTTGAACTTGCTTTCTAAACCGACCCCTTTTGGAGGTTTCCTCCCAAAATTTGCCCTAAGGCAGCACAAACAGTCATCATGAAAATTTCACCAGTGGCATAATCTCCTGGTGGCAAATCTTGTTAGAGAAGCTTAACCTTGTTCTGCATGAGAGGTTCTTGGGAAGAGCAGACAGGAGAAGATTCCTGGAAAACTGAAACAGCTTTCCTGAAGTGAAATGAAAATGAAAGAAACAATCCAAGATGTTCTCCTCTATGTATTTCTATGCTCCCCTTTTCCATGTTGCACTACTTCTCCATCCCAGTAATTCCAGATGCACCGCACCTCTAAGATCGGTGACTTAGTGATTTTTAGACACTCGAAAATACTGTGAGCCACACACAGTTTTCCCTCTCCTGTTTTTCCTGGAAGGCAACACTGGAGATGTAAGGGCAGTGCTGGGGTCAGATAGGGATCCTACCCCAAGGGAAGGTGTCCTGACAGTGTTTGACCCTCAGCAAGGACAATGCAGAGCAGCAAGCGAGGGGATTGCTGTGCCAGTGTGCAGGAGTCAGGGCTCTGCATCTGAGCTCAAGGCTGCAAAGTTCCCGTGTTTGGACAGACTCAGGGGCTGTCCCCGGGGCGCGCGGGGCTCGAACGTGGGGCTCGTGGGGCGAGCGGGGAACGGACACGGGGACGAACGGCCCCGGTGCTTCAGTTGCAGCGGCGGCAGCGGCGGCAGCAGCGGCGGCGGCAGCGGCGGCAGAAGCAGCGGCGGAAGCAAAACAGATAATCGAGAAGACTCTTTTTCTTTCTCTCTCTCTTTCTCTCCCTTTCCCCCTGTCGGGCACCCTTCTCTCGGGGTCCCTTGCCCGGCGTCCCTCTCCTCTCCCCGCCTCCCTCTCCCCTGCCGGGCCGGGCCATGTCCCCGGCCCGCCCCCGGCCCCGGGCGGGGCTGCCCCGTGCCCGGCCCCGGCCGTCCCGCCGCGGTCTCGCCTCCGCCCGGCTCTGGCCGTACTGGCGGTGGCGCTGCTGGGCGGCCATCAGTGCCTGGTGCGGGGGCGGCATCGCCGCCCTTTGCCTCCGCCTGACCCGAGCCCGGCCCCGGACCCGATGCAGGGTCCAGTCCCGACCCCGACCCCGACCCCGGCCCCGGCCCCGGCCCCGGCTCCGGCTCCCCCCGGGGCCCCCGGAGGACACAGGCGGCGCGGCCGCTCCTGCCGCCTCCGCTGCGGCTTCCCCGGCCCGAGCTCCGCCGCTCGGCAGCGCGGCCGCCGGCCCCGAGCCTCCCGTGCCGCGTTCCAAAGAGGGAACGCCTGGGCATGGCCGGCGCAGGGCGGCTGAGGGGCGCTCGGGGGCCGTTGCTGGCCCCGGGCCGAGCGCTGACAGCCGCGTCCCGCCCGCAGGGAAGGCGCAGCAAGGCCTGAAGGAGCAGTACAGGCTGGGCTCGCTGCTGGGGCGCGGCGGCTTCGGCAGCGTCTTCGCGGCCACGCGGCTCTCGGACGGCGACCCGGTGAGCGGCGGGCGAGGAGGAGGGGGCGGAGGGTGAGGGGGGCGGAGGATGGGGCTGGGCAGGGCGGGCGGCGAGCTGAGCCCGCTGCTGCCCTTGGCTTGCAGGTGGCCATCAAAAGGGTGCCACGGAACCGCGTCCAGCACTGGGGCGAGCTGGTGAGTGAGCGGGGCCAGCGGCAGCAGCCGGGGCTGCCGGGCGGGGATGAGCCGAGGCCCGGCACGGTGGGAGCCGCCAGGACGCCTCGAGGGGGAGCGGGCATGGGGCCAGCGCAGGGCGCAGAGCATCCCGGGCTGCCTGAGGGCTTCCCGAGCCCCGGCACGGCCTCAGCCTCACTGACGGCACCGCGCTCCTCCCGCAGCCCGACGGCACCAGCGCCCCGCTGGAGATCGTGCTGCTGGACAAGGTTTCCACCGGCTTCCCCGGTGTGGTCCAGCTGCTGGAGTGGCTTGAGCTCCCCAACGACATCTTGATGGTGCTGGAGCGCCCGAAGCGCTCTCAGGACCTGCACCGTTTCATTCGGGCACGGGGGTTCCTGCCGGAGGAGGAGGCGCGGGAGCTGTTCCGCCAGGTGCTGGAGGCTGTGCGGCACTGCACCAGCTGCGGGGTCCTGCACAGGGACATCAAACCAGGGAACATCCTGGTTGACCTGGCCAGCGGGCAGGCCAAATTGATTGACTTTGGCTGTGGCACCTACCTCCAAGAGACAGCCTACACTCACTTTGCAGGTGAGCCCATGCAGGGGTGTGCTCCTGGTCCCAGCATCCCATGGCCCAACATCTCACAGCCCAAGCTGGGTGTGGCAGCGGGGATTCTCTCTTTTGCGGCCCTTCATGGCACTGAGTCTTCAGCTGAGTTTCCTTTGAAACTCAGGGCTGAGTGGGGAGCCATCTTCCAGCCCTGCTGGCAGCCTTTGCCCACCACCCTGCCCAGGACTGGGGCTGGGCTGGGGCAGCCAGCCCAACAAAAACCCCCGTGGGTGGGGGTAGCAGAGAGGAGGGGCCAGAACCTGTGCCCAACCGGTTTGGTGTGCAGGTGAGAAAGGGCTTGGACTGCTCCACTCACCTGGTCTGTTTGGGTTCATAATGTTTTTTGGGGCAATGCATGTAGGGAGGATGAGAGCATGGTTTTCCCCAGCACTGAGTGGGTTCTTCCTTGTTATGGTCGGGCCTTGCCAGGGCTTCCACTGCCTTCTTCCGACACCAGTGGCTTCTTTTCCAACCCTAAGTTTGTGCACAAGTCCCAGGTGCTGGTGAGAGGGCAGTGGTTACCCTGTGTGCCACTGATGCAGCCCCAGCAGGCCCAGGGATGCTGGGGCCAGGCTCTGGGAGCAGCAGCATCCCCCTGATGAACTCCATATGTATTCCATAGAAACATGGTCATACAGCCCCCTGGAATGGAACGACTTTGGGTGGTACCACGCCGAGGCAGCAACGATCTGGACCCTGGGCATCCTGCTGTGTTGCTATCGGACACGAAGGAACACGAGTACACAGCTCTCAAGGTGAAGGAAAAGAGGGATGTTTATTTTTCTGACTCCTATATTTATAGTTTTACAAAGGTGACAACGGATTGGAGGGTGACAGTGACACCTCTCCAATGACACTGGTCACACCAACAGTCCATCAATTCTCTCCTCCTCCATCGAAGGAATGTAAACAATAAGTTATTTACAAGAAAGTGCATGATAATTTCCTTAGAAGAATGTCAACATCAGAAGGCCTTGAAAATCTTAAAAAACCAGGGTGACATTTCACCCTTTTCTATTTAAAAAAGAAAAAAAGGAAAAGAAAATGAAGAATGCGAAAAAGGAAACATGAACAATGTTCAGTGTCCATTTGCAGAGGAATCATCGGAGTGATCACTCTCATCATCTGCATCCGAGTCATCACTCAATGATTCACCCGCCTGATGCCTTTCAGGTTGGTCACAGTTTCCATCCTGCTCGTCGGCTGGATTCTGCCTCTGCGGTCGCAGGTCAGGGCGAACACATTTCAAAGGTACCCAGCGTACCCCAGTATCTGTGGATACACAAGCATACCCGCGCCCCGAAGCGATAAGGTCATAGGGACCTTCCCACTGTTTGGTGACTAAATTCCGCACCTGAACCTTTGCCCGAGGCTGATGTGCCTCGTCCGCAGCCTGCAACGAGAGATGGTGACTCAAAATGACAGGGTTATTTGAGTTCTGTGGCACAGTGAGATGATTAATTGTGCACAAAGCTTTTGCCAACCAACTGTGCGGGTATTCACCCTGCATTCTCTGTTTTTGTTTTTGAAGAACCCGCTTCAGAGTACCACGAGCGCATTCCACAATAGCCTGACCAGTGGGAGAATGAGGGATACCAAACTTGTGCGAGACACCCCACAACTGCAGGAACTGCCGCACCTTTTGCGATGCGTAAGCAGGACCATTGTCGGTTTTCACAGCAGAAGGTGTGCCCAGAACGGCAAAGGCCTGCCTCCAGTGGGCGAGGACATCACGGGCCTTCTCCCCAGTGTGAGCCGAAGCCCCCATCGCAGAGGAGAACGTGTCCAGCATGACATGCACATACTTGAACCAGCCAAACTCGGCAATCTGGGTGACATCGGTCTGCCAAAGCTCCAAGGCCCTAAGGCCTCTGGGGTTTACCCCTGCCAGCAAAGGCGGAGCAAGTGCATGGCAGTCATCACATGACTCAACAATGTCACGAGCCTCAGTTGGCGTCAGCTGAAACTGCTTCTGCAGGGTATGTGCATTTTGGTAGAAAAACCCATGCAATGCCTTGGCCAACACGAGTGTATCAGGCTGAGGCGCCACCCATGCTGGGTTAGCCAACTTGTCAGCCCTCGCGTTACCTTCCCTGATAAAGCCTGGCAAATGGGTGTGACTCCTCACAGGCAGAACATAAAAGGGATGAACCCGGGCCTGAATGGCACACCACAAGGTCTTCAGTAAATGAAACAAGGCAGGATTACTGACCTCCTTCAAGACCGAGTGACCCAACCGCTGTGCGATTTCAGCCACGTAGGCGGAATCCGTGACCAAGTTGAAAGGTTCCTGGGAAAATTTCTCAAATGCCGTGACAGCAGCCCTCAGTTCAACCAATTGGGCTGACCCATCCTCATGGCCTTCCAGAACCTGCCACTCAGATCCGTCCCTCCAGGTAACAATGGCCTTTCCTGTTTTCCCTGAACTGTCAGTAAGGACGGTGGGTCCTTGCTCAGGTTCCTGACTATTTTTGGGGCACAAAGAAATTTGTGTGGATTTTGCCATATGCAGTAGCCTTTGACTGGGCAGATGATAAGTGATCTGCCCCGAAAAATTTTCCAGAGCACTCTGCAGGGACACACTGTTTGCAAAGCTCCAATCAAAATCCTCCCGTTGCACTGGGAGTATGATCTTTGCAGGATCCTCACCCATCAATTGCAAACACCGTTGCCGGCATTTGATTATCAAACGAGCAATCAGCTCAAACAATGCCGTTGCCGTCTTCTGCGGCTGATGGGGCAGGAAGACCCATTCCAGAACGTGCAAGGAATCAGACCATTTGTCACTCCATTGGCCAATGATGCCCGTGGGATACGAATCTGGAGTGGTGATGAACACAGTGACATCAACGGAGGGGTCAATGCGATAAACTTGGCAAGCCGAAACAGCTCGCTGAACCACCTCCACCGCCTCACGTGCCTCAGGGGTCAGTGTGCGAGGTGACTTTAAATCAGAGTCTCCTTTCAACAAATCATACAGAGGAGACAGCTGTGACTTGGTTAGTCCTAAGTACGGACGTAACCAAGTGATGACACCTACCAATTTCTGAATATCATTCAGTGTCTTCACAGAATGCACAAATTGCACCTCCTGGTGACGGATTGTCCGTTCCAGAATTTTGACCCCCAAGTACTTCCAAGGTGGTTGTTGTTGAACATTTTCTGCAGCCACCTGCAATCCATGAGCATGCAAAACATCGAGCAACCGAGGCTGAATCCTCAGCAGCTCATCCTGGGTGGATGCGGCCACCAAAATGTCGTCCATATAATGATACAGACGTGCATCAGGAAACTGCTTGCGAACTCCAGACAAGGCACGGGCCACATACCACTGGCATATGGCAGGAGA
The DNA here is from genome assembly GCA_024362935.1 of Setophaga petechia. NCBI lineage: Eukaryota > Metazoa > Chordata > Aves > Passeriformes > Parulidae > Setophaga > Setophaga petechia. The sequence continues at coordinate 29,509 of JANCRA010000101.1, forward strand.
ATTGCACATTCCCTGAGGCAATGTCCTCCATTGATATCTCTGTGCGGGCTCAGCCTCGTTAATCGCTGGCACTGAGAAGGCAAACTTCGGTCTGTCATCGGGATGCAAAGGAATTGTAAAGAAACAATCCTTCAGATCCACAACGAGGACCGGCCAGTCCGCGGGAAGCATGGTAGGCAATGGCATGCCCACCTGCAATGTTCCCATGCTTTCCATCACGGCATTAACCTTTTGGAGGTCGTGCAACAACCTCCATTTCCCAGATTTCTTTTTGATGCTGAAGACAGGAGTGTTCCAGGGACTGGAAGAAGGCTCCAGATGATCCTGGTCCAACTGCTCCTGCACCAGATTCCAAAGGGCGTCCAATTTATCTTGAGGGAGGGGCCACTGATTTTCCCATACAGGTTTGTCCACCAGCCACCGTATAGGAGGCGTCGGACACTCTGCGCCCTTCACTGCAGTGGCCCCCATCAAAAATCCGTCCCGATGCACACCCCCCAGACAGACAGAACATCCCTCCCCCAAAGGTTGACAGGAGCAGAAGTAACATGAGGGCTAACCCAGGCCGTCTGTCTCTCTGGGTTCGTGACCAGCACAGGCTGCTGGCTCACATAGCATTGCGCTGTCCCTCCCAGGCCTGCGACAGACGTCCCCACCGGATCCAAGGGCCACTCCGGGGGCCAGGTGGCTAGGGAGAGAACCGTGACATCAGCACTGCTGTCGAGAGGCCCGCGGAGGTGGATTTCTGATGGCACCACACCAGGAACAGACAGGGTGCACAGCACCTGGGGATGGTCCTTGGTCAGGACAGCAGTCCAGTGAACTTGAGGCAGCCCAGTGGATCCAAAGCCACCAGCTCCAAGCGACTTGTCAGCTGCCCTGCGAACAGAGGACTTAAAAGGCACAAGTTGAGTGAGCCGCGTCCCTTTCGGATTTTTGACGGGGGGGTGGGTGTGGAGACCATGGCACAAATCTGCCCTGTGAAATCCGCATCAATGAGCCCCAGGTGAACAATGATGCCCTGAAGGGTGGCACTGGACCTCCCCATATAAGGAGAGCACTCATGCCCCCACCCAAGGGGCCAAAGGCATCCAGGGGAACCTTGCGTATCTCAGAAGATTCTAAGACAACTGTTGATGTGGTGCAGACATCCCCACCTGCTGATCCGCGGGTGCTGGCTGCAAGCCAGCAAAGGAGACCTCCATCAGCTCCGGGGTCTGGAGAGAAGCTTGTGTCTGGGCGCGTCCCTCCAGCGTGCTCCACTTGACGTTTCCCAAGCCCGGCAAGGCCTGGCCGTTAACATGAACAGTCGCCTTGCAAACATTGGACATTTGATTCGGCCTATCACACCAACCACACAAGAACATGGGGAATTTGACCTTTTGCGCTTTCTTCCCCTGCTTCTTGCCAGCCTGCGCAGTCCCCTGCTGTGGCTGTTTGCCCTGCGGCACCACCCAAACCGGCTGCACAGCAGCAGCCACAGCGGCCAACTTCCGACGCAGGGGAAAAATGTCTGCACAGGCCTCCGCCATCTCGGAGATAGTAGGGACACCAGGCAGAGCCACTATGACCTTCCTACAAGCAGCATTGCAATTACACCTGACAAGGTTTGCAATCGTAATGCTCCTAGCCAGAGAATCAAGCACCTGCCTCTCCACGGACGCAATCAGCCTTGCCACAAATTCCATGAAAGGCTCATCATCCCCCTGGACAATGGTCGAAAACGGCTGCTTCGGAGCAGCCATCTCCAGGGTCTGGACTATCACTGCCATGCCCAGTGTGTGGCACTGGTCAAGCACAAGGGGATCAAATCCAACCTTCCCCTGAACATTCTCATAACGCCCTGTCCCCATCAGCATGTCAGCAACAACCTCAGGCCAGGGGTCCTGTTGTGCCAGTGCAGCATTCTCCACCATGGCTTGGGCCGCCAAACAAGCCCACTTGGTCTCAAAAACACCAGATTGCACAGGGTCAAAAAGAGAATGTGCCACATGACAGAGATCGTGACGTGTCAGCATGTTGGTAGCAATCCTCCAGAGAGTCTGCATAATCTCAGCAGACCCCAACCCATGCTGAGCAACTGCTTTGCGGAGTTCCTTCTCCAGCTTATATGAAAGGGGTTCATGGGTGTTATGAGCAATGCCCCTGATCACAGGGAAAGCCTGGGGACCCCCTGGCAAAGCCACCGCACCTTCACCCCCACCGCACCTGACCCTTGGGCCCCACAGGGACAAGGGATGATTGACTGGGAGCCAGGACAAAACCACTTGCCCCTGCACCCCCTGCAGCACCGGCAGAGCCAGAGGAGCTCACTCCGCGACCCTGCAGATGCCGCAAGGAGACAGGATCATTCATCTCGTCCGTCTTAGTCTTGGCCTCTGCCAGAAACGCTCAGGGTGCTTTGGACACACAGTCACCTGGCACGCAGGAAGCATCAATGATTTGACGAGAAAGCGCCACAGCCCCGGGCACCCACTGGCCTCCCACTGGCCATGTCAGCAGTTGCGCTAAAGGTAAATACCTCAGCGCCCTGCCGTGCCCCAGCTCTGGCAGGGGGCGCCTCCATGGATGCAGGTGCCGGTACAGCCCGCAAATTTAGCGTGGGATGGGATGTGATCGGCACGGGGCCCCCAGCCCCGGACATGGGGGAGGAGCGGGATGCCGAGAGAGGCGCGGCCCGCGGAGCCGCATCACTGCGGGGCGGCAAAAGGGAGCCGGGAAAGCCCCCTGTGAGAGCCCGTCCCAAGCCACAAGACTCCACAGCGGGCACTGCCCCCACCGAGCGGAGAGGGGCAGCCTGCCCGCCGACAGGAGCGGGGATGGACGGAGCACCGACCGACGCCCCACCCCCGGGTGCCTTCACCGACTGCGCATGCCCAGCAGGCTGCACAGGCCCAGAGACCGGCAACGCTCTGCCCCCAGCAGCTTTCACCGACTGCACATGCCCAGCAGGCTGCATAGACCCAGAGATGGGCAAAGCCACCCCCTCCACTGAGGAGCCCGACTCAGGGGAGTGAGAGCCCACCCCCGCTGCACTCAGGGGAAACGTGGTGGACACACCGCAATTTGGACAAAAGGTCGTCACCGAATCAGACTCAAGTCGAGGCAGAGGCTGCCCCTCAAAGGCCGGGAAGGCACAAAGAGAGCGCAACCTGTCCCCTGCCACGCCACCTGGAGTTGGTGCAGGGCGGAGCGGGGCGAGGACGGCCCACAGAATCAACAGAGCCCCCAGAAACCCACAGGGCTCTGCCCTCTGGACCCGGGACCAGTTGGCTGTGAGCCCAATTCGACCCGGGCGAACAATGGCCACTCCCCAGCACACCGTCCTGGGGCGGGAAGGGGGACTCCGCATCGCACAGAAGTTCACCCTCCCCATCGTCCACGTCCGAGACAGAAGGGCTTCCCTGGGAACTCCGAGGGGTACAAGAACCAGACCCCTGCCAATGCTCCTCACATTTTTTTCACTGCACCAGCAGCGATCCCACGTCTACAGTGCAGTCATCAAAGAGGGCCTCCATGAGGTGGACCCCCACGAGAGACCACTCCTCCCTGGAGAACACCTTTCCAGGGGCAGAAAAAACCCGCGCTCTCGGGCCCACAGAATCAGTCTTTCAAAATCATCCCAGGAAACAGAAACCTGTTTCCACTCCAGGACCCCCCTCCAGAGATCCAAAATGAGGGAATCATCCTTGAAAACCACAGAGGCTGCCATTGCCCCAAGAACAGCAGGCAAAGCACCAAAAAGAGGGGGGGAAACACCTCACCGCAATCCGCGATCCGTGTCTCAGCCTAGGCTGCAATACACTGTGGCGGTCACCAGATGTTGCTATAGGACACAAAAGAGCACAAGCACACCACCGCTCTCAAGGTGAAGGAAGGAAAAGGAAGTTTATTTTTCTGACTCCAATATTTATAAGTTTTACAAAAGTGACAGCGGGTTGGAGGGTGACAGTGACACATCTCCAATGACACCGGTTAAACCAACAGTCCATCAACTCTCTCCTCCTCCATCAAAGGAATACAAAACAATAAGTTATTTACAGAAAGTGTGTGAGTAAATTTCCCTGCAAGAATGTCAACATCAGAAGGCTTAGAAAGTCTTAAAAAACCAGAGTGACACATATGCAGTAATAGCTTCTAAAGACCAAGCTCAATGCTATCACTGTGGGGATCTTGGACACTACATAGAAGACTGTCCGGAGAGGTCGCCCCCCCTGATACCACTGTAATTCTTATCAAAGACCCCAGACTCAGCAGCATTTTCAGCAGTGTTTCCAGCAGTGTTCAGGAAAGAAACGCCTGGTGCAGCCCGGTTGAGGAGCCCCGGGCGAGGACAACAAATCAAAGGCCAGCCAGACCCAATCACGCACCAACCCAGATTGTTCCAGACGCAAAGAAGAGGGTCCAACCCACGGGACAACCCACAGGAAAACCGAGATGGGTACACGGTGGCAACTGGTAACTGCTTTGTCCATTGACTTTAATAATAAGAATATTCACGGTGTTCCCACAGGCAAACATGGACCTAAAGGTAGTCCTCCAGACATTTTAATTATGGGTGATTCTCTTAATGGTCCAAAAGAAATCTTTGTTGTTCTGGAAGTGCTGACGGTGCAGCCAGGACAAGAGATACTGGTTTAGGTATTTTGCATAGACTCACCATTTTTTCTTTCTAAGGGAACTCCAATAGCACAGGCCTTTTTACTCCCAAAGAATCACAGGGAACAGATCCCTGTCAACCCTACAGCTATGTGGGCACAAGTCATGGGACTATCCAAGCCTACCATTGAGTGTGGCCTCTCTTGCAAAGGAGAGAAGACCCACCTGCCAGGGATGCTGGACACCGGCGCTGACGTGACCATCAATGCCCGTTCAGATTGGCCGGCACACTGGGATCTACAACCTGTTGCAGGCATGATTACCAGGATTGGTGGAACTATGGTATCCATGAGAAGCAAAAACAGCAACCTTGTTGAAGGACCTGAAGACAAGCTGGCAACCATCTGACCATTTGTGGTAAGGGCCCCCATCACCCTTTGGGGCCGAGATGTTCTATCCCAGTGGGGAGCTTCTCTATGTATTCCCACCCAGGATTTCTAACTGGGGCCACTGAGTTAAGCACACTGCCATAAACACCCCGTCTCACCTGGAAAAGTCACAACCCGATCTGGTCCGAACAGTGGCCCCTGAAAAAAGCCAAGCTGTGCATCCTAAACAACCTTTTGGAAGAACAGCTCAAAAAAGGCCACATAGTAGAGTCCAACAGCTTGTGGAACTCTCCAGTCTTCATTCTACCAAAGCCCGGGACAAACAGGTGGAGGCTTCTCCACAACCTTTGCAGAATCAATGAGGTCATCGAGGACATGGGCCCTCTCCAGCCTGGCCTGCCCTACCCATCGATGCCACCTAGGGACTGGACACTTGCTATCATAGACATTAAGGACTGTTTCTTCAGCATTCCACTGCACCCTGAGGATGCTCCACGGTTTGCTTTTTCAGTTCCCTCTATTAACAAGGAGGGCCCGCTCAAAAGACATCATTGGCTTTATCTTTTTCAGGGTCTCAAAAACAGCCCGAGTATTTGTCAGTGGTACGTGGCTCACATCCTGTCTCCCATTTGGAAATCATTTCCAGACACTATCATCTGTCACTATATGGATGACATTCTGGTGTGTGCTTCAGACAAAGTTTACTTGGACACAACAGTTAAAAAGACTATTGAAGCCATAGAAAAGGCAGGAATGGAGATTCGTGAGGACAAAATCCAGTACACTGAGCCATGGACTTACCTTGGAGTCCTGATCCAGAAAAGGACCATTGTTCCTCAGCTGATCGCCATCAACCATGACCCGAAAACCCTGAGGGACTTACACAGCCTGTGCGGATCCAACAACTGGGTACGTCCACTGCTAGGACTTACAACAGAGGACCTTGCTCCCTTGTTCAATCTTTTTCGTGGACCCAAGGACCTGGACTCTCCCTGCACTCTCACAGAAGAAGCCAGAGGTGCCATCGTCAAAGTCCAGGAAGCCCTGTCTTCACACAAAGCCCATCGCTATGAGCCCAGTCTGCCTTTCCAGTTCATCATTCTGGGAAAAGCACCCCAATTCCATGGACTGATTTTCCAGTGGGACCCTCAGCTGCGAGACCCTTTGTTGATACTGGAATGGGTTTTTACAAGTAACCAGCCTACAAAGACTCTTACCACCTACCAGGAGGTTATAGCACACTTAATAACAAAGGCTAGAACTTGCCTTTGCTCCCTTTCAGGTTCTGATTTTGAATGCATATACTTGCCAATAACTCTTAAGGACTTTGAGGATTTGATCCAGACCAATGCGAGTCTCCAGTTTGCCCTGGACAGTTTTACGGGTCAAACTTCTGCAAAGATCCCAGAACACAAACTTTTTAACCAGAGTGAAGCTTTTCATTTGATTCCAAAGCAAATCCAAAGTAGAAAACCTCTCAAGGCTCTAACCCTCTTTACAGATGGCTCAGGATCTTCCCACAAGTCAGTGATTACTTGGAGAGACCCCTAAACACAAGATTGGCAACCTGATGTACAAGTAGTAGAAGGATCACCACAGATTGCGGAATTAGCAGCTGTTGTCAGAGCCTTTGATAAATTTAAAAATGAGCCTTTCAATCTGGTCACAAATTCAGCTTATGTTGCGGGAGTAGCTATGAGAGCAGAATATACTCTTCTCAAAGAAGTTTCTAATCCAAAGTTGTACCAACTGATCTCTAAATTAATACAACTGTTCTCCCACAGAAAGCAAACCTTACCACATAATGTATGTGAGGTCACACACGGACCTCCCAGGTTTTGTTGCAGAAGGCAACAGAAAAGCAGATGCATTAGCAATGACAGTACAAACTGCTAATGTTCCTGACATCTTCTCCCAGGCAAAGTTGTCACACGCGTTTTTCCATCAAAATGCACCTGCCTTTATAAGAATGTTTAAGCTCTCAGAGGAGCAGACAAAGGCTATTGTAGCTACATGCTCGAATTGCCAAAGCTACCAAACACCATCTATCAGGACGGGAGTCAATCCCAGAGGTCTGAATAGCTGCCAGCTGTGGCAGACAGATTTAACTCACTTTGCACCTTTTGGAAAGTCAAAATACATGCATGTATCGGTTGACACATTTTCAGGAGCAGTATTTGCATCATCACATGCAGGAGAAAAGACCATGCATGCAATAAAACTTTCTCCTCGCTTTTGCCACCCTGGGTGTACCAAAAGAGATTAAAACAGATAATGGACCAGCCTATACCTCCAACAAGTTAAAGGAGTTCTTCAATGAATGGGGCATAGTGCACAAGACCAGCATACCTGTAAACCCCACAGGACAATCCATCGTGGAAAGGACACATCAAACCCTCAAAAGAGTCCTCGAGCAACAGAACAGGGACACAAAAGCCACAACTCCAGTGGAAAGATTTTGCAAGGCTCTCTATGTCATCACCTTCCTGAACTGTACAGCATCAGAGCCTGACCCACCAATTCTTCGCCACTTAGCAAATACCACCCAAGCAAAGCTCACTGAGAAACCACCTGTGCTCATGAAGGACCCTGAAACACACCAAATTTCTGGGCCTCACCAGTTGATTACTTGGGGAAGAGGGTATGCGTGCGTGCTACTACCATCCGGTCCAAGGTGGTACCCAGGAAAATACATAAAACCATACTTAGGAACTGCGAACACTACTCCTGCAGACGGGGACAAGAACTCTCCTGAGGCAAACACAAGACCACCTCAGAACCAAACCAGCTCTGCCTGGAGACGAAGACGTTGCTGAACACCCACAAACACAAGAACAGACTGCCCCATTACAAGACAGCAGACAAGACAAAAAGCTAAACAACAGTCTGCTGTATCAGGCCATAAATACCCTTAAGACAAAAATGTTCTCTGAATTATGCATTATTGCACTGTGGTTTTATTGTATTTTTAAAAATCCTTTTATTCATCTTCCTAACCTTCAAAACCCTTAACCTTCAACCCACTCCTCCTCCCTTAATGTAGCTTAGAAATTAAAAGAAAATGTGGGGAGGAGGGGAACACAGAAAAAAAACAAGGCAGAAATACCTCTCATCATAAAGATAACAATTCTGCTTATATTCCCTATCAGAAGCCCGATTCCTGCCCAAAGATGAAAAATATCTCCGTCAGTGCTGTTCTCACTGCCGCCTGGATGCTCGTCACCGTACCGCGTGCCTTCGGCTGGATTAGCCCTCAGCCCAGCCATAATGTTTGGGTAACCTTAGCAAAAACATTAAAACAGGACAACATGTGCTTGTCCATGGCAAGCGTTGATAATCCACTTTCTACATGTCTAGTAGGAATTCCCTTTGCAGCAGACGACTGGCCTGTCTATAACTCAGAGCTCCTCCGCACCACAGGTAAGAGACCCAATGTGGCTGATCTTGGGACGAGTGGACAAAAATTCTACCTGATGCTTGAGAGGAACCCCAAGAATTGGATCTGTTGGGGTCCTCCAAGGCCATATACTGTGTCAAATTTTACTTGAGACGACCAAAAAGCAATTCGTCAGAAATTGACCAACATAAAAACACATATACAAAAAATGTGTCACCAATTAACAAAGCCTATAACCCTCATGATTGGTGTAATTACACGGCTCGTGCGATTTCTGTGTCTTCCCTCCATCCCAAAGTATTACCCAAGGGGATGTTTCTCATCTGTGGTGACAGAGTATGGGCTGGGATCCCCTCCCGACTCCAGGGAGGTCCCTGTACCCTTGGAAGACTTTCGACCCTTACTCCAAACATCACCCTGTTACATAATTGGAAAAAGGAAAGCGAATCAAAACACCTAAAAAGGTCCTACACTGAATTTGAGGAAAATTGTGATCCTAAATTATATGATTGGAATAAACCAAAAAAGGTTGCTGTCTCCCTGTTTTTACCCTGGGTAGCTGTGGCTAAAGCCCTTGGTGAAATCAATCACCTTGGGTGCTGGCTCAGCAAACAAGCTCATGCCACATCTGCAGCCCTGAGTGGTCTCTTAAAGGAAGAAGAAACCACCAGACAGGCTTCGCTCCAAAATCGAGCAGCAATCAATTTCCTGCTGCTTGCCCACGGACACGGCTGTGAAGACTTTGAAGGATTGTGCTGCTTCAACCTCTCTTCGCGCTCGGAATCCATCCATGTGAACATCCAGAAACTGAAAGATCTCGTGAAGGACTTGAAAGTAGAAAGAATCCCAGACTGGGTCAATGAACTTTCTGGGCAATGGGGATTAATGGGATGGGCTGCATCTTTGGTTAAGGGAATGTTGTTAATTCTCCTTGTAATTGTTATTATACTAGCTATGTTCTCGTGCCTTGTCCACTGTTTCAAAAGAACTATAGCAAACGCCTTTTTTGTAAAAACAGAAAGTGGAATTGTAGTAAACGCCACAAGCCTGGCAAAGGCACTGTGGAGGATTTAACAATAGGAATGCTGACACAGCAGCAAAGAAGTTTCCTGACCCCCCAACTCACAACCTACCTTTGTACCCTTATAAGGGAAAAAATCTTGTTAACCGTACTATTGGTCACATATGGTCCCTCTAACCTTTGTCCATTGGTCAAGTTTGGATACTGGCCAAGGGTATAAAAGTAGCATACTGTACCCTACTAACTTAGAAGAAGAAGAGGTGGGACCCTTCACGAACTCCCAGAATAAAGCCATCTTCATGGAACAGCCGGCATCTTTTCTTCTTCTCTCTCTCCATCTGCTTGAAGCCCCACGGGCAAACTAACCTAGCAGCAGCTGAAATCTTAAGAGCTGGCTAATCACGATAAGAGCTGTATATCACCCTGCTTGCTAGAGGTTTGTCCCGTGGCCTTGGTCTGAGCGAGCTGGCCTCCAGTACTCTCTCCTCCTGGGGACAGAGGTCCCGGGCCAATGCTATGCTGATAAGACCAATACAGGTTTCATTAGCCCTGTGCTTTTCTTTTTATGAAAAAAACCCCATCCCTCTTCTCCAGGACCAAATGTTTTATATTAGGACTCTGCATTCATAATTTCAAATATCCAAGGGTTGCTCCAAGCAAATCTGCCAGGACACACAGGTCAAGCTTGCCTTGGCCTTTGGTGGTTGCCCTTCATCAGCTCCTGAAACATGGGGTTCCGTGGTTTCCTTCCTGTGGAGACCAATGTGATATTGGGAGCCTTGTGAAATGAAGGGACCATTGTGACACTGCAGAGCACCATAGATCTAAGGGACCATTGTGACACTGAGGGGCCTTGTGGAACCAAGGACATTATTGTGGCTCTGTTGGGCCATATGGTCCCAAGGGGCCAGTGTGAAGCAGCAATATGGGAGTTAGCCTGGCTGTAACTCAGAGTCAGCCAGATTTTACTCCAGGAGAACTGGGCATGAGTTTGAAGTCCTAGGAATCATTCATTTAACTTAGGGTGAGCCTGAGAGTTCCCCCATAAGCCTTTAGTGTTGTTATGCTAAGTTGTCCAAGTTCTACTCCCCTACTGGTTTATTGGTTACTTGTTTCTTCAGTATGGTTATTGTTCTAGTTTTCTCACCCCAAGTGTCTGTGTTGTCGCTTCCCCTTTGTCTCAGGCCTTAGGATCCTGCCCCTCGTACTGTGCTCGACTTCTCTATGTTTATTGTTTTTCACCCTGGTATTAAAGTTCTTTTTGGGCAGCTCCATCAAACCTGCTTGTCGCAGACATCTTTTATGAAAAATCCTTTCCTTAGGATTTTTCCTCCTGTGAAGCTGAGAGGCCTCAGGAACAAAATGTAAACAATGATTATCTGCTGCTGTGGAATGCCACAGGTGGATCTGTGATTGGTTTCATAGAGTTGTTTCTAATTAATGGCATACCACAGTGTACCGGTTTAGGGCAGATTTGGTAGAGGATTTCCAAAGGAGGGCCTCTCCAGAAAACAAACCCACATGGCCCCTCCCCCCTCAACTGGTTCAGGAAAAAAAAATTTCCTCGGAGAGAAGTGGAAAGAACCTGTTTATTTGACAGGCACAGCACCCCCAGCACACAAAATGAACAATACCGGATGACACCGCTCTGAAAAAGATGACAAATTCAGACAGTCTCACTCGGGGGTGGGGTGGTTGGTCTGTCCTCAGTCCCTCCGGCGCTGGGGCAGCTGCTGCAGCCACAAGGTGTGAACTCTCGGTGTTTCCCAGGTCCCAGTCCGGAGCAGGTTCGGGATGGTCAGAGAAAAAAAAGGAGAAACAGTCCAGGAAGCAATTTGGACTGTTTAGCTAAACTAGCTAGGAGCAAAAGCAAGCAGGAGCGAAGCAAGCAAGAGCAAGCGAGTGACAGAGAAAGAGAGAAAACCAAAGCAGCCAAAGCCCAAAACCTCTCTGTCCTAGCCAGGCTGATAAGAAAACCAAAACAAAACTTTCACTCTTCAGGGCCACTCTTAAAGGTACAGAACATAATATCCAACATTGACAGAACACATGAATGGGGATACAACGTCACCCCAGGACACACAGTCAGCTGGATTGGACTCTCTGTCCGAGACAGAAGCTTTTGTTATCATTCTTTGCTATTCTATTCTTAGCTGACCTTCTGATGAAATCCTTTCTTCTATTCTTTTAGTATTGTTTAATTATAATACATATCATAAAAAAATAAATCAAGTCTTCTGAAACATGGAGTCACATTTTCATCTCTTCTCTCATCCTAAGACCCCTGTGAACGCCGTCACACCCGCTCCTTTTCATTTTTGCCAACCTCGCCCTGAAGTCAGGGAACCAGAGAGGTTTGTTCCCGCCACCTTCATTGTGACATTTGGCGCCCGAACAGGGACCATGGCATTCAGGGCTCCCTGTGTCAGTCACGTCAGCTGGGGTTAGCTGATGGATAGGCCAGCGCTCCCCAGGATTTTGGATTGTGCTGGGCCTGGCGGATTCATCGTTGGTTCAAGGGACCTCCGCCAGGATCCACAGGGACAAAGACAATTTCACCTGCACAGGATTGTAGGTGGGTTTGGAAAACGCAAGATGTTTATTGACCATTTTGCCACTCTGTTTTTACAATATGCACCAAAGTCCCATAATTTATTTGGTGTGTTCCGGTGGCTGTTCCCCCTAAGGCGGAGAAAGAGAAAAATGGGCAGCCAGATGTCCAAAATAGAAAGGAGCATATATGGATGCTTTCATTCTCACTGATCATGATAAAATATTTTCAAAGAACAAATTAAAATCAATCATGAAATGGTTCATTAAAAATTTTCCAGATGCCTCTGCTGATGAAATCCATACCACTGATTTTTGGGACTCAGTGGGAGTTAAATTCTACAACCTTTCGATCAAAAGGGACCCCATTGCACCCCACATGCTCCCCATCTTCCATACCATCCTTGAGACCCTTCACCAGCAAGAAGTGTGTTGAAAACTGAATCCATTGGTCACTCCTAACTCGGGACCTCCCCTCAAATCTGCCTTTCTCAGACCTTCCACAATGGCACAAGATGGCAATTGCCATGCAGTCTTGGAGCATCATGCCCTGGAGACTCAAGATGGAAGGAGCCTGAATGTGGCTCAGGAGCCCAACCATCCTCCCTCCATATTGGCTCCTCCACTTCCTGCTACCACAACCTTCTCTTCTGCCCTGAATGAACCTCCAGAGTCCATCCCCACAACTGTGGGTCACGCCCCCACTGTCAATCCTTTCACCTTCACCCTGGGCCATGCCTCCAGAACTCCACCCTGGAAGTTCGCCATCCTAGATCAAGGCCTTTCCTCCCCAACACCTGACAAAATGGCAGCGCCCTTTGCCTCACCCTCCGGCAACAATATAACCCCATGATCAAAGATACTAAGCCCAAGTGTCACACTATTTCTAATCCAAATGTTTCTGCTCCAAGTTATTCTTCCTCCCCAGAAGACAGTTTGGATTCCCCAGAAGATCCCTAGGAAACGATCCGGAAAGAAGCAGATAAGGAAGGAGACTGGTAAATAGTCTCGAAATTCCTCGTTGGCCCTGTATGTTATGAAGGAAGGGGGGAAAATCCCAGGTATCAGCCATTGGTTTACGAGGAAATCAAGAATCTCTGTAGGGCAGAAAAAGGCCATGGAAAGGACTCACCTTATTTTAATGGCTTAATGAGGGCCATGTTTACAGCATGTCTTAAATCCCTATGATTTAAAATATACTATGACCATTTTGATGTCATCTACAGAATACACCTTGTGGGAAAGGGGATGCAAGTGTTTAATAAATCAATTAATAGCAGACTATGCTAATAATGATGCAAGGGTGGAATTGACAATCAACCATCCAGCTGGAGAAGGACAACACAGCCTACCAGATGATCAAGCAGCAGATATCCCCAGAGAATTATTGGATGATATCAAAGAGATGGCTTTGAAAGCTTTAATCCAGGTATCGGATGGTAGCACCCCCAGTTTGGACTACCTTGGGTGGCTGCAGCTAAAGCTTTAGGACAATGAGACCACCTTGGGTGCCTGTTAAGTAAGCAAACCAATGCTACCTCCCTCACATTGAGTGGCCTGCTCTCAGACACAGAGACCATCAGACATGCCACCTTGCAGAACAGCAATAGAGTTTTTACTCTGGGCACATGGGCATGGCTGTGTAGACTCTGAGGGATGTGTTGCATGAACCTCTCCAGCCACAGTGAGTCAATCCACAAGAGCATTCAGGTACTGAAGGAAGGATTCAAGAAGTTTCAAGTGGAAAACAAACACTGTGTCAATAAACTCTTCCAGTCCTGAGGACTAAGGGGTTGGATGATGTCTAGCTAAAACAGGACTATTAATTCTCTTAGTTGTTGCTGTTGTATTGTTAATTGTTCCAGGTTTGTTTGGTTGCTTTTAGAAAGTCTTACAAAATTCTTTCAGTTCCATCTTTGTTGTAAAACAGAAAGGGGGAAGATAGCCAACATAGGCTCCTCATGGACTCCTTGGAGGAGAGAATTGGAGGCCAGGATGGCACAAAAACCTCTTGGACATTCAGTGTGGAAAGGAAAATCTTTAAAAGTACCTAAAAGTATTCTTAAATCCATAAAGTACCTTAAAAACCTTGAGTATCTCAAAGTATTAATGAGCTCCACTGACTTTCAGTACAAAGCTCTCAAGGGACTCATTAAATCAGATAATTGGGGCCATCATTGCACAAACCTCTCACAGAGTTTGTATCAAAAGGGAAACACCAAGTACCTTAAAATAACTGAAGTACCTTGATGTATTAATGAGCCCACTGAGCGTTGTTACTGACAAAACCTCTCCAGGAACTAATTACAGCAGATAAATGGAGGCCATGATTGAACAAACCTCTCAGAGACTCCAAGGCAAAAGCCAAAGCCAAAGTCCTTTGAAAAACCTGCAGTCCCTGCAGGGAGCATTCAGGAGCCCCCAGGGCCATTGCTGAGCAAGGCTCCCCAGGGACTCCTTCCAGCAGATCCTTGAGGCCACTGGGATGTGGGCTAGGGGGGGATGCTGAGGGCAGGACAAGGGGCTGACAGTGCCCAGCCTGGCTGGGGCTGTGCCAGGAGGCCCCAGGGGCTCAGCACAAGGTGTCTCCTCCCAGCCCTTGGTGGCACAGACCCTGCTGCGGCCCAGGGCACCAAGACTTGGCTTCTCTTTGTCCCCACCTGTCATCACTGCCTGCAGTTCTCTGCTCTGCCTGGGGCCTGGGGACACTTTCTCAGTCGTGTTGCTCAGTGGGACCCATTAAAAGTCCAAGAAACTTTGAAGTTGGATTCTGACTTGGAGTTCTGGAGAGGTTTCTTCAGCTTCCTCTCAGGGACTGATGTTCAGGGCCTGAGCACAAAGCCCCAGAGGCTCATTAAAGTCCTTGTGCTGTGTCTGTGCTGCTGAGCTGGGCTGGGCTCCTGGCACACAGGCAGGTCCTGGTAAGCAAGAAGAGCTTCAAAAGCACATTTCTCTTGATGAGCAGCTCTTCTGCCAGCCCAGCAGGGCTGGGGCACTGCCTGCAGCCAGCCCGGGCACAGCACAGAGGCACAGAGAGCTTCAATCAGTCAGGGCTGGGAAGGTGCTGAGAAGTGCCTGGGGCACAATCACTGCCAGCCCTTGGCACAGGAACCTCTGGCTGCAGGACAATGCAGCTGCAGCTCCTGCAGTGATCTCCTACAGCTGGAACATGCCAATGCCTGCAGAGCCTGTGAGTACATTCTCTGATTGTCTCTTGTGCAGAGCAGCCAGGGGTGCCCAGGGCTGTCCTGCAGAGCAGGGTCCTGCAGCCCAGGGTGCTGTGCTGGGGCAGGGACTCTGCTGCCTGCCAGGGACAGCTCTCAGCCAGCCCTGGCAGCTGCTCCCAGCACTGGGGGACAAGATCTGGGTGGGAGGAGACAGCTGGTCAGGTTTGGAAGTGTTCTCCTTGTGTGGGGAGGATGCTACACTGTCCAGGACTGCTCCCAGCATGGCATTTAACTGCAGAATTTATAGATTATACAGGGAGCACAGCAAGGCAGGGGCTGCATAAAAGGATATCCTGTTTTTTCAATCAACTGCCCTAGGTTGGAAATTGCACATTGATATTCATCTCACCATTAAGGTTGAGAAAAATAAAAAAATTCTCTCTGATCTCAATAAAGCAGGCAGCAACAGCGATCACCACAGGACCCCTTACAGGCAGCATCAGTGTTGCTTTTCCAGCCTCCTCAGGGTTGCTCTGACATTGCCATCAGAGTATGCAGAGCCAGAGCTGCCCCTGGAACGTGCCTGTGCTGGGAGGGGTCTGCAGGGCTGAGCTGAGCCCCCAGGGCTGGGCTGGGCTCTGGCAGCACTGGCAGGGCCCAGCCCTGGGCACAGGGAAGCAGCTGCTGGCAGGGACAACTCCAGGCAGCAGAGCCCTGGGCAGGCAGTGGGGGGAAAGTGCCCCCAGGCTGTGCTGGGATATTTCAAGTCCTCTCTAAACCCAACTATTCCATGATTACTTTTTTTACAGATCCCCGTGCCAAGACAGAACAAATGTCCAACAGCAGCTCCATCAGGCACTTCCTCCTGCTGGCATTGGCAGACACGCGGCAGCTGCAGCTCCTGCACTTCTGCCTCTTGCTGGGCATCTCCCTGGCTGCCCTCCTGGGCAACGGCCTCATCATCAGCGCCGTAGCCTGCGGCCACCACCTGCACACGCCCATGTTCTTCTTCCTGCTCAACCTGGCCCTCGCTGACCTGGGTTCCATCTGCACCACTGTCCCCAAAGCCATGCACAATTCCCTCTGGGACACCAGGGACATCTCCTACACTGGATGTGCTGCTCAGCTCTTTTTTTTTTATTTTTTCCTCTCAGCAGAATATTTCCTCCTGACGGTCATGTGCTACGACCGCTACGTGTCCATCTGCAAACCCCTGCACTACGGGACCCTCCTGGGCAGCAGAGCTTGTGCCCACATGGCAGCAGCTGCCTGGGCCACTGCCCTTCTCTATTCATTGCTGCACACGGCCAATACATTTTCCCTGCCCCTGTGCCATGGTAATGTCCTGGGTCAGTTCTTCTGTGAAATCCCACAGATGCTCAAGCTCTCGTGCTCCAAATACTACCTCAGGGAAGTTGGGCTCGTTGCTGTAAGTGTGTGTTTAGTATTTGGCTGTTTCATGTTCATTATTTTCTCCTATGTGCAGATCTTCAGGGCTGTGCTGAGGATCCCCTCTGAGCAGGGACGGCACAAAGCCTTTTCCACCTGCCTCCCTCACCTGGCTGTGGTCTCCTTGTTTATCAGCACTGGCACATTTGCTCACCTGAAGCCCCCCTCCATCTCCTCCCCATCCCTGGATCTGGCCCTCTCAGTTCTATACTCAGTGGTGCCTCCAGTCCTGAACCCCCTCATCTACAGCCTGAGGAACCAGGAGCTCAAGGCTGCAGTGTGGAGACTGATGACTGGATGCTTTCGGAAACATTAAACTGCTGGCCAGTTTCTGCAAATCACTTATAATAAAAGCCATTTTTGATTCTTCTTATTGGCTTCAGTGTGGAAGTTTTTTTTTTTCCTTTAGTTATTTCATATGATCCAAAAAGTCATGTCATTCCCTGCCATTTCCATTTTGTTTCTCTCCACCTTCCCTGTGGCCACAGACTGTGTCAATGAGGGGCTGCACTCTCAGTGGCTTTAAAGGAACTAAAGGATCTCCCAGCAGAGTTTTCTGCAGAGATGCCCTTGTGTTGCCTTCTCTGGAGCTGCAGCAGCAATGTCTGTGTGCAGAGCTGGGGGCAGATCAGTGCTGGCCCAGCAGCTGTGCCCAGCAGCAGCAGCAGCACTTGGTGTTGCCAGTGCTGCTGCCGTGGCCCTGCCCCGCTGCCCTGGTGGCCCTGGTGTTGCTGCAGGGCCTGAGTGCTCTCGGGGCCGGGCACAGCCCTGGGGGTGGCCGTACTAGGCCGGGGCAGGCCTAGTAACATAAATAATTTGTAATATAAATCATCTTTGATAGTTTTTTTGGATTTGTTCTTTTTTTCCCTGTGTTTTAGTTTTTTAATATTATCCACAAAGTAAAACCATTGTTTGTGTGATTTCTCATTTTGTTTCTCTCCACCTTCCCTGTGGCTACAGACTGTGTCAATGAGGGGCTGTGCTCTTGGTGGCTTTTAAGGAACAAAAGGATCTCCCAGCAAAGTTTTCTGCAGTGATCCCCTTGTGTTCCCTTCTCTGGAGCTGCAGCAGCAATGTCTGCGTGCAGAGCTGAGGGCAGATCAGTGTTGAGTACAGCAGCCCTGCTCCTGCTGGCCACACCATTCCTGATCCAGGCCAGGAGCCATTGGCCTTCTTGCCCACCTGGGCACACTGCTGCCTCATGTCCAGCCTGCTGTCCATCAGTCCCTGTAGGTCCCTTTCTGCCTAGCTGCTCTCCAGCCACTCTGTCCCCAGCCTGTAGTGCTGCAGGGGTTGTTGTGGCCAAAGTGCAGGACCCGGCATTTGGACTTGTTAAACCTCACCTTGTTGGATTTGGGCCCTGGATCCAGCCTGTCCAGGGCCCTGTGCAGAGCCCTCCTACCCTCCAGCAGATCAACACTCCCAGACAACTTGGTGTCACCACGGTTCCATGAGGCCCCTGAGTGTCCCAATGGTCTCCATGATTCCATGAGGCCTCCCAGTGTCACAATGTCCCTTTGGTTCCATGGGACCCCTTGCTGTCACAAAGTCCCTTGCATCCTTGGGCCCTGCAGTTTCACAATGGCTCTTTGGCCTCCAAGGCTCTGAAGTGTCACAATGGTTCCATGAGGTCTGGCAGTGCAGCAATACTCTCCTTCGTTCCACAGTGCCACAATGGCCTCTTGGTCCCAAGGGCCATCACAGTGTCAAACATGTTTCCTTCATTCCAAGACCCCTGAGAAGCAGCACTGGCCCCTGAGTTTCCATGGGGCCCTGCAGTGTCACAATGGCCCCATCATGACACCAGGTCCTGCTCTGTCACAATGCTCTGCATGGTTCCACAAGGCCCTGCAGGGTCACAGTGGCCTCTTGGTTCCAGGAGGTCTCAGAGTGCCACAACGAATTCCTTGGTGCTGCAGTGTCACAATGGAGCCCTGGTGACACAAGATCCTGCAGTGTCCCCAGGGACCCTTGGTTCCATGGGGCACCACAGTGTCACAATTGTTCCCTCAGTTCCCAGAGTCCTTGCAATGGAGCAATGGCCCCTTGATTCCATTGTCCCCAGGCTCTCACAACGGCTCTGTGTCTGGTTCCAGAGAATCAAGAATGAGCAAGGCTGGCCATTGAATTCCAGCACACACCTCAGCTCTCTGATGATCTCAGCACCATGCTGGGCCTTGTTTCACACTGGAGCAGAGCAGATGTTGATGGGACAGGAGCCCTGTGGGGCTGTCAGGGACCTGCAGCTTGCAAGGTGCTCTGCTCTGCCTCAGGTGCTCCCAGAGAGATCCAATCCCAGCTGGGCACCTCAGGGCACAAGTGGCACTGCCTGTTCATGGGCACACAGCTGATGTCTGTCTGGAAAGGGGCACAGGTGTTAATACCTGTTAGTTTCATAATATACAAGCGAATCTTTATTATCTGGGTCACTTTATCATCTGAGTACTTTTAAGAAATGGCACTGTATTCCAACAAGGAGCAAGCATTTCCTGGAATTACTGGATTCTTCTACTGATGGCAGGGGAAGAAATACTGATCTTCCCCTCTGCCATTGCCACCAATATTCATTCTAATATTTCATTCTCTATTCCTTCAGGTGTTTCCAGCTCTCCTGTTTAAATGGCGATGTCTAAGGACATCTCTTCATTTAGACCAGCTGGATCTATGGCCTTCCCCTTGCTCCCATATTTCCTCCTGTGGCTTTTCCCTGGTCATTCCAATGCGTTTCCCTTGACTGGCTTCATACTTTGAGCTTCAGGGAGTTGCTCAGTCTTTCAAAAGTTTAAATACCACCTTTGTCAGCATTTTATTTGCAGTTATCAGTTTTATATCACCTCTTCTTACGTTTTTGTCTTAAATCCTTCCTGTATGGCAATCTCTTGGGGATGGTGGACATGTCAGATGTTGCTGGGATGTCACAAAGAGAATAGGGAAGGATTTAGATGTTTCTTAAATTTCATCATGTTCACATTTCTTATGTTGGCCATGAAGAGAAACCTTTCTGTGCCTCTTAGTCTCACCAGTTCCTGCTCCCTCAAAGGACACAAACCTGATGAGTTGTGGTTCCCACTCCAGTGGCTGCACTTGGACCTCCCTCCATATTTAGAGCAGAGCTTCCTTGTCCCAGAAAGTCCCTGGCAATGCAGGGATGAAGGAAACAAGACAGGCTGTGGGGATCAGGTGCAGGGCAGAGCCAGGGAGAAGAATGACTTTTGCATTTGATGGAGCTGTGCCTTCCCTTGGCTTTGTTGGCTGACAAGAAATGAACATCCCTCTGTGTCTCGGGCAGCTCCTTCTCCAAGGAAAGCAGGTGGGAGTTGGAGCCAAGGAGCTGAAAGCTGCAGGTGCAGCCTGGGCTGGAGGGAGCTTAGATTTGCACAAGGCTGCTCTGAGTGCCAGGGCTTGGATGGGGGAAATGCTGGGGTGGGGGTAGGGACAGCGTCTGATTGATTGTCAGCTATGAAGAGTCTTGATTTTCATATCTATTCAGACTGCATGAGGAGGTACTTGGATTCAACGACAATTGGAGATTGCACATGTCAATGAATTACCAGTGGAAAAAAAAAATACAGGACCTAAAAAAATCTGCTTTCACTGTCTTTTTAAATAGAATACCTTCACTTTGAATACACTTTTGAAATCTGTCTAATCAACCACAAAGGATTTGAAAACTGAAATAAAATTATCCCCAGAGGCTTGGCTTGTTAAGGTGTTCTGAATGTTAATGAGCCCTGGGACACCGAATTCCTGCACTCAAGAGCTGAAGGCTGAACAAGCCTCTGCAGCAGGAAAATTCAGCAGCAGCCTCCAAGGTGCTGAGGATGTCAGCAGCCCCCACTGAGGCCATCCCTGCCCAGAGAGCGTGGGGGAATGGGCAGACAAGGAGAGCGTCCCTGTGGCTGGGCAGCACAACTCAGAGGCACCAGCGGCTCCAGCTGGGCAATGGAGTGTGGGATGTGGTGGGAAAGCCCTGCCTGGGCTGGGCCAAGCAGGACACACAAGCCCTGACTCCCATTTCCCAAACAACTCCCTCAAGGAGGCATTTAAAAGGAATTACAATTGTTTGTGTCGTCTGAGTTGGATGTACTGGGGAAAAACAAGAGATTCTCAGGAGCTCAAAAGAACAAAACAGCCTTTACTGTCAAATTTAGAAAATCAGAGAAATTTTGGCAAAAGTTTTAATATGACATTCAATCAACAAAAACACTTCTCATTCATTAACGTGGCTCGTTCAACTTCACAAACTCTAAGCCTGTTCAATTTAAAGTTACTCAAAATTTGCAAGAAGAGGGAAATAGTAAGGGAGAAAGAGAAATAAGATACAGAGAAGCACACACACAGCTACCAAGTCCTGGATTCCAACAGTGTTCAGATGGAAATTCCAGGAGGAGGTAGCGATTGTAGGATGTTTGCTTGCCTTGTGGTCAGCCTTCAATACCCCTTGGTCTCCCTGGGCCCTTCCCCCAGGTGGGCCTTGGGCTCATTTGGTCCCTCAGGAGCTGGGCTGGGGGCTGCAGAGGTGGCTGTGGAGCATTGCCTGTGCTGTGCCAGGGACTGGCAGCCACTGCTGGGCTGGGATAGAGGCTCTGGGGGGATTGGGGTTCCAGGGCAGGGCAGGGCTGGGCTTACAGGGCAGGGCAAGGCTGCACCTGCCCCTTCCTCCCTCATGCATGAAATGTTTTGAGCCAAGAATGTCCTCCAGTCTGTCACAACAAGCAATGTTGGAGGTGAAATCCCAATTCTGGCCTTGAGCCCCTGGCTGAGAAGGGCAGTTCTTTTCAATAGGAAGGAAAGCATGGAGCCCCGTTGTTTCAGCAGCAGATGAGAAGTGATCCTCAACATGCCAAAGTCAGCCTGACCAGTCAGGTGGCTCCTGGGAGGCCAGTCCAGACAGAACTGATCTGTGTTCTCTTGCTTTTATGGGACCCTGAAGTGTCACAATGGCCCCTTGGTTCTATGGGGCCCCATAGGGCCACAATGGACCCTTGATTACAAGAAGACCAGCAGTGTCATAGTGGAACCTTAGTTCCATGGGGTCCCACAGTGTCACAATGGCCTCTTGATTCCATACGGCTCCATAGTTTCACAATGGTCTCAACATTTCCACGAGGCCTTGCAGTGTCACAATGGTCTCCATGGTTCCCCAGGCCCCACAATGTCATGTGACTCCTCCATTCCATGAGCCCTGCAATGTCACAATGGACCTTTGGACCCTGGACATTTGCAGTGTAACAATGGTCTCCTTTGGCTCCACAGTGTCACAATGGACCATTGATAATAGGAGGCCCCTCTGTGTCACCCTGGAGCTTTGGTTCCATGCAACTCTGCAGTCTCACAATGATCCCTTGGTTTGATGGGGTTCCACAATGTCACCATGGCCCCTTGGTTCCATGCTGTTCTGCACTGTCCCAGTGGTTTCCTTTGGCTCCACAGTGTCACAATGGACCACTGATGACACGAGGCCCTGCAATGTCACAATGGACCTTTGGTTCCATGCAGCCCTGCAGTGTCACAGAGGCCTCTTGGTTTCACCAGGCCCCACAGTATCACAATGGTCCTCTTGGTTCTGTGGGGCCCCCCAGGGTCACAATGGTCTCACTGGTTCCATGAGGCCTGACTGTGTCACAATGCTCTGCTTATTCCATTAGTCCCCTCAGTGTCACAATGGCCCCTTGGTTCCATGAGACTGTGAAGTCTCTTAATGGTGTCTCCATTGTTCCATGAGGTCCTGCAATGTCACAATGGACCTTTGGCTCCACGGGGTCTCGCAGTGTCACAATGGCCCCTTGGTCCCATGACACCCCAAAGTGTCACAATGGTCTCTACAGTTCTATGAGGTCCTGCGGTGTCACAATGGACCCTTGGTTTGATGGGGCCTCTCAGTGTCACAATGATCCCTACATTCCATGGAGCCATGCATGGAATGGAACTGTGTGGCTCCATGGAATGTAGGGATCATTGCGACGCTGGTGGGGGGACACAGGGGGACAGGGGACCCCACTGTGGACAAGTAATGTTGGACTTCTCTGGGGTAAACTGTGAGGGGAGGCCAGGGAGGATTGACCTCCTCAGTGACCTCACACCGTCCCTTTGATGTCACACAGCCCCGGTGATGTCACAGAACTAACTCTATTATGTCACCCTGTAATGTCATTCAGCAGTGTGGTGATGTCACAAAGTCACCCTGTGATGTCACAGTCTGTTCTGTGATGTCACAGCCTGCTCTATGATGTTACACAGCCACCCAGTGATGTCACAACCCACCCTCTGATGCCACAGAGCCACACTCTATGATGGCAGAGTCTCCTTTATGGCCTCATATCCTACTTTGTGGTGCCCCAGCCAGTTCTGTGATGTCACAACCCCCTCAGTGATGTCACAAAACCCTCAAGAACTCAGTTACTTTGAAACACTGAAATTTCTTGGACTTTGAAGAGATCCCTGTCACGGACACAACTGAGAAATTGTCCCCAGCTTCCAGGTAGAGCAGAACACTGCAGGCAGTGATGACAGCTGGGGACAAACAAGGGAAAGTGTCTCTTATGCTGAGCAAACCTGGATGTGGTTCAGGAATGCAAAGGGCCAAGGCCTGAGCCCCAGCCCCTGGCCAGGCAGATCCTGTCCCTCCCTCCTTGCTCAGGGCTCTTCCCGGGATGGGCACTGGCATGTGGGGATGGGTAATGCCAAGGGCAGGAGCATGGGGCGGCCCCTGCCAGGCTGCTGAGCAGGGACAAGGAGGCAATGAGGCCCCAGGCCTGCAAGGGTCACTTGTCCCCTCGTGGCCTCAGGCCCAGGCCCAGCAGCCATGGCCAAAGTGCTGCCCAAGTTGGCTCTGGCAGGGCTGTCTTGCAGCTGCTGCCCATCCCTGTGCCCTGTGCAGCCCAGGCTGTCCCACGCTGTCCCTGCCCTGCGCCTCTGTCCCTGCAGGCTGTCGGCATCCCCCGGCTGCCCCACCTGGCTGGGCCCTTCCTTTGCTGACAGCTCTGCCTCCTGCCTGCCTCTGCCTGCCCACACAGAGCCTTGGGCTTGTTATTAAAAGGTTTAATTCAATTTTTACCCTGCCTGTGAACTTTTAGCACAGGAACAAGGCATACAGGGGCCACTTTTACAGCAAGGTGGCTGGAAGACAAGGACATGTTGCTCAAGAATGCAGTGATAGAAAAAACAAGGACTGAATCTGGGAACCTAGGGTGGGTTTTATGGTAATGGGTAAATTGTAATACACTTCTAACGATGCTGGTATAATTACATGTCCACACAAGTTTGGGGTTATCCCTCACTAGACCTCAGGCCTGAATAAATTATCCCCTCTTAAACAGCAAATTAGGTTAAATGAGTCTCATTCTGATATTTCGGAGATTTGGTGATGGCGAGGCCTCACAGAACCAAGGATCCAGCTGTGACACTGTGCAAACTCATGGAACAAAGGGCCCATTGTGACAAAGCAGAACCCCATGGAACCAAAATCCATTTTGCCACCCTGGGGCTACATTGAAACAATGGTCCATTGTGATACTGTGGCTCCAAGAAGACCATTGTGACCCTGAGAAACCTCTTGGAACCAAGGGGCCATTCTGACACAGCAAGGCCTCATGGAACTATGGATCCACTGTGACACTGCAGAACCTCATGGAACCAAGGTGACCATGTTCTACTATGGAACCTCATGGAACAAAGGGACCATGGTGACACTGCAGAACCAAGGAGATTGTTGTTGGCAGCATGAGAGCTCATGGAACCATGGGTCCATTGTGACACAGCAAGGTCTCATGGAACCAAGGGTCTGTTGTTAAACTGTGCAGCCTCATGGAACCAAGAGCCATTGTGACACAGTGTGGCCACATGGAGCCAAGGGGCCACTGTGACAATGTGGATCCAAGGAGACCATTGTGACTGAGGAACCTCATGGAATCAAGAGTCCATTGTCACACTGTGGGGCCCTGTGGAACCAAGGGGACCACAGTGACATTGCAGGGCCTCAATGGACACTATTCTGACACTTTGGGACCCACTGGAACCAAGGGGCCATTATAGCATGGCAGGGCCTCATGGAATCAAGGGGACTACATTGAACCCTGTGGGTCTCCATGGGATGAAGGGTCCAATGGAAGCAAGGATACCATTGTGACACTCTGGGGCATCATGGAACCAAAGGTCCATTGTGACCCAGCAGGGCCTCATGGAACCATGGTGACCATTTTTACACTTTGCGGCCTTGTGGAACCAAAGGGCCATTGTGGCACTTGAGAGCCTTGTGGAGCCAAGGGAACCACAGTGACACTGTGGGGCTCAGTGAAACCAATGGTCTGTTGTGACACTGCAAGTCCTTATGGAATCATGGAGACCATGGTGACACCAAAGGCCTCACTGAACCAAGGGGCCATTGTGACACGACAAGGTCTCATGGAAGCAAGGAACCATTGTGACACTCTGGAGTCTTGACAGGCCAAGGGAAAGTTGTCACACTGTGTGGCACCATGGAACAAAGGAGTCCATTGTGACACTGCAGGGCCCCGTGGAACTAAGGATTCATGGAACAGTGCTGGAACATATAGAACCAAGGCGTCCATTGTCACACTGCGGGGCCTCATAAAGGATGTGGCATCCTGGAGGCCATTATGAGACTTTGAGGCCTTGTTGAATCAATGGGCTCTGCAGGGCCTCATGGAACCTTCTGACACTGTGAGTCCCCGTGGAAACAAGGGTCCGGTGTGACAGCAAGGAGACTGTTGTTGGCAGTACAGTAGCTCATGGAATCAAAAGTCCACTGTGAAATTGTGCGGCCTCATGGAACCATGGAGACCATTATGACACTTAAGTACCCACTGGAACCAAGGGGCCTTTGTGACCCCACAGGGTCTCATATAACCAAGGCAACCACTGTGACACTGCAAGGCCTCATGGAACCAATGGGCCATTGGGGCATTGCACAGTCCTGTGGAAACAAGGAAACCATTTTGTCACTGCAAGGCCTCATGGAAGCAAGGGGCCATTGTGACACTGTGGAGCCAAGCAGACTATTTTTATATCACTGGGCCTCATGGAAACAAACATCTGTTGTGATTCTACAGGGCCTCATGGAACCAAGGGGAAATTGTGATGCTGCAGGACCCCAAGGATCCAAGAACATGGAACAGGTCTGGCTGGCTGGGCCTCCTGGGGGCTGCCTGACTGGTCTAGCTGACCTTGGCTTGTTGAGGGTCACTTCTCATCAGCCCCTGAAACCCTGGAGTTCTGTGCTTTCCTTCCTGTGGGAAAGAACTGTCTTTCTTCCTCCAGGGGTTCATAGCCAAAATTGGGATTTCTCCTCCAAATTTGATTATATCCAAGGATTTTTCCCATATGAAACCTGCCAGGACAGACAGCTCTGCCTGGCCTTGGCCTCTTGGGGGCCAACTCTCATCTGCCTTCAAAAAAGTGGGGGCCTGTGCTTTTCTTCCCATGCAAAAAAACATCTCTCAAGTCCAGGCATCCATGGCCAAAATTGAGAATCTGCCTCTGAAATTCCTTATACCCAAGGATAGCTCCCAGACAAAGGCTGCCAGGACTGTCTAGGTTCCCTTGGTTTCCTGAGGGCCAGCGCTCATCTGCCTTTGAAACACTGGGGCTCTGTATTTTCTTTCCTATGGAAAAGAACTGTCTTTCTCGTCCAGATGCCCATAGACAAAAGCGGGGTTTGGCCTCCCAAATTCTGTCTATCCAAGGATTCATGCCTGACAACAGATCTGGCCGGCCTTGGCCTCCTTGGGGCAGCCTCTAATGAGCCCTTGAAACACTGGGATCCACACTTTCCCTCCTATGGAGAACTGTCATTCTAGCCCAGGAAAGGCTGAAATGGAATTCCACCCGTAAAACTCCCCAAATATCCAAGGGTTGCTTTCAGACTAAACTTGCAAGGACAGGCAATTTGAGGTGTCATAGAACCATGGGGCCATTGTGAAACTGCAAGACCCCATGGAGCCAAAGGTCCATTGTGACATTGCAAGGGCTCATGGAACCATGGAGAGACAATTAAGACACTTCACAGCCTCATGGAACCAAGGGGCCATTGTGATACTGAAGGAGACCATGGAACCAAGGAGACCAATGTGACACTAAGGGGACTCATGGAATCATGGACACCATTGTGACACTATGAGGCCCCATGGAACCAGTGAGACCATTGTGACTCTGGGAGTCCCCACAGAACAGAGAGGACCATTGTGATACTGTGGGGCCTGGTGAAACCAAGAGGCCTTTGTGACACTGCGGGGCTGCAGGGAGCCTAGGGGCCATTGGGACATTGTGAGGCCTCGTGTCATCAGTGTTCCATTGTGACACTGTGGAGCCAAAAGAGACCATTGTGACACTGCAAACCCCCAGGGTCCAAAGGTCCATTGTGACATTGCAGGGCTCATGGAACAGAGGATCACATGATGTTGTGGGGTCTGTGGGACCATGGAGACCATTGTGACACTTTGGGCTCTTCTGGAACCTAGAGGCCACTGTGACACTGTGGAACCCCATGGAATTAAAGCACCAATAGGACACTGTGGGGCCTCTTGGATCCAAGGCACCATTCTGACACTGTGGGGCCTCACAAAACCAAAGGAACACAGAACAGATTTGGCTGGTTTGGCTTCCCAGGTGCCACCTGACTGGTCCAGCTGTCCTTGGCATGTGGAGTGTCTCTTCTCATCTGCTGCTGAAACACTGGGGCTCCATGCTTTCCTTCCCAAAGGAAAATAACTGTTCTTCTCCTGATGGCATCCCTGGCCAGAATTGGGATTTCATCTCCAAATTTCCTTATATCCAGGGATTGTTCCAATAGGAATATTGCCAGGACAAAAGTGGTTGGCAATGGCTTCATGCAGTTCACCTCCCATCTATCCCTAAAACACTGGGGAAGGCTTTGTGCTTTCCTTCCTATGGGAAAGAACTGTCCTGCTTTTCCAGGTGCCCATGGATGAGACTGGGTTTCCACCTCCAAAATTCCCTACATCCAAAGACTACTCCCAGACAAAATCTGCCATTCCTGACAAGTCTGGCTGACCTTGGCCCAGTGAGGTTCTCACCTACCTTCCAAACGCTGGGGCTCTGTGCTATGGAAAAGAATTGTTCTGCTAGTCCAGGTGCCCATGGCCAGAATTGGGTTCCACCTCCAACGGTGCCTTAGTGCGACAGACTGGAGGAGATTGTTGGCTGGAAACATTTCCTGTGCGTGGGAGGAAGGGGCAGGTGCAGCCTTGCCCTGCCCTGGAACCCCAGTCCTGCCCTGCCCTGGAACCCCAATCCCCCCAGAGCCTCTATCCCAGCCCAGCAGTGGCTGCCAGTCCCTGGCACAGCACAGGCAATGCTCCACAGCCACCTCTGCAGCCCCCAGCCCAGCTCCTGAGGGACCAAAATGTTGGAAAAGAAATGAAATTTAGCAAAATATTTAATTATGAGTTGTGTGAATCGGTTTTTTTGTGGAAGCTGTGTGTTGAGTTTTGTGTGTAACTTAGCAGGTAGTCTTAGGAACTTGATAAATAATTAACTAGTATAGGGAAGATAACAAGTTTAGCCGGTTTTTCTGAGGCAGCACAATGTGGTAGGTGTCAGGTTCAGGACATCCCTCTGGCTGTCCTGAGCAGCCAAGACCCTTGCCGGGGGGCTCAGAGACCCTAGCACAGAGCCCAAAATGCCTCTGTGAGTTTGATTATAGCCCATGGAGCAAATACCAACCTTCTATGAAAATAGCAAGCCACAAGAGTTTAGGTAGAATAATAGTGAAATTATCACAGAGTGAATTATGTATTTTAAGATTACTGTACAGGGGGGTTCTATCCCTGTACAGGAGAGTTATAGAGACAAGATGGAGGAATCGAGGCGTGCCTCGTGCTTCTTCTTCCTTCTTCTTGGCCTCCATCTTCTGTAGTGATGTTGGCACTTACTTATTAGTTTAGAGTAGAAGCTCACTGTCTAGCATAAGTGATGGGTATTGGGGAGTAATTGTAAATATTGTACACGTAGTTTTTAGTATAAAGACACAACACCGCCCCGGGGGCAGGCAGAGTGCCTGTGGCTGCCCTGCTGAACAGATCTCTGCTGAGCAGAAAGAAAATTTTTTAGATAAGAACTAATAAATAACCTTGAGACCGAAAGATGAAGAGCCCTAACTACTTCTTTAAGCGCCGGGCTGAGAAAAGAGACTTTAGAACTTTTCTCAGGGTCACTCTGACAAACAAATGATCCCGACAGGTAGGTAGAAGATGGATGATTCTGTTTTGAGCTCAGGAATGTATTGCAAGGGGGGTTTGTCGGTTATTCAAGCTGAACTGTCTCTTGGATATTTTGTTATGGATTATGTGTATAAAGAAGAGCACCTGTACCCGAGAAAATGGGGTTCTGGCTTGGGACGTGAGTCCACGGACCTCCGGGGCCTCAATAAAGCACCGCACAAAACTTTTCCGAGTTTTGTGTCATTTATCTATCGGGCAACAGCTTCTTTGGCGACCCGTGGCAGGACTCCGAAGGCAGCCGGGGCGGCTCACGCCTCGATTACTCCAGCCGGCACCGAGCGCTTCTCGGAGGAGCCATCGATCCGTGCTCCGACACCCGCGCCTGTCGGACAAGCTGCAAAGGTAAGCCCGAAGGTGCTTTATATTAAAAGGTAGTAATTGGATTTGGATTTGGTGGTGGAAAAAGCCTAGGCCCTGACCATAAGACGTACGTTTAAGTACGCAGGATCAGGACTCGCCTCCTATTTGGTTTTTTGGGAAGGAAGGCGAGAAGGTAAATATTGGTTTATTGGAATTAAAGGTGGAATTCCTGTAATACTGGTTTATTGGAACTAAAGGTGGAATTGCTGTGATATTGGTTCATTGGAACTAAAGGTGGAACTGCTGTGATACTGGTTTATTGGGACTAAAGGTGGAATTGTTGTAATATGATGTCTCTTAAAACTTTCAAAACGTTAGTGCAAGCCAATGGTAAAATACCTGAAAATACTCCATTGGGGTGTATATTGAAGCGGTGGAAAAGTGAAGGGTATTATCAAGAATTGGATAAAAGTAAAATGATAGATTATTGTAATCGTTGGTGGCCTGAATATGAGATTGGGGAAAGGGGTTGGCCGGTAAATGGTACTGTGGAATTGAAAATAATGGAATCTTTGATGCAGTTTTTAAGGAGAAATGAGAAATTGGATGAAATACCGTACTTAGATTTGTTTTTTGTGTTGTATCGGAAAGAGGAATGGCAAAAAGAGTGTGGTATTTTGGTTTTGGAAGTGAATGATGAGAGAGAATGTTTGGCATGCAAAGAGAGAAAGGAGAGTAATTTGTATCCTTCAATTGAGGAAGAGTTGTCTTATTGTGTAGCCCCCCCGAGGGTTTCGGTTGCTCCTGGCGTGCCTCGTCCTCCCCCTGCTGACATATTTATAAAAACGGGCTCCAGTGACAGCGATATTGATGATGATGATGAAAAAAAGGAGGATGTTAAAAGAACTCCGTTAGCGGAGCGAACTCGCAAGGGGAGGAAGGGGCAGAAGGGGCAGCCACAGTTAATTGCACCTTTAAGGGAAGCTGTGGGACCACAGGGGGAAAGGATACTTATAAAAGTACCTTTCTCCCCTGGGGATTTGGTAATATGGAAGCAATCAGCAGGGAGTTACCGGGAAGACCCGGAGAGAGTGGCTAGGGTGGTTAAAATGGTGATAAAAACTCAGAATCCGGACTGGAATGATTTACAGGTATTATTAGATACTATAATGGACTCTACTGAAAAGGAAATGGTTATTAAAGCCACTCGGGAAAAGGCCCGGGAGGAGATTCGGTTGAGACAATTAAATGAAACAGTTGATGAGTTGGTACCGAGTGAGGAACCCAAATGGGATCCGAATTCTACGGGAGGAATAAGAGCTGTAAAACGATATCAGGAATTGCTGGTGGAAGGAATTAGAACAGGAATACCTGAGACTATGAATTGGTCTAAGTTGTATTCGGTTAAGCAGGACAAGAATGAGTCTCCTTCTGCTTTTTTGGAACGGTTAAAGGATGCGGCTCGGAAGTTTACAAATTTAGATGTAGAGGAGCAATCAGGAAAACTTCAATTGGCATTGTTGTTTATGGGGCAATCGCAAGAGGATATTAGGAAAAAGTTACAAAAGTTGGAAGGGGAGGATACTCGGAGTTTGGATAAAATGCTGGAGGTAGCATGGAAGGTATATAATAATAGGGAAAAAGAAACTGCAAAAAGACAACAAGCTGGTATTTTGGCTGTGATGACAGGGGCAGGCTTTCGGGGCCGTGGTCGGGGAGGAGCAAATCGTGGACAGAGGGGGATGGCAAGAGGTCGGGGAGGATTTGGGTTTGCACCTAGTACGGGGAGGTTGGATCCAAACCAGTGTGCGTTTTGCCGACAATTAGGACACTGGAAAAATGAATGCCCAGTCAGGGGAGGAATGGGCATGGGAAACGTGGGAATAAGGGCAATGGGGAATGCTTCTGCGGGAGGACCAGCCGATGTTGCTCAAGCACTAGTTTTGGGAAACTATCAGAACCAGAGCTGACTAGAACGGGATTTGAGGGTAGTTTTAGAAATAAATGGAAAGGATCAAGAATTTATGGTAGATACTGGAGCCACATATTCTGTACTTAATAAACGACTGGGACCTTTGAGTGATACAATGGTACAGGTGGTGGGGGCTACAGGGAAGCTAGAGAAACAACCATTTTTACAACCTTTAAATCTTAGGTTTGGGGGGAAACAATTAGATCACCAATTTTTGTATATGCCAAATTGCCCCACACCCCTTCTTGGCAGGGACCTGTTGTCCCGACTTAATGTGAAAATAATATTTGAAAAGGGAAGGGTGAAATTGGAAATACCTGAGGAACAAATAGCAGGCCTTTTTGTGATTAAGGAAGTGGATGCTTCTCCTATTCCAGAAGAAATTGAGCAGGCTGTAGTACCCTGGGTATGGGAGTCAGGGGCCCCTGGAAAATCTAAAGCAGCACAGCCAGTAAAAGTGGAACTAAAGGAAGGGGCCCAACCAGTGAGGGTAAAGCAATACCCCTTGAAGCT
The DNA here is from genome assembly GCA_024362935.1 of Setophaga petechia. Classification (NCBI taxonomy): domain Eukaryota; kingdom Metazoa; phylum Chordata; class Aves; order Passeriformes; family Parulidae; genus Setophaga; species Setophaga petechia. The sequence goes on from JANCRA010000101.1 coordinate 61,126, forward strand.
TGAGGCAAGGAGGGGAGTAGCCCCATTAATTAAACAGTTTTTGGCTCAAGGAATATTACAGGAATGTGAATCGGAGTATAATACTCCAATTTTTCCAGTGAAGAAGCCTAATGGTAAGTATCGTTTGGTACAGGACCTAAGGGCTATTAATGAAATAGTGAAAGACATACACCCAGTTGTTGCAAATCCTTATACCTTGTTAACATCTGTATCGGAGGAGTTTAAATGGTTCTCAGTGATTGACCTTAAAGATGCCTTCTTCTGCATCCCACTGGCAGTAGAGAGTAGGAAATATTTTGCCTTCGAGTGGGAAGATCCTGATTTTGGGAGGAAGAAGCAGCTTACGTGGACCCGATTACCACAAGGGTACCGACACAGCCCTACTATTTTTGGAAAACAACTGGCCAAGGAGCTAGAGGTGTGGAAGACAACCCAGGTAACAATATCTCCATCCTTGTATATAGTTCTGCAGGACGTGGATGACATTTTTCTGGCTACTAAGGAAAGGGAAATGTGTGTGGAATTAACAATTAAATTACTCAACATGCTGGGCCAAGCAGGGTACCGGGTCTCTAAGGAAAAAGCTCAACTGCTCAAAAATAGCGTCATTTATCTCGGTTGCGAGATCACACAGGGACAGAGACGTTTGGGAGTAAACCGAATAGAAGCAATATGTGCTATTCCTTTGCCTCGTAGTCATCAAGAATTGAGATCTTTTCTAGGAATGGTGGGATGGTGTCGACTGTGGATCATGAACTTCGGTCTCCTAGCCAAGCCACTGTATGAGGCCCTGAAGCAGCATCAGCTGGAGTGGACAACACAGTGAAAGAAGGCCTTCCAGGAGCTGAAGCAGGCACTGAAAGAGGCCCCAGCCTTGGGACTTCCTGACCTGACCAAGGAATTCCAGTTGTATGTGAATGAGAGGCAAAAACTGGCATTGGGGGTCCTCACCCAGAAGGTGGGATCATGGAAGAGGCCAGTAGGATACTTCTCTAAATAACTGGATTCGGTAAGTTCCGGATGGCCTTCGTGTTTACGGGCCGTGGCAGCAACAATAATCCTTATTCAAGAGGCCCGGAAATTGACTTTGGGGGCAAAAATGAAAGTGTTTGTTCCCCATATGGTCATGGCTGTTTTGGAGCAAAAGGGGGGTCACTGGCTATCATCAAACCGAATGTTGCAATACCAGGCTATCCTGAGAGAGCAGGATGATATCGAAATAAGGACTACTAATCATGTCAAATCCAGCAGAGTTTCTACGCAGTGACCAGGAGGCTGGGGAACTGGTGCACGATTGCGTAGAGGTGATTGAACAAGTATATGCCAGCAGACCTAACCTAAAGGATGAGCCATTGGAAGAACCTGAATGGGAACTATACACTGATGGATCCAGTTTTGTCGAGAATGGGACTCGCTACGCTGGATATGCAGTGGTAACTTTGGATCAGGTAATAGAAGCAAAGGCTCTGTTACCTGGAACTTCGGCCCAGAAAGCAGAGGTGATTGGACTTACCAGAGCTCTGTATTTGAGCAAGGACAAAAGGGTTAATATCTGGACAGATTCTAAATACGCCTTTGGTGTGGTCCATGTATATGGGGCATTATGGAAAGAAAGGGGGCTTTTGAATTCACAGGGAGCTAACATTAAGCACCGGGAAGAAGTGCTACAGCTACTGGATGCGGTACATTGTCCCAGAGCAGTTGCAGTGATGCATGTCAGGGGACATCAGACTGCGGAGGGAGACGTTTACAGAGGAAATCGATTTGCTGATGTTACAGCACGGCAAGTGGCACGGGAAGTATGGACTCAAATGGCATTGATACCGGTAAGAACAAATCCAGCTACCCCGTACCTGAACCAAGAGCCCAAATATTCAATAGAAGATGGAAAGCTAATAAACTTGCTAGGAGCACAGAGGAACCAACTCGGGTGGTACGTTACACCAATGGGACAAATAGTGGTACCTACCCGCATAATGAAATTTATTTTGGAAACAGAACACAATAAATGCCATTGGGGGGCAGAAGTATTGGTAAAATTTTTGAAGAATGAAATAATCTCTAATCAGATGTTAACAATGGCAAAAAGAGTTAATGCAATGTGCCCGGTCTGTTTGAAAAATAATCCAGTAGTAAGGAGACAAGTACAGATGGGAAGATTGCAAATTGGGCCACAACCAGGAGATTACTGGCAAGTCGATTTTTCTGAATTGCCATGGGCACAAGGGTACAGATACCTGTTAGTGTACGTATGTACATTTTCAGGGTGGCCAGAAGCTTTTCCATGTAGAACTAATCAGGCTAAGGAGGTGGTAAAAACCCTGTTAAAAGAAATAATACCAAGATTTGGAGTACCTTTAGGATTGTCATCAGATAGGGGACCGCACTTTATAGCTGGGGTAGTGCAGCATGTAGCACGAATGTTAGATATAAACTGGGGTTTGCATACCCCCTGGAGACCTCAGTCTAGTGGGAAGGTGGAAAGAATGAATCAAACCCTGAAAGGGCAAATTAAAAAGATTTGCCAGGAAGCTAAACTGCACTGGCCTCAAGCTTTGCCTTTGGCCCTACTCAGGATTCGAATAAAACCAAGGGAAAAGGTAGGTGTAAGTCCATATGAGATACTATATGGCAAACCATATCATGCAACTGTATTAAAAGGGGAGGTACATGTGAGCAGGGACCAGGCAATTGCAGAGTATGTTATGTCACTGAATAAGATTTTGAACTCTTTAAGAAATATGTTGCAGTGGAATAGACCGCTCACGCTGGAGAACCCTGTCCACGACATTCAGCCTGGGGACCAGGTGTACGTCAAGAAGTGGATCACGGATCCGCTGCGGGAATCATGGAGCGGACCCCACCAGGTGATGATGACGACCTACACGGCGGTGAAGGTCCAGGGGATGGATGCTTGGATCCATTACACCAGGGTAAAGAAGGCACCGCTCCGATGGGAAACCCAGATACTGTCTCCAACCAGGATGATCTTCCGCGCAAAGCCGCCTTCTTAATTATACTGCTGTTGGTGATCATGAAACTAATACCCGTTCAAGGGTCTACTTTAGTACAGGCTGAAGAAACAAAGGTTACAGGGATGGATGTTCAATTAACTTGTGTTATACTTGACAGCCAGAAAGTTGAGGCCGGTGAAGTTATTGCAATATGGCAACGGGGGGCCGAAAGAAGCCGAGGCAAGAAAGGTGTCGGCGGGATAAACAACAAGGAAACACGGTACTGAATCTTACCAAGGTAACCACAAACGATACAGGAGAATATTGGTGTTGGGCAGCTAAAGATGCATGGGGGAGGCATGACAGAATGATGTTATCCTTACAGAGACACGGTAGAAGGAGTAGACGGGAGGCTAACAACACAATAGAACGAAGTGCTGAGCAGGAGAATTTAGTGGTAGGATTGATTAGAGATTTTGGGATTATGCAGAATGTGACTAAAATAACAGCTTGTTTGCCATTACCACAGGCTGCAGGTGAACCAATTCCCTGGGGAATCATACCGGTAACCAAAATGCCCGAATCATTTAAGAATGTTTCATGGTCTTGCCAGTCAGTTCCCAAATCGGTAGAGGTATGGAAGGATTTGTGTATGACTGTTCGGGTTATGACTAAAGAGGAATGTGAAAAGAAACCTACTTATTATGGATGGATTCAAAATACCAGGAAGTGTTTGATTGCAACCCCAGTAGATGAGCCATGCAATACAATACGAATAAAAATGAAATCTCAGCGAAATGAGATGAGTTGTCAGAATGTCACACAGAATTTTGACACCTGGAAAAGCTGGAAGACATTATGGGGACCCAGTATTTTGGAACATTATAGTTACCTTGGGGAAGTGCAATGGTGTATTCAATGGTCAGGAGTAAAGAATCAGTCACATTATAGAGCCATTGTCACGTCTACATCTTCCCGAGAGTTTAGGCCGCAGAAAGAGGATTGGAATTGTACTGAGGTTTTTACGTGTGATACACCGGAAGACGGAATCGGATTGGTACCGGTGAAAATGGCATTAAAATGGGAATGTGAGTGTAGGGGGTATGATCACACGGTGAGCCAGGAGTCTATGAATGGGCCTATAGATTGCAGATATACTGCTGTGCACAGCCCTGGAAATTTGGTTTGGGTGTTGGGACACGGACAGTGGACCACACATTTACCCCTAGATGGATCAGTAACACAAATCACCCTAGGGGTTCCCACATTGTGTCCGTACTGGAAACAGAATAAATTGACCCAAAGGAAAGGGCTCAAAAAGAGGGAAAGCTCCCTAGAGGAGCAGTGGCATGAACCTGGCTCAGGAGTAAAATTTGGATGGATATTAGAGTAATTATTCCCTCCAATTGCGACATATCGAAATAGGGAAATGCTTGACAACTTGTTAGGACAGACAGAAAGGTTGGCAGCAGCTACTAAGAAGGGATTTAAGGATCTAAATTTGCAATTGCAAGCCACATCAAGAATGACCCTACAAAACAGAATGGCATTGGATTTGCTACTGTTAAAAGAACACGGAGTTTGTGGTTACCTGAGTAGGAGCATAGATCATTGCTGTGTGCATATTCCAAATGTTACACTTGAAGTTGAGAAAGATATTTCCCAATTGGCAGAAGTGGAAACAAAAACCAAGGAAATTGAAAAGGAAGCACAGCATAATTGGATAGGAGCAGTATTTGATTCCTTGGGGCTTCACCTATCTGGCTGGATTACGTCTGTCATAGAGTATGCACTAATGTTTTTGGTATTTTTAGTGATTACATGGATTGTATATAGATGCCTTTTAGGTGTGATCGAAAGGGAAAGGAAGCGATCTCTCCGGTTGCTGAAGGCGATGACCCGTGGGCGGCAGAATGAAGAACACCCCCCACCTCGTTACGAAGACGTTACTGTCAATACTGTTAGTTGAGCATCCTTGCAGCAGGGCTGAAGGATGCTCAAAAGGGGGGAAATGTTGGAAAAGAAATTAAATTTAGCAAAATATTTAATTATGAGTTGTGTGAATCGGTTTTTTTTGTGGAAGCTGTGTGTTGAGTTTGTGTGTAACTTAGCAGGTAGTCTTGGGAACTTGATAAATAATTAACTAGTATAGGGAAGATAACAAGTCTAGCCGTTTTTTTTTGAGGCAGCACAATGTGATAGGTATGAGATGGATGATTCTGTTTTGAGCTTAGGAATTATTGCAAGGGGGGTTTGTCGGTTATTCAAGCTGAACTGTCTCTTGGATATTTTGTTATGGATTATGTGTATAAATAAGAGCACCTGTACCCGAGAAAATGGGGCTCTGGCTTGGGACGTGAGTCCACGGACCCTCGGGGGCCCTCAATAAAGCACCGCACAAAACTTTGCAGAGTTTTGTGTCCTTTATCTATCGGGCAACAGTGTCAGGTAAAGAACGAGCGGTCTGAGAAGCTCTTCCCACCCTGGGGACACTCGTGGGGCCTCTCCCCGGTGTGGATGCGCCGGGGGGTGACGAGGGTGGAGCTGTGCCTGAAGCCCATCCCGCAGTCGGGGCAGCGGAAGGGCCTCTCCTCGGTGTGAATTCGTTTATGTACAAGGAGATGGGAGCTGGTGTGAAACCTCTTCTGACACTCGGGACACTCGTAGGGCCTCTCCCCGGTGTGGAACCTCTGGTGGACAACCAGGTCAGACCTGTGGCTGAAGCTCATCCCACATTCCAAGCACTCGTAGGGCCGTTCCCCAGTGTGGATCCTCTGGTGGCAGATCAGGTTGAATCTCTTCCTGAAGCTCTTCCCACACTCCAAGCACTCATAAAGCTTCTCCTCATCATGAAGCTGCTCATGGACCACCAGCTGTGAGCTCTGGCTGAAGCTCTGTCCACCTTCCTGGCACAGGGTGGGTCTTTCTTCCTCAGGGCACACTGGGCTGGGTTTGCAGCCCATCCTGCTGTGGGATCTCTGGGGCTTTTCCTCCCCATTGGATTCCTGCACTGTGGAGCCACTCAAAACAGCCTCTTCCATGAGGTTCTGCTGCCATGGGGATTTGTCCTCCCTGGTCTCCATCCTCAGCTCCTTGTCTGGGGGAGGAAGGACAAGGACAGGATGGGATTTGCCTCTGTGCCAGAGGGAAGGGGAAGGAGATCCCCCCAGTGCATCCCCAGCAGGACGGGGTTGGCAGCAGGGCTGTCCTGCAGCTGGGGGCCGTGCTGGGCTGGGAGATGGAGCAGGAGAGAGGGGGAAAGGGGCACTGACTTCCTCCTCACCTGCCTGGGTGTCCTGGGGTTCCTTCCTTTTCCTTGCAGCCTCCTCCTCCATTCAGCCAAGGTTTGGGAATGGGAAATCCTGGTTTGGGGAAAAACAAGGTGTGAATGCCTTGGATTGGGAATTCCTCCTGCCCAAGTCCATCTCTAGAAGTCATCTGGTGTCCATTAAAACCTCCAAAAATCAAGAGTGAATTAAAAAAAGCAACCAAGTGTGTCCCATTTCCAGTCTCATCCCTCTGGGGTACTGGTGGTCCCCCGTCTCAGGGTGCTGGGGATACCATGGGTCCTGGGGATCCCCCATCTCCAGGGTCCTGCTTAGGGATTCAGGGGGGTTTTGGGGTTCCCCTCTCCAGCCTCCCCCCAATCCAGCCACTTGGGCCTCCCCCCTCTTCCCACTGCCTTGTCCTGGTGTAGGGCAAATTTGGGAGAAAACCTCCAAAAGGGGCTTCATACAGAAAGCAGATTCAAGCAGCCCCTCCCTCAGCTGATTTGGGAAAATTTTTTTTTTTGGAGAAAAGTGCAGAAAGCTGTTTAATTAACAGGCAAAGTATTCATCAGCACAAAAAATGAACAATACTAAACAATAAAACCTCTTGCCACTCAAAAAGAGATGAAAAACTCAGAAAGTCCCTCTGTGGGCTGCAGCTTGGCTCACTCAGTCTCTCATCAGTCTCTTATCACTCTCTTATCAGTCCCTCCAGCACTGGAAATGGCACAGCCCAGGCCCGGCCCAGTGGGTCACAGGTGCGAGCTGCCAGTGCTGTTCTGGGTGTTCAGTCCAGAGCAGTTTAAACAGCTCCAAAGAAAAAGAAAAACCCCAGACCGGGAACTTCTCTGCCTCAGCGAGATAAAAACGAACAAAAAGCAAAGCAGAGCTCTGTCCTGCTGTCGGTCCGACTACAGACAACTGAAACCTTAGGTTTTAAGTTTTTCTGTTCTGTTTTGGTGTGCAGCTTTTAGCTTTATATTAAGTATTACTGGGTTCTTTTCACAGGGTGGTGAAGACAAAACAATCCTGTTCCAGCTGGAGACTCAAGGACAATCTCTTCAAACTTCAGGCCCAAAGCATAAACAACATGAAAAGAGGAGAGCAGGCAAGCAAGCAAGGAGGATGACACTTCATAACTGGAAGCTATTGATTGGACAGTTAACTTCTATATGCAAATAGACTAAAACCTTATAAAAATGTGAGATCATGTGACTCTCTTTCGCTCCCATCTTGGAGCCATCTACGCAGAGTCAGCTGTGGCTCTGGTACTGCCAGAGTGTGGCCTTTGAAGGCACTTCAATAAAAATCCACTTTATTCCTCTTAGCTTTGTCTGGTCTCTGTTCCAGATCCTTAAGGCATTGCAACAGTCCAGAAGCCGGAATGTGGAGGAGTGAGTGCAGTCCCTGAAAACAAACCGCAGCTTCTCCCTCCTCCCCTTCGCTCTCAGAACGAGCCTTAAAGGTGCAGAACTCATTTCCGGGCTAAACAGACCAATGGGGTACGAGCATCATGAAGTCACCCCAGGACACGCCCCTGTCAGGGTCAGGGGGTCCCGTCCCCGCCTCATCTCCGGGCTGCCGGGGGTCCCCCAGCTCCGGTACCGCCCCTTCCCCTCTCCCCGCCCCGGGGGTCCCCCGTTCCACAGCCCCGGCTCTCACGGGGATCCCCAAACCAATGTCCCGCCCCGTTGGTACCGGGCCATCCCCACGTGGACCCCCCGGGACCCTCCCGAGGGGCGATCACGGCTCCTCTGCCCCCGAAAAAGCTCCTCTAAGGGAGCCCGGAGATATCCGGGGCTCGAGTCCGGGATCTGCCGGCTCCGAACACTCGCCAAAAAAATCCTCCCGGAGAGCCCTGGCTGGAGTTATTTGGGAATTCAGCTACTTGAGCTGGGCTTCTTGTGGGACTTTCAGCAGCCTTGTGTTCCTTACCTTAGAGTGAATGAACCTTGTCAGTCTCGCTGGTATCATTTGCTCCTTCTCCTCCAGTTATTCTAACAAAGTTTTCAAGGAAGGACAACAAAATATTTTCTTTACGCTGGCCACCCACAACAGCCATTTTCCTCATCAGTTCTCCCATAAGTTCCCCAGGAAGAAGGGGAGACTGCGTCCAATTTTTTAAGAGTTCATCCATAGAGAACCACAACCTCTTCAGAGGAGGGAACCATGCTGTTGTCAAAGGCACCTGGGGTCACAAAACAGTGCCCAAACTCACTGTGCCAAAATAACGTCACAATTTGGTAAGAAAATTGGTAGAGAGATGCCTCTGCCCCAGTTAAGGTGCTAACGAGACCAAATCCAAAATGGATTTTATTAAACAGTAAATGTGGGGTAGAGAGAGAGATGGAAAGAAAGAGAAAAGGGGGGGTGGGCAAGGGAGTGACAGGGACAGAGACCTCTCCTGGGGCAGGGCAAGTGTGACATTGTCCCCTGTGTGTGTGGCCTTCCCAGGGTGGGGGTTTTACACCTGAGCCAGTTTGGGTAAGGGGGGTGGTGTTCACCGCCTGAGCAGGGATTACCCCACTGTTTCAGGTTGCAATGGAAGATGGAACCAAATGCATGTTTTCAATCCCCATCTTCATCAACTGCTATAAACAGGCGGGGCAGTGTTCTTTATCTCTTCCATGACTCACTCCTGATAACGCCCTCCAGGGGAGATATCTTCTGTGAATGGGCCATTGAGTGTCACTGCAGGACTGATAAAATTCCATCATCCCATTGTGGGATGCTCCACCCAGGGGGAGGAACCAAGCATTCCTACCTGGATATAAGCTGAGCCTTGCAACCCCAGGAGCAGTCTGCCTACTGGATTCCCAGAGGATAAGAGCTCCAGAACCACCACTGCACCTTCAGAGGAAGACCAGACCTTCTACAGGATCACTGCTTCAACAGAATCACGTTGATCACTGCAACAGGACTGCAGCCACCATTTAATGGGACTGCAGCCACCACCCTGACCAACAGGGTGTCAGCTTATATCCTTACTCTGACAGTTTAATGCAGGATTTCTGTATCATTGCCTTGATCATAATTTTCTTATTAAATTGCTGTTCTGGCTTTGACCCACCCGCAGGTTTGCCTTCAAACCAGTATAAAATTCAGTGTATTCAACCCTTGTTTTCTTCCCAAAAAAGAATTTCCTATCCCCAAACCTTTTCCAGATGGAAGAGGAGGCTGCAAAGAAGAGGAAGATGCCCCGGGACTGCCAGGCAGGTGAGGAGGAAGTCAGTGCCCCTTCCCCCTTCTCTCCTGCTCCATCTCCCAGCCCAGCACGGCTCCTGGTTGCAGGACAATCCCGGTGCCAATGCCGTCCTGCCGGGAATGCCCTGGGGGGATCTCCTTCCTCTTCCTTCTGGCACGGAGGCAAATCCCATCCTGTCCTTGTCCTTCCTCCCCCAGACAAGGAGCTGAGGATGGAGACCAGGGAGGTCAAATCCCCACAGCAGAACCTCATGGAAGAGTCTGTTTTGAGCAGCTCCATGGCACAGGAATCAAACTGTGAGGAAAATCACCAGAGATCCCACAGCAGGATGGGCTCCAAACCCAGCCCAGTGTGCCCTGAGGAAGAAAGACCCACCCTGATCCAGGAAGGTGGGCAGAGCTTCAGCCAGAGCTTGGAACTGGTGGTCCATGGGCAGCTTCATGATGGAGAGAAGCTCCACAAATGTTTGGAGTGTGGGAAGAGCTTCAGGCAGAGCAGCACCCTGATCAGCCACCAGATGATCCACACTGGGGAATGGCCCTACAAGTGTGGGGAATGTGGGAAGGGCTTCAGCTACAGATCTGCCCTCGTCACCCACCAGCGAATCCACACTGGGGAGAGGCCCTACGAGTGTCCCGAGTGTCAGAAGAGGTTTCGGACCAGCTCTGATCTCTACAAGCACCAGCAGATTCACTCAGAGGAGAGGCCCTTCCGCTGCCCTGACTGTGGGAAGGGCTTCAAGCGCAACTCCCACCTCATCATCCACCAGCGCATCCACACTGGGGAGAGGCCCTACGAGTGCCCCATATGTGGGAAGAGGTTTCAGACCAGCTCAAATCTCCGTCTGCATGAGCGCATTCACACCCAGGAGAGGCACTTCCAGTGCCCTGACTGCGGGAAGGGATTCAAGCACAGCTCCACCCTCATCAGGCATCAGCGTATCCACACTGGGGAGAGGCCCTATGAGTGCACCTAGTTTGGGAAGAGCTTCACCCAGAGCTCTTACTTGACCAGACACCAACGGAGCCACCAGTAAGGGAAGTCCTGCCAGTGCCCCGAGTGCAGAAGAGCTTCATCCTGAGCTGTAGTTGGGTTGCCATTGGAGGACCCATATTGGGAAGAGCCCTGGGGATCCATTTTCCCTGTGATTCATGCTGGGAAGACACCTGTCCCTTTTCCTGCCCCTGCCGATGACGTGATGTGGGATGGAAGAAAATGAGGGTCTGGCCATGGCCCTGTCATTACATTCACTCCCACCTCAGGTCATTGCCAATGGCAGGAAATGGACTCTATCTCTCTCTCTCCCTGAGGAGAAGGGTGTCCTTTCCAAGTAGGGGGAAATTGTGGCCAGGCAGACCCAGTGAGTTGTGTTGTAGTTTGCCCTGTAAACATTTTTATTTATCCCTTCTGTTATCAGTATCGTTTCTGCTCCTGTTTGTTCCTTATCTCATTGGTATTCCCAATAAATTGTTCTTATTCCAGCTCGGGATCTTTGCCTTTTGTGCTTTCCATGGGAGGCAGGAGGGCAGCGAGGGCAGCACAGTTTTAGTGGGAGCAGGAAATTGGGGAATCCCATTCCTGAACCCCGGCCCATGGACACCGAGCATCCCAGCTGTTTCCAGCCCTGGTGGCCATGGCAACAGCCTTGGGAGCGGGTCCCTGGCTGGGGCTGTTGGAGCCTCTTCCCTCTGGTGCCCAGGGACAGGAGTGGAGGGAACGGCTGCAGCTGAGTCGGGGCAGGCTCAGGTTGGATGTCAGGAAAAAGTTTTTGCCCAGAGGCTGCTGGGGCCCTGCCCAGGCTCCCCAGGGAAGGCTCCCAGCTCCAGGGCTCTCTGAGCTCCAGCAGCGTTTGGACAGCGCTGCCAGGCCCAGGCTGGCATTGTTGGGGTGTCCTGTGCAGGGCCAGCAGCTGGACTGGAGGATCCTGATGGGTCCCTCCCAGCTCAGCCAATTCTGTTGTTCTGGGATCCCATGAGCCTGGGGATGGGGCTGCCAATGGTTGCCATGGCAACGGGCTCTGGCTGCAGGCCTGAGCTGGTGTCCATGGCAACCACCCCGGCATGGGGTCTCCATGGAGCTGCCATGGAAACTGACCATAGCAACAGGGGGCTGGAGATGGTTGCCTGCTGAGGATGAGATTTGTCACAGGCCCTCAGACAGGTTCCATAGGGACTTTCCAAGGGTCCCCAGGCTGTTCCAGAGCTGGAATGTCACAGGCAGAGACAGGAGCTCCATGGAGACCTCCCAGGGCTTTCTGGGGATGTTTCAGAGCCCTGTGGTCAGAGGCAGTCACAGCCATTCCATGGTGACATCCCAGGACACCTTGGGCTGCAAAGGCACCCATCTGTCACAGGCACTCACGGGGGCTCCACGGTGACATCCCAGGAGTCCCCAGGCTGCCAAAGAGCCGGGATGTCCCAGACACTCACAGGGCCAGAAGTTCCTGTCATGGGCACAGTGGGAGCTTCAGGCAAAAGCTTTATTTCTTTATTAGAGAAACTCCTGCTGAGTCATGAGGTGGAGAAATTACACCCAACAGCCACCATGGATCCTCAAACCCTTATAGGACCCCTAGACTCTCGAAATTCCTTCCAAGAGAGGAGACTTTGAGCAGCTGGATCCAACCCCAGCCCCAGAATTTGTCAAAACTGTAAAAGATTGGAGTGGTGGAATTGAACCTTAATGCAATTTGTCCCACAGGATTAACGATGGAATCCCAGATTAATTTATATAAATTCAGCTCTGATTGATTCTGATCTTGATCAGACAGAAACATCTTAACCACAGTTACAGTTATTTACTCCACCGTTCAGGATCTATAGCAATTATTAGAATATAGTGCTCCAGGCAGCAATTCTGAAGTCAACAGGGCCTTGCTGGAGTTGCTGGAGCCCATTGCAGGCAGAGCCTCCTGCTCCAGCAGGAACTGCCTTTCCTGTGCCATGAGCAGGGCAGGTCCCGCTGCAGGAAAAGCCCCAGGCCAGCCCCAGCACAGGGAAGGGCTCGGGCACAAGGGCAGAGTGCCGTGCTGGGAGCTGTGCCAGGGACAGCCTGAGGCACCAAAGGCACCTTGGCAGCAGCAGCTGCTTGCAGGCCATGGCCAGAAGCCTCCCTTGGCAGCCCGGCCTGGTGGCCACCACTGCAGAGCTGCTGCCTCAGGGCTCATTCCTGCCTGGGCTCTGAAAAGCCACTTCTGCTCCAGGAGCCTGACTGGGAAACCATTGGCCCCAGCACCTTGGGGACAAGATATTAATGACAAAACTCTTCGTGCCAGCAGAGCCAAGGCAGGGGCAGAGGAAAGGGGAGAGCCAGGCCCAGGGGACAGGGCTGCCATGGTGATGGCTGTGAGGTCACTGCCCCTGCAGCAGCCTGGCTGCCCTCAGCAGACATTCTGCCAGAAGCGTTGTGAGGGCACCTAGCACATCAGAGAACGCACACAGTGATAAGGTTTCACTGTGTCAGGCTCCTGATCCCTGAGTTTTCCTGGGATTGGGCATCCACTTTTTTGGAAAAACAGTTGCAGTTTCGTGCCACTCTCATAATTGTAAAATATTTTCTCCTTCTAAGATATGTAAATCCACCCTCATTCAATTTACAAATATTGACCCTTCTTCTGTCACTACAGGATTTGGGAGAAAGTAATTTTGTTCACTATTTTTTCCATTTTCACACACATTGGAGAGGACCCAAAAATCTCCCAAGATGGGGTTTGGAGGCCTCATCACAAAACCAGCAGGGAGATTCTGCAGGCCCTGGGGTCAGTGGTGTGGAGACTGAGGACAGAACAGGAATAGCCCAGGAGGGATGGAAGGGTGGTTCCAGAGAGGCTGGAGCTTTTCGTCATAGTGGGAATGAGCCTGAAGAAGACATAATAGCACCAAGGGCAGCTGGGGAGGCCCAGAGTGGACACCAGGAGAAAGGAATTTCCCTGCCAGGGCAGGGCTGTGGTGCAGCACGTCCCCCAGAAGGAGCCTGGAGCAGCCCAAGGCTCTGTGTGGGCAGGCAGAGGCAGGCAGGAGGCAGAGCTGTCAGCAAAGGAAGGGCCCAGCCAGGTGGGGCAGCTGGGGGATTCATAGAGGGGATTCTGTTACATCACAGAGCAGGCTGTGACATCATGGGATGGCTGTATGTCATCGTAGAGCAGACTGTGAGGTCAAAGTGTGCTGTGACATTATAGTGTGTCAGTATGACATCACAGCGAGGGTTTTGTGACATCACACAGCTCACTGTGACACCATAGAGTAGTGGGTGAGGCCATAGAGAAGATCCTGCCATCATAGAGTGTGGCTCTATGACATCAGAGAGTGGGTTGTGACATCACTGGGTGGCTGTGTGACATGGAGCAGGCTGTGACATCACAGGATGACTTTCTGACATCACAGTGCGTCTGCATGATATTCCAGCGTGACATCACAGAGTTGGCTCTGTGATGTCACAAGGGTGTTGTGTGACATCCCAGGGGCTGTGTGACATCACAGGGCCTGTGTGAGGTCACTGGGGAGGTCACTCTGCCCCAGCCCCCTCACAGCTCCCCCCAGAGCAGTCCAACCCTGCTCGTGCACAGCGGGGTCCCCTGTCCCCCCGGGTCCCCCCGCCCCCGGCCCCGCAGCCTCCCCCAGAGGATGTTCCACGAGATCGACCCCAGAGCCTGACATGGGGACGGGGGGCCGGGGCCCTGGGGGTGGCACAGGGGGATAGGGACCCCCCGGCACTGTCCCCGTGTCCCCCAGGGCCAGAGCCTGGGCCAGGGCTCCTTCACCCTGTTACCAACGAGGCCTTGAGAGTGCTGAAAAAATCCCCAGCAAGGGATCAGCAAAAACCAGATTGAATATTAAGTGACAGCAGCACAAAGTTCCTTGGCAAGAGTCACTCTGCTCCTGAGTGGACACTTCAAGCACAACAAGGAAACAAAGCAACAACAAAACCAAAAAATCCAGGCAATCAAACCAGAAATGAACTGAGAACTCTCCCTGTGTGTTTGTGCGACAAAAGGACAGCGAGGGCAAGGATAAAATGAATAAGAACTAAAAGTTTAACAGAGCTCAAACCTAACAGGACTTAACTGATACCTTAACCTTAATTGATACCTTAAACTTCACAATTTAGCAAAAGATCAGCACTTAACAGTATTTAACCTAGCGTAAAATCTATGAATTCACAATTTAATGGAAGAATAACACTTAACAATCCTTAACTTAGCTCATAACTTAAATGTAACAACTTAGCAAAAGAACAACTCTTAGCAGCATTTAACTTAGCTTAGAGCTCATGACTGACCTTTCTTACTGATATCTGGATATCTGACTGACTCAGCTATCCAAGGCACTCAAACCCCTCAGAGAGAAGCATTTCTGCCACATTTCCCCAGCACAGGCACTCCTGAGTGCACACAGACACAAAGTGTCAGTGCAAGGCATCTGTGAGAAATTCCCCTGAGGGCAGGAAATGCTCCCTGTGGATGCTTTGGCATCTCCCCAGCGGGTGAAGGGCTGAGCCTGGAGGAGTGGGGGGATCGGCCCAGTCTCCATCGTTGTTGGGGATCCCCGAGTGCAGCAAACGGGAGAGTTCCCGGCTGGGAGAGGCCCCACTCAGAGGGAGTCGCTGGCCCAGGAGAGCTCCAAGGGCTCCTTTTGGAGCGCTGTGTGCAGGGCCCCAAGAGAGGGGCTTCAGTCCCAGCCATGGTTCATCCTGGCCGCACGTGGCACCAACAGCTTTCTTTGGCAGTGTGAGAACAGGGATGTTGTGCCACGGAGGGAACAAAAGCAGTTCCCAGGGCTGCTCCTGCAGAAAGCAGGAGCTGGTTGGGCAGCAGCAGTGGCTGGAGCAGACAGTGTTTGTGATGAGCTGCAGAGGAGCTGAGCCCAGGGGCTGCTGGCCAAGGCCGAGCCCCAAGGAGCATTTCTCAGCTGGCAGGGCGGGCTGAGAAGGGGAGGGGGGAATGCAGAAGCACAGGGCCCATGGAACCAAGGGAGCATTGTGACACTGTGGGGCCCTGTGAGACCAAGGGACCATTGTGACATGGTGGGGTTTCATGGAATCATGGAGAGCACTGTGACATTGCTGGCCCTCATGGAACAAAGAGGACCATACTGATGCTGTGGGGCTCCATGGATTGTAGGGATCATTGTGACACTGAGAGGCCACATCAAACCAAGGGTCCATTTGTGATACCATGGGGCCTCATGGAACCTTGGAGACCATTGTGACACTTTGGGGTGTCATGGAACCAAGGGGCCGTTGTGACATTGAGAGACCCCCATGGAGCCAAAGGTCCATTGTGACATTACAGAACCTCATGGAACCATGGAGAGACCATTAGGACACTTCACAGCCTTAGGGAACCAAGGGGCCTGTGTATGTGCTTCTTTATATCTTATTTGTCTTTCTTTCTAAACCCCTCTTATTGCAAATTTTGAGTAATTTAAAATTGAACAGGCAAAGAGTTTGTGAAGTGCAATGGGCCAAGGTAATTCTTTGATCAGTGTTTTCTGTTGATTGAATGTCATATTAAATATTTTGCCAAAGTTTCTCTCATTTTCTAAAGTTCCCAGTAAAGACTGTTTTGTTCTTTTGAACTCATGAGAATCTCCAGTTGCTATTTCTCCAGTACATCCAACTCAAAGGACACAAACAAATATAATTCCTTTTAAATGTCTCCTAGGGAGAGATTTTTAGTGGATGGGGGTCAGGGCTTGTGTGTCCTGCTTGGCCCAGCCCAGGCAGGGCTTTCCCCGCCACATCCCACACTCCATTGCCCAGCTGGAGCCGCTGGTGCCTCTGAGTTGTGCTGCCCCAGCCCCAGGGACGCTGTCCTTGTCTGCCCATTGCCCCACGCTCTCTGGGCAGGGATGGCCTCAGTGGGGGCTGCTGACATCCTCAGCAGCTTGGAGGCTGCTGCTAAATTTTCCTGCTGCAGAAGCTTGTTCAGCCTTCAGCTCTTGAGTGCAGGAATTCACTGTCCCAGGGCTCATCAACATTCAGAGCACCTGAACAAGCCAAGCCTCGGGGGATAATTTGATTTAAGTGTTCAATCCTTTGTGGTTAATTAGACAGATTTCAGAAGTGTATTCAAACAGAATATATTCTGTTTAAAAAGACAGTGACAAAACATATTTTGTGTCCTCTTCAGGTTTGGTTTTTTTTACTGGTAATTCATTGATGTGTGCAATCTCCAGTTGACACTGTATCCAAGTGCCTCCCCATGCAGTTGGAATAGATATGACAATCAAGACCCTTCATGGCTGACAATCAATCAGACGCTGTCCCTACCCCCACCCCAGCATTTCCCCCATCCAAGCCCTGGCGCTCAGAGCAGCCTTGTGCAAATCTCAGCTCCCTCCAGCCCAGGCTGCACCTGCAGCTTTCAGCTCCTTGGCTCCAACTCCCACCTGCTTTCCTTGGAGAAGGAGCTGCCCGAGACACAGAGGGATGCTCATTTACTGTCAGCCAACCAAGCCAAGGGAAGGCACAGCTCCATCAAATGCAAAAGTCATTCTTCTCCCTGGCTCTGCCCTGCCCCTGATCCGCACAGCCTGTCCTGTTTCCTTCATGCCTGCATTGCCAGGGACTTTCTGGGACAAGGGAGCTCTGCTCTGGGTATGGAGGGAGGCCCAAGTGCCACCACTGGAGTAGGAACCACAACTCATCAGGTTTGTGTCCTTTGAGGGACCAGGAACTGGTGAGACTCAGAGGCACAGAAAAGTTTCTCTTCATGACCAACCTAAAAAATATGAACATGATAAAATTTAATAAACATCAAAACACTTCTCTCAGCTCATTGTGACAGCCCAGCAACATCTGACACATCCACCATCCACAAGGGTTTGCCATAGAGGAAGGATTTTAGACACAGACATAAAAAGAGATGATAAAAACCAAAAAAATACAACTAAGATGCTGTCTAAGGAGTTTTTAAACTTCTGAAAGATTGGGCAACTCCATGAAGCTCAAAGCATGAAGCCAGCCAAGGAAGATGCAGTGGAATGACAGAGAACAGCTGCAGGAAGAAATCTGGGAGCAATGGGAAGGACATAGATCCAGCTGCTCGAAATGGAGAGCTATCCTAACACACGGACATTGAACCAGGAGAGCTGGAAACACTGGAAGGAAGAGTGCCATGAATATTAGACTGGATGTTGGCAGCAAAGGTCAAAGGGAAAATCAATATTTGTTCTCCTGCCATCAGTAGAAGAATCCAGTACATCCAGGAGCTTCATGTTCCTGGTGGGAAAATGTAGTCATTTCTTAAAAGTACTCAAATGAACAGGATAATAGATTTGCTGGTATATTATGAAACAAACCAGAATTAAAACCTGTGCCCCTTTCCAGGCAGACATCAGCTGTGTGCCAATGAACAGGCAGTGCCACTTGTGCCCTGAGGTGCCCAGCTGGGATTGGATCTCTCCAAGAGCACCTGAGGAAGAGCAGAGCACCTTGCAAGCTGCAGGTCCCTGACAGCCCCACAGGGCTCCTGTCCCATCAACATCTGCTCTGCTCCAGTCTGAAACAGGGCCCAGCATGGTGCCAGGATCATCAGAGAGCTGAGGTGTGTGCTGGAATTCAATGGCCTCCCCATCCCGCAGCAGCCCTGCATTTCTCTGCTGCAGCCTTGGTCTCCAGCACAGCCATGGAGGCTCTTTGGGCTCTGGAGTGTTGCTGCAGTCCCCAAGGGCAGCTGAGCTCTGCCTTTGGCACAGTCAGGCCTGGCCAGCGCAGACCATGCTCAGCAATTCCCTGTGTGTGCCTGGCCTTGCTGTCAGCCCCGGCAGTGGCTGCGTGGCCCCTTTGTGGCCCTGTGCTGGCCCAGCCATGGTGGCTCAGCTCCTGTGCAGGCCCAGCCCAGGCCAGGAGCATTGCAGCTGGGAACGGCCCCTGTGCCGTGGTGCCCACAGCAGCCTTGGGGCTCTGTGCCCCATGGCCTCCCTGCTGGGCAGCCTCTGCCAGCTCCTGCAGAGCCCCTGGCACCTGTGGGGCTGCACAGACAGCCCTGCACCGGGCTCTGCCGGCCTCTGGGCCAGCAGAGAGGCCAGCCAGGGCTGGCCATGGCTGGGAACAGGCCCTGAGCCCTGCAGGAGGATGGAGCTGGGCCGCAGCCAAATTCAGCCCAGGCCAAAGCTGGGCTCAGCAGCCAGGGCTGCCAACACATGGGGACAGAGGCTGGTGCTGACAAATGTCCTGGGCCCCCTTCCTGCTCTGTCCATGTAACCAAGGGCACAGAGCAGCCTCCTCTCTGGGCCACTTGCCTGTTTGCAATGCCTTGCACAGGCGCTGGCCCTGCCCCACAAGGCCTGGCCTGAGTCCTGCCCCTGCACGCTCAGCCAGGCTGAGATGGACACTGATGGTTTCTGGGCCAGGCTCTCTGAGCCCAGCCCAGCTCCCTGCATGCTCTGCCAGCTGCCCTGAGCTCTGGCCAGCACCAAGGGCCTCTCCCCAGCCCAGCCCAGTCGGCTCTGGCCCCACAGCTCTGCTCAGCCCAGGCTGCTCTGGCCACTGGCCCCATGGCCTCAGCCCCTGCCAAGGGCACAGCAGCAGCTGCAGCTGCCACAGGACTCAGCCCCAGCCATGGGGGAAGGTGCTTGGCCAAGGCCTAAGGAGGCTCCCTGGCTGCCCTGCTCCCCTGGGGCTGAGGTGCTGAGAGCTCTGCAGCCCCTGCTGCCATCCCATCTGCCCAGGGCAGCACAAGAGCCCCGGCCTTGGGGTCCTCCAGAGCTGCTCCTGCTCCAGGCCCAGGGCCCATGCCAAAGCTGGGGCAGCCACAAAGCTGTGCCCATTTCTGTTCACTGCTGCTCTGATGGGGATGGATCCTCAGCCACTTGGGGGTTGGTGATGAATTTTACTGCTCCAGAGGCCTTTTGTTTCTTGAGCTCTTCTGTTCAGGAATTTAGTGACAAACGCTCATTAAATTTTGTTCAAAACACCTGAACAAGAAAAGCCCGTAGGAATAATTTGTTCTCAATTGTCTTATGGTTAATAAGGCACATTTCAGAAGTATTTTGGAAGTCAATATATGGTATTGAAAACAAGGCAGAAAAAAATGTTTTGCCCTGTTTTCTTTTCCTTTTATAGGTAGATTTTCAGCAATGCCAAATGCATATTGACCCCCAGCACTTTCTAATGCAGTTTGAACAGACATTGAAAATCACAACCCTTTGTGGCTGACAATCAATAACACTTTGTCCGCACCCCCACTCCACCATTTCCCTCATCCAGCCCCAGCACTGCTATGGATCAGGAATGGTGTGGCAAGCAGGAGCAGGGCAGTGATTCTTCCCCTGTGCTCAGCACTGGTTGGGCAGCACCTTGAGTGCTGTGTCCAGTTCTGGGTCCCCCAATTTAGGAAGGACATGGAGGGGCTGGAGCGTGTCCAGAGAAGGGCAACAAGGCGGGTGATGGGTCTGGAACACGAGTCTTGTGAGGAGTGGCTGAGGAAGCTGGGGTTGTTTATCCTGGAGAAGAGGAGGCACAGGGGAGGCAAGGCAGTGTCAGGGCACAGGTTGGACATGATGATCTCCAAGGTCTTTTCCAACCTTGCTGATTCAGTGATGCTCTGAAACCACCCTTGGAGCAGTTGCATGATGAGCTCTGGGCCTCCTCTTCAGAAGCTCCAGCAGCCCAGGTCCCTCAGCTTCTCATGCCAGCCCCAAAGCCCATCCTGCCAGTCCTGCAGAGCCTCTGCAGCCCCTCCTCACTGCCCAGAACAGGGAGCCCCAGAGGCAGACACAGCAGCCCAGATGTGCCCCCCTGGCCTGGGGTGCCTCTGGTAAGAGAGCAGCAGCAGGCACTGCAGGAGCCTGCAGACAATTCCTGCAGCACTTGTAGGATGATCCTGCTGCCCAAGGGACGTTCCCATGGCGTCAAGTCAGGAACTGCAATGGGGAGTGGGGCCAGAGAGGAAAGGGCAAACAGGGATGGGCTGTTTGCAGGGGAGGGAACAGGGCTGGGCAAGAGGAAGAAATTTGTATCAGGACAAGTAAAGAAATCAAAGGTGAAGCCAAGGAAATGCTGAGGGCAGTTTGGGGGTGGCTTCCAGGCAGCCCTGGCTCTGAGCAACAGCGTCTGCAGTGGCACAGGAAACTCCCAGCTGATGGGAACAAACTTTCTGGCTGAGTGCAGAGGCCAGGACAAAGCTGAGTGGTTTCCCTGGTATTCCCCAGCCCTTGCTGGCCCCAGGGGCTGATGGCATTTGTGCTGCCTCAGGTTCATGTCCCCACAGCACCAGCATGGGAGTGCTCCCGCCTGCTGTGTGCAATGCAAACAGGGGCTGCTGAGCCAGTGCTGCCGTGTCTGTGCCTGCAAGGATGGGGCACCTGTGTGAGCTGGGGGAGAGGCCAGGGCTGCAGAGGGGGGATGTTGTTGGCAGCTCCATCAGGACGCTCTGGGACGCTGCCCTGGGCTGTGCAGTGCACTGGGGATGGATCAGCCCCTGCTCTGCTGCTCCTTCCCGTGTGCCCCAGGGCCCTTGCAGAGCCCCAGCCATGCTGTTTGCCCCCAGCCTGCCCACGGCCAGCCTGGGGCTGCTGACGGGGGTTTTCTGTGCTGAGCATTGGCCTGGCCGTGTTCTTGAGAGAGCCTGGGCAAAGAGCCTGGAGCCCCCAGGGCCTGGCCTGAGGCGTCAGCGCTGCCCCAGCAGTGCCCATGGCCTGTCCCTGCTGCAGCCCCGGCACTGCCACCCCCAGGGCTGTGCCCGGCCCCGAGAGCACTCAGGCCCTGCAGCAACACCAGGGCCACCAGGGCAGCGGGGCAGGGCCACGGCAGCAGCACTGGCAACACCAAGTGCTGCTGCTGCTGCTGGGCACAGCTGCTGGGCCAGCACTGATCTGCCCCAGCTCTGCACACAGACATTGCTGCTGCAGCTCCAGAGAAGGCAACAAAAGGGCATCTCTGCAGAAAACTCTGCTGCGAGATCCTTTAGTTCTTTTAAAGACACCAAGGAGGCAGCCTCTCATTGACATAATCTGTGGCCACCGGGAAGTTGAAGAGAAACAAAATGAGAAATGGCACAAGC
This sequence comes from Setophaga petechia, assembly GCA_024362935.1. Lineage (NCBI taxonomy): Eukaryota > Metazoa > Chordata > Aves > Passeriformes > Parulidae > Setophaga > Setophaga petechia. Next base: position 82,558 of record JANCRA010000101.1, read on the forward strand.
AATGATATTTCTTTATGGAATATATGAAAAAATAAAAGAAAGACAGAGGACCAACAAAAATAAACCAACAAGAATTGTCAAAGATGACTTTTATTACAAGTGATTGGTAGAAATTGGCCAGCAGTTTAATGTTTCTGAAAGCATCCAGTCATCATTCTCCACACTGCAGCCTTGAGCTCCTGGTTCCTCAGGCTGTAGATGAGGGGGTTCAGGGCTGGAGGCACCACCGAGTACAGAACTGACAGGGCCAGATCCAGGGATGGGGAGGACATGGAGGGGGGCTCCAGGTGAGCAAATGTGCCAGTGCTGAGGAATAGGGAGAGCACAGCAAGGTGAGGGAGGCAGGTGGAAAAGGCTTTGTGCCGTCCCTGCTCAGAGGGGATCCTCAGCACAGCCCTGAAGATCTGCACATAGGAGAAAACAATGAACACAAAACAACACAATGCTAAAGAGACGGAAAATACAATAGACCCGAATTCCCTGAGGTAGGAGTGTGAGCAGGAGAGCTTGAGCATCTGTGGGATTTCACAGAAGAACTGGCCTAGGGCATTGCCATGGCACAGGGGCAGGGAAAATGTGTTGGCCGTTTGCAGCAGAGCATTGAGAAAGGCACTGGCCCAGGCAGCTGCTGCCATGTGGGCACAAGCTCTGCTGCCCAGGAGGGTCCCGTAGTGCAGGGGTTTGCAGATGGACACGTAGCGGTCGTAGCACATGATGGTCAGGTGGAAATACTCTGCTGAGATGAAGAACAGAAAGAAAAAGAGCTGTGCAGCACATCCTGAGTAGGAGATGTTCCTGGTGTCCCAGAGAGAATTGTGCATGGCTTTGGGGACAGTGGTGCAGATGGAGCCCAGGTCAGAGAGGGCCAGGTTGAGCAGGAAGAAGAACATGGGCGTGTGCAGGTGGTGGCCGCAGGCTACGGCGCTGATGATGAGGCCGTTGCCCAGGAGGGCAGCCAGGGAGATGCCCAGCAAGAGGCAGAAGTGCAGGAGCTGCAGCTGCCGCGTGTCTGCCAATGCCAGCAGGAGGAAGTGCCTGATGGAGCTGCTGTTGGACATTTGTTATGCCTTGGCATGAGGATCTGTAAAAAAAGTATTCATGGCATAGCTGGGTTTGGAGAGGACTTGAAATATCCCAGCACAGCCTGGGGGCACTTTCCCCCCACTGCCTGCCCAGGGCTCTGCTGCCTGGAGCTGTCCCTGCCAGCAGCTGCTTCCCTGTGCCCAGGGCTGGGCCCTGCCAGTGCTGCCAGAGCCCAGCCCAGCCCTGGGGGCTCAGCTCTGCCCTGCAGACCCCTCCCAGCTCAGGCACTGCCCAGGGGCAGCTCTGGCTCTGCAGGCTCTAGAAGCAATGTCAGAGCAACCCTGGAGTGGGTGGAAAAGCGACACTGATGCTGACTCTAAGTTGCCCTGTGCTAATTTCTCTAACTGCCAGGTTACATAAGATTGGAGAAAATTTTTATTTTTCTCAACCTGAACAGATAGATAAATATCTGTGTGCAATTTCCCATCCAGGCAACCCAGAGCAGTAGTTACAAAAGGCAGGATTTTCCCTTTTATGTGGCCCCTGCCTTGCTGTGCTCCCTGTATAATCTACTTGGAAATGTTCGGCAGGTAAATGCCATGCTGGGAGCAGTCCTGAACAACGCAGCATCCTCCCCATAAAAGGAGAACACTTCCAAGCCTTACCAGCTGTCTCCTCCCACCCAGATCTTGTCCCCCAGTGCTGGGAGCAGCTGCCAGGGCTGGCTGAGAGCTGTCCCTGGCAGGCAGCAGAGTCCCTGCCCCAGCACAGCGCCCTGGGCTGCAGGACCCTGCTCTGCAGGACAGCCCTGGGCACCCCTGGCTGCTCTGCACAAGAGACAATCAGAGAATGTACTCACAGGCTCTGCAGGCATTGGGATGTTCCAGCTGTAGGAGATCACTGCAGGAGCTGCAGCTGCATTGTCCTGCAGCCAGAGGTTCCTGTGCCAAGGGCTGGCAGTGATTGTGCCCCAGGCACTTCTCCGCACCTTCCCAGCCCTGACTGATTGAAGCTCTCTGTGCCTCTGTGCTGTGCCCGGGCTGGCTGCAGGCAGTGCCCCAGCCCTGCTGGGCTGGCAGAAGAGCTGCTCATCAAGAGAAATGTGCTTTTGAAGCTCTTCTTGCTTACCAGGAGCTGCCTGTGTGCCAGGAGCCCAGCCCAGCTCAGCAGCACAGACACAGCACAAGGACTTTAATGAGCCTCTGGGGCTTTGTGCTCAGGCCCTGAACATCAGTCCCTGAGAGGGAGCTGAAGAAACCTCTCCAGAACTCCAAGGCACAATCCAACTCCAAACTTTCTTGGACTTTTAATGGGTCCCACTGAGCAACACGACTGAGAAAGTGTCCCCAGGCCCCAGGCAGAGCAGTGAACTGCAGGCAGTGATGACAGGTGGGGACAAAGAGAAGCCAAGTCTTGGTGCCCTGGGCCACAGCAGGGTCTGTGTCACCAAGGGCTGGGAGAAGACACCTTGTCCTGAGGCCCTGGGGCCTCCTGGCACAGCCCCAGCCAGGCTGGGCACTGTCAGCCCCTTGTCCTGCCCTCAGCATCCCCCCCTAGCCCACATCCCAGTGGCCTCAAGGATCTGCTGGAAGGAGTCCCTGGGGAGCCTTGCTCAGCAATGGCCCTGGGGGCTCCTCCATGCTCCCTGCAGGGACTGCAGGTTTTTCAAAGGACTTTGGCTTTGGCTTTTGCCTTGGAGTCTCTGAGAGGTTTGTGCCATCCTGCCCTCCAATTATCTGCTGTAATTAGTCCCTGGAGAGGCTCTGTCAGTAACAACACTCAGTGAGGCTCATTAATACTTCAAGGTACTTCAGTTATTTGAAGGTACTTGGTGTTTCCCTTTTGATACAGACTCTGTGAGAGGTTTGTGCAATCATGGCCCCAATTATCTGCTTTAATGAGTCCCTTGAGAGCTTTGTACTGACACTCAGTGGGGCTCATTAATACTTTGAGATACTCAAGGTTTTTAAAGTACTTTGGGTTTTCCTTTCTATACTGAGTCTCTGAGAAGTTTTTGTGTTATCCTGGCCTCCAATTCTCTCCTCCAAGGAGTCCATGAGGAGCCTGTGTTGCGGATGGACCTCAGTGAGACCCATTCATGCTTTGAGACACTTTAGGTGTTTCCTCTGTCTTGGACTCCTGGAAAGGTTTGTGCAATCTCTTCTCAGGCCCTGAGGTTCCAGGGCTCAGCTCCAAAAGCACCACGGGGCCCATTGGGATCAAGCAAGTCCTGACAAACCGTGGCTCTGCCTTGATTGCCCTCTGGTCTGGGCCAGTCCATTAGGAAGGTTGCCTTCTGCACTTATGGAGAAATATTTCAAAGAGCTTCTAGGAAATACGTATTCCTTTTTTAAAGGGTGTCTTTTATTACTTTTCTTGTAGTACAAGAGGTGATTGCAGCATTCAGTGTCTGATACTGACCCAGGGTCACTCTTGAGGAAGTCTGGCCTGACTTGGTCAGAGCAGCTGTGCCTTGAGGTCTTTCCAGTGTGGACGACCTTGCTCCACTTTCCCCAACTCCATCCTTGTGTCTTCTCACTCTGGAACTTTCTTTTCCTGGAGAACTGGCTTCACTCAGCTGAAGAGGGATTTTGACTTTTTAATTCTTTGAAGCAACCTAAAACTCCAGAGTTTCCCTTCTGAAAACAGACACCCTCATCAAGTGTGTGCCAAGCCCAAGGTGTCACCAAGAGCACTCCAGACCTGCCTGGGCCAGCTGTGAGGGTGGATCATCATCCCAGCCTGCACTGGGCCATTGCCAGGGACTGCTGCCATGGACGCTGCACTGACCCCACTGCTGGGTTTGGGCGCAGGGCAATGCTCATCAGCTGAAGCTTCCTTGGAAACCACCTTGTTGTGGTCTGTGGTGGCTGTGGATGCAACCTCCTCCAAGAACGTCTTGTGCCAATGGGCAGGAGCCACAAGAGCACCAGCGCACACAGACAGACCGACACAGACACACAGACACAGACACAGACACACAGACAGACACAGACACACAGACACACAGACACACACACAGACACAGACACACACACACACACACACACACACACAGCAGCAGCTCAGCAGTTGAGACACGGGAGCGTCCAGGCATGGAGTTTTATCAAGGGGTTTTTTTGGGTCAAATGCTCCTGGGGTCCAGGGGTTAAACTCAAAGACAAAGGAGGGTTTAGGGTATAAATACAGGAAAAGAGGGGCTGGAGGAGACCATCAAGAATCTAAGAGTTTAGAGGTAGTATACAGGGAAAGGGACTGATAGTAAATGCCAGGGTGGATAGGCAGGGACATCAAGTAATGGGAAGACAGGGAAGGGAGAACTCTCTAGAACATGAACATATGAGGGTAATAGGGGTAGGAAAGGCCAATGGGCCAATAGGGAGGAAATAAATGGGAGAAATTAACATAGTGTTGCAGAGCACTATGGGGGAAGCCTCTTCCCTCACTCTGAGCTCAGAGTTCCTCACCCGCAGCCTAAGGTGCATCTCTCCAGGGCATTGCTGTTGACCTCTCCCCAGTGAGCTCACAGGTCTCCAAACACACACAGGAGATGTCTGAGGCCATTCATCATTTCTCTGCTCTCCAGCACTGAGGTAATCGACTCTGGCTACAGCTCTGAGCTCGTGCCCATGGCAACCACCCCTGGCATTGGGGCTCCATGGAACTACTCTCAGGAAACCCCCAAGAGCTGGGGAGTGCTCCAAAACCACCTCAGAAACGTGAGATACCTCAAAATCTCTTCAGAAATGTGGAATATCCAAAAACTCACTCAGTAACGGGCTCCCCCTCCCTTTATCATCCCCAAACTTTGGCTGTCTCATTCCAGACCCCAGTTGACCACCCCAATCCCAACTCCAACCCATCCCACTTTTGCTGGACATCAAGACTCCCTTCCCAAGCTGTATTTCCCCCATTTCACACCTCCCAAACCCCATCCCACCCATCCTGCCCCACCCAGTGCTCATCTCACCCCTCCTGATTTGCATCCCACTTTGCCCAATCTCCTTCCAACCCCATTTCACCCTGAGGGGCTGTGGAATCAAGAAATTTTGGGATTGAGTAGTTTTCAGGGGCATTGAGCAGTTTTGAGCGGACAGATCAATCCGTCTCATCTTTTGGAGTGCCAATAAATAAAGACAATTGAACCAAATACCCCCAAAACTCCCCCATATACTCCCAGATATCTCCTGGAATCCAAAATTCCTCCAATACACAAGTGAAATGTGAGGTTTTAGATGCCTTTGATGAATTTGTTTATTTTTACCCCAGTTTTCTGTGTTTTGAAGGGAGAGAAATAAATCAAAAGATAATTAGAGGCAAAATAAAAGGAACACCAGCCACTCCCCACTGTGTATCACAGGGACTGTGGGTCACCAGGGCTCTGACCAATGTGGGTCCTCTGATGGGGATGGAGCTGGAGCAGTGCATGAAGCTCTTCCTGCAGTCGGGGCTCTCACAGGGCTTCCCTCACCGGTGCCTCCGTTGGTGTCGGGTAAAGAACGAGCGGCCTGAGAAGCTCTTCCCACCCTGGGGACACTCGTGGGGCCTCTCCCCGGTGTGGATGCGCCGGGGGGTGACGAGGGTGGAGCTGTGCCTGAAGCCCATCCCGCAGTCGGGGCAGCGGAAGGGCCTCTCCTCGGTGTGAATTCGTTTATGTACAAGGAGATGGGAGCTGGTGTGAAACCACTTCTGACACTCGGGACACTCGTAGGGCCTCTCCCCAGTGTGGGACCTCTGGTGGACAACCAGGTCGGACCTGTGGCTGAAGCTCATCCCACATTCCAAGCACTCATGGGGCCGTTCCCCAGTGTGGATCCTCTGGTGGCAGATCAGGTTGAATCTCTTCCTGAAGCTCTTCCCACACTCCAAGCACTCATAGGACTTCTCCCCATCATGAAGCTGCTCGTGGACCACCAGCTCTGAGCTCTGGCTGAAGCTCTGTCCACTTTCCTGGCACAGGGTGGGTCTTTCCTCCTCAGAGCACCCTGGGCTGGGCTTGGAGCCTCTCCTCCTGTGGGATCTCTGGGGCTTTTCCTCCCCATTGGATTCCTGCACTGTGGAGACACTCAAAATGGCCTCTTCCATGAGGTTCTGCTGCCATGGGGATTTGTCATCCCTGGTCTCCATCCTCAGCTCCTTGTCTGTGGGAGGAAGAACAAGGAGAGGATGGGATTTGCCTCCGTGCCAGAGGGAAGGGAAAGGAGATCCCCCCAGTGCATCCCCAGCAGGACGGGGTTGGCAGCAGGGTTGTCCTGCAGCCGGGGGCCGTGCTGAGCTGGGAGATGGAGCAGGAGAGAGGGGGAAAGGGGCACTGACTTCCTCCTCACCTGCCTGGGTGTCCAGGGGCGTCTTCCTCTTCCTTGAAGCCTCCTCCTCCTCCATTCAGCCAAGGTTTGGGAATGGGAAATCCTGGTTTGGGAAAAAACAAGGTGTGAATGCCTTGGGTTGGGGATTCCTCCCAACCAAATCCATCTCCAGAAGTCATCTGGTGTCCATAAAAACTTCCAAAAATCAAGAGTGAATAAAAAAAGCCACCAGGAGTGTCCCATTTCCAGTCTCTTCCCTCTGGGGTTCTGGTGGTCCCCCGTCTCAGGGTGCTGGGGATCCCATGGGTCCTGGGGATCCCCCTCCTCAGGGTCCTGCTTAGGGATGCTGGGGGATTTCAGGGTCCCCCACTCCAGCAACTTGGGGGTCCTCTCTCTTCCCACCACCCTGTCCTGGATTAGGGAAAATTTGGGAGAAAACCTCCAAAGGGGTTTTCTCTAAAAAGCAAATTCAAGCAGTCGCTTCCCTAACCGGTTCGGGAAAAGATTTCCTCAGAGAAAAGGACAAAAAACTGTTTATTTAACAGGCAAAGCATTCACCAGCACAAAAAAATGAACAATACTAAACAATAAAACTTCATGCTGCTCCAAAAGAGATGACAAACTCAGAAAGTCCCTCCGTGGGCTGTAGCTTGGCTCACTCAGTCTCTTCTCAGTCTCTTATCACTCTCTTATCAGTCCCTCCAGCACTGGAAATGCCACGGCCCAGGCCCAGCCCAGTGGGTCACAGGTGGGAGCTGCCAGGGGTGTTCTGGGTGTTCATCCAGAGCAGATTTAAACAGCTCCAAAGAAAAAGAAAAACCACAGTCCAGGAACTTCCTTGCCCCAGTGGGATAAAAACGAACTAAAACCAAACTAGAGCTCTGTCCTGCTGTCGGTCCGACTACAGACAGGTGTTAAGTTTTTCTGTTCTGTTTTGGTGTGCAGCTTTTAGCTTTATATTAAGTGTTACTGGGATCTTTTCACAGGGTAGTGAAGACAAAACAATCCTGTTCCAGCTGGAGCTTCAAGGACAATCTCTTCAAACTTCAGGCCCAAAGCATAAACAACATGAAAAGAGGAGAGCAGTCAAGCAAGCAAGGAGGATGAAACTTCATAATTGGAAGCTATTAATTGGACAGTTAACTTCTATATGCAAATAGACTAAAACCTTATAAAAATGTGAGATCTTATGACTCTCTTTCGCTCCCATTTTGGAGCCATCCAGGCAGAGCCAGAACAGTGGGTCCGGTATGGCCGGAGAGTGGCCTTTGAAGGCACTTCAATAAAAATGCACTTTATTCCTCTTAGCTTTGTCTGGCCTCTGTTCCAGCTCCTTAAGGGATTGCAACAGCCCAGAAGCCGGAATGCAGAGGAGTGAGTGCAGTTCCTGAAAACAAACTGCAGCTTCTTCCTCCTCCCCTTCGCTCTCAGAACCGGCCTTAAAGGTGCAGAACTGATTTCTGGGCTAAACAGACCGATGGGGTACGAGCATCATGAAGTCACCCCAGGACACGCCCCTCTCAGGGTCAGAGGGTCCCGTCCCCGCCTCATCTCCGGGCTGCCGGGGGTCCCCCAGCTCCGGTATCGCCCATTCCCCTCTCCCCGCCCCGGGGGTCCCCCGTTCCACAGCCCCGGGTCTCACAGGGATCCCCAAAACCAATGTCCCGCCCCGTCGGTACCGGGCCATGTCCACGTGGACTCCCCAGGACCCTCCCGAGGGGCGATCGCGGCTCCTCTGCCCCCGAAAAAGCTCCTCTAAGGGAGCCCGGAGATACCCGGGGCTCGAGTCCGGGATCTGCCGGCTCCGAACGCTCTCCAAAAAATCCTCCCGGAGAGCCCTGGCTGGAGCCGGGGCGAGCTCGGCCTCTGCCCTCACCTGCGGCTCGGGGCTGGGGGCGATGCTCCCGGGCAGGGGGGGCTGCAGGCTCAGCGTGCGGGCGCTGCGAGCGCCGGGATTCTCCCGCTCCTGCTCTTCCTCCTCTCCCTCCTCTTCCTCCCGCATTTCCTCCGCTCCCAGACCGGACCCCCCTTTCCCACCCCTCTGCCCCGCGGCCGCCGCAGCACCGGCTGCTGGGTGGGGGAGCCCCCGATCGGCCCCAGGGGTGGGCAGGGGGCTCGGGGACCCCCCCGGGGCGGATCCGTCCCCCCGGCCCGAGCCCCAAATTCCGCTCCGGGGCCGCCGGGCTCTGCGGGTCCGCCTGGCAACCGGTGAGTCATCGGCGAGAAAAGCTCTGGTTGGCTGGAAATTGTTTAACGACTTCTCTGATTGGCTGGATTTGTGAAAGGCGCTGCACCCTGAGGGGGTCCCTGGGAGCTGCGGGATCCGGGCCGGAGAATTTTCCTATTTCTTTTTGTTCTCTGAGACCTTTTTCCGATTTTTCTCTCCCTCTGAGAACTTTTTCCTATTTCTTTCCCTTCCTCTGAGACCTCTTTCCGATTTCTTTCTCTCCCACTCTCCTCCCCATTTCTTTTTCAGTTCCATCCAAGTTCAATCAAATCCGCAGGTTGCGCTCCCACGCTCTCATTTGCTCCTTCACTGGGGCCGAGGCGTCCCTCCCTCGCGAACTCGTAACCCATGGGCTGGGTCCCTTCCCACCCCAGTTGTTCCAGGATTCTGTCGGGGACTCGCTTCCCTTCTTCCCTCTGCTTCCACCTGGAAACGTCCTGGAAATGCCCGGCAAAGTCACCTTTGCTGTGTGCCCTGGGAGCCCCCAGAGCTGCTGGCCCTTGTCCCCTGGCCCTGCACAGCTCCTTGGGAGGCACGGCAGGAGCAGCACCCTGGGAGCCTCGGGAATGCCCCTCTGGGATCCATGGCACACACTCCCAGGGGCTGGAATTCCAGTTCCCAGCCAGAAAAAGATGTTCCTGCCCTGGAAGGCAAAGGTGTTAAGAAGGAGCCAAAAGTCAAGTGAAGTAAGATTCTACAGTGACATTTCACTGCCAGCCTTCAGAACTTCAACCATGGATTTTGTAGCTCCTGGATTGGGAATTAAATCAGGGCAGGGTTTTTGGTGGCAGCTGCCCTGGGTCAAGGGAGACACTGAGAGAGAAACAGAGCAGACAAAGAGAGGCAGGAGAGAAAGGAGAACACAAACACAATGAGCTGAGTAGGTGACACTGAAAACAGACCAGAACTGACTAAAAAGGAATATGAGAAAAGGAAATAATTTTGCACCTCTTATTTACTATCAAAATACAATTTCTTCCCTTTCTCACACATGGCCTCCCAGTGTCATTCAGCAGGGATGTCAGAAAGTTCTTAATTCTGGGTGGATGTTCCAGGCTGCAGCCACAAGCAAACAGGGAATGGGGATTTTCCTGCTCCTGGGCAGTTTGACATCCTCAGCTGAGGAGAGGAGCAGACACCAGAAGAAAAGGGCAGCTGGGCTTCATCCTCCTACAGGAAAGAGAGGGGAGGGGAATCTCTTGTCCTGTCTGCAGCTGCTCCCACAGGGATGTGAGGGCTGATCCCAGAGCCCCAAGGGTCACAGTCAGGGCTGCCCTCAGGGAATGCTTGCCTGGCGTTGAGGGGCAGCGTGGGAGCACCTGGATCTTGGAGCACCCAGCTGCCCCCCATGTTTGGAGGTGTCCTGGGTTGGCTGTATGATGCTTTTATCCCCAATCGTCTTCTTCTGTTTGTGCCAAATAGTAAGTTTTGCACCTTTAAGACTTATTGCAGACAGTGAAGGGGGAGAGAAAATGCAGGGTTTTTTTCCCTCCAGATACTCCTGTCACTCCCCCACATTCTTTCTGCGGGCCGGCGGTTGTTGTCTGCAGAAGACGACGGCCAGAGCGCTTCTTGGCTTTTTAGTTAGTTTTTAGCTAGCTGAGGCAAAGAAGTTCCCTGGACTGTGGTTTTTTTTTCTTTTTTCCCTTTTTTCTTTGGACTTTTTTGAAACCTGCTCTGGATTGAACACTCAGGGAAGCACCGGCTGCTCACATTTCTGGCCCACTGGGCCGGGTCTGGCCTGCGACAATTCCAGCACTGGAGGGACTGATCAGAGACTGAGTGAGCTGCAACCCGGGGTCGGGGTTTTCTCATTGTTTGATATTGTTTTAGTTTTATTGTTTAATAAACAGTTTTTTTCCACCCTTCTCCAAGGAGGTACTGTTTTCCTCCCGGACCAGTTGAGGGGGGAGGGGCCGATTGGATCTGTTTTCTCACTGGAGCTACTTTGGGGAATATTTTCCCAAATTTACTCTAAACTTGGACAAATACATAATTGGCGACCAGACGTGGGGCTGGAGAATGTGGAAAAAAGCTCTATTAATTGTGTGTTTGTGGTTGTTAAAGCAGTCAGTAGCCATGCTGTTTGGATCCATAATGTCCTTGGGGGTGAAAGCCTTCGTGTGGCTCTGGGCTCAAGATCTTTTTGAGATTTCAATGCCTTTCTTGTCACTAGGAATATGGTCCATAACAGGTAATTTTTGCGGTACAGGGGTAGGGATTGGAATAGCTGTTGTGCTGGCCTTGGTGACGATGATTTATAAAGCGTTTACAAAGGTACTGGCATCTGTTTACAACATGTATGGTTTATGGTTCCTTCATCCTACCCTGCATCCCAATTCCAGTAGTACATTTTGGGAATTTATTAGTAATTACACTCAGTCTAGTAATTACACTCAGTCTGGTACAGGAGGAGTCGAGAATATGGCTTTCCAGCCTTTCTTTTCCTTCTTCTCCTCTGGATCTGTGATGTCACTTTTTGAGAATGTTCAGTTTCCCCTGAATGTTAAAGAGACCATCTTTCTGGTATTTAATCTGGTAGGCTTCCTCTATGTTGTCTGTAGCCTCTCTAGAGTGAGGGCTGAGATATCCAGAGGAGCTGGTGAGACCCCTGACCCAGAATCAGATGTAGGTGTGAAAAATCCTGAGTGGTGTGGAGAATGGGAAAATATAGGCCAAACCCTGAAGGAATTTTCTGATCCTGTAGACTGGGATTTTCCACGGGAACAAATTCAGAACCCAGCTGAGGTGGGGAAATACCTAAAAGAGAAGTGCCATGACGATTCTAAGGAAAAGAGGCTTATTGCAATAAGCTGAGCCCTGGCCTATGCTTATCGCACTGTGTTAGATAGTGTAGGGCAGCAGACAGGCAGGGGGGCAGGGAGATAAATCAGCTATCCCAGTCACTCAAGCTGTAGCCAACAGCCCAGACTCGAAGCCCGCAGCCAAACCAGACGGTGAGCCTAAGCCAGCATCTAAACCCATGGCTGTTGCTACCAGTACTAGAAGTGGGAAACGCACAGAAAAAACTAATCGACCAGCAGATGATGACGATGATGATGGTGATACAGGAGAAGGAACCTCGATGCCTCCTGACGTAAAATCAGGAGTCAAAGCAGCAGGTGCAAGATCAGACACAAATACTGAGACCTTTTCCCTGAAGGACCTTCGTGGCCTATGGAAGGATTACACCCGACGACCTGATGAATCCATAATTAGTTGGTTAGTCCGTCTCTGGGATGCTGCAGGCGAGGCTACAATTCTGGATGGCACTGAAGCAAGGCATTTGGGGTCCCTGTCACAGGATCCTGTCATCGACCAAGGAGTGATGAGGGGGGCTAATCCACGCAGCCTCTGGTCACGGGTCTTGGATAGTGTTGCACAAAGATACCTGTGTGCAGATGATCTTTATATGCAACAAACTCAATGGAAGACCATAGAGCAAGGGATCCAACGCCTGAGAGAAATGGCAGTGGCAGAGATTATCTTCTCAGATGACGAGACAACTAAGAACCCAGACCTTGTACCATGCACACCTGTGATGTGGCGAAAACTTGTGCGACTTGGGCCACATGAATATGCTTCTGCCTTAGCCATAATGAAGAGGGATGAGAGGGAAGAGACTGTGCTAGATATGGCAAGGAAGGTCTGAGCATATGCAGATGCTGTGCATGGCCCAACACATGCCAGAATCTCAGCGGTGGAAACACACCTGCAGAAATTAGAGGATAAGATAGAGGAGAATCATAAGAAGCTCAGAGAGGAGATTAAAGAAGACCTTCTCCAAGTATCGGCAGTACAGATCAGAGGTTCTGGTATCCAAGGCAGATGTTTCCCAGATGGTGAGAGACGGTACACCCCACAAGCTGAGCTGTGGTTCTACCTGCGTGATTGTGGAGAAAACATGGGGAGGTGGGATGGAAAACCTACTGCTGTTCAAAGCGAAAGTTCCCTCTACGCACCATGCCACCAGTGCCACATGGAGCAAATGGATTGCTGTTATCACACAGCGCGCCCGTATTGAAAAACTGAATCGCCCTGGGATTCTGGAAATAATTACAAACTGGCCGGAAGGTGAAAACTTTGGTCTCGCTGATGAAGGGGAACAAGAAGTGACACGGGCTGAAGAAGCTCCACCATACAACCAACTGCCAGCAGAGGATACACGATACGCTCTCTTTACTGATGGTTCTTGCCGCATTGTGGGAATGAACTGGAAGTGGAAAGCAGCTGTATGGAGCCCCACACGACAGGTCGCAGAGGCCACTGAAGGAGAAGGTGGATCAAGTCAACTTGCTGAACTCAAAGCCGTTCAACTGGCCCTAGACATTGCTGAGAGAGAGAAGTGGCCAAAGCTCTACCTCTACACTGATTCATGGATGGTAGCCAATGCTCTGTGGGGATGGCTGGAGAGGTGGAAAGAGGCTAACTGGCAGCGTAGAGGAAAACCAATTTGGGCTGCTGAAGAGTGGAAAGACATTGCTACCAGGGTAGGGAAACTGCCTGTGAAGGTCCGCCATGTGGATGCCCATGTTCCCAAGAGTAGAGCTAATGAGGAACACCAAAACAATGAGCAAGTAGACCAGGCTGCAAAAATAGAGGTGTCAAAGATAGATTTAGATTGGGAACATAAAGGAGAGTTATTCCTAGCTCGATGGGCCCATGATGCCTCAGGGCATCAGGGCAGGGATGCCACCTATAAGTGGGCACGAGACCGAGGGGTGGACCTAACCATGGACAGTATTTCTCAGGTTATCCATGACTGTGAGACGTGTGCTGCCATCAAGCAGGCCAAGCGAGTGAAGCCCCTGTGGTATTGGTGGTATCCCTGTGGTATGGTGGACGGTGCTCCAAGTACAAGTATGGGGAGGCCTGGCAGGTTGACTACATCACCCTGCCCCAGACACGCCAAGGCAAGCACTGTGTGCTGACAATGGTGGAAGCCACCACGGGATGGCTGGAAACCTACCCTGTGCCTCATGCTACGGCCCGGAACACCATCCTGGGCCTTGAAAAGCAAGTTCTGTGGAGACATGGTACCCCTGAGAGGATTGAGTCAGACAATGGGACTCATTTCAAGAACAGCCTTGTCAACACCTGGGCTAGGGAACATGGCATTGAGTGGGTGTACCATATTCCCTACCATGCACCAGCTGCAGGCAAAGTGGAGAGGTACAGCGGACTGTTCAAAACCACATTGAAAGCATTAGGTGGGGGAACTTTCAAAAACTGGGAGCAGCATCTGGCAAAAGCCACCTGGTTAGTTAACACCCGAGGCTCTACTAACCGAATGGGCCCTGCCCAGTCTGAGCCTTTGCATAGAGTGGATGGAGACAAAGTCCCAGTGGTACATGTCAGAGGTTTGTTAGGGAAGACAGTTTGGATTAACTCTGCCTCGAATACTGACAAACCCATTCGTGGGGTTGTTTTTGCTCAGGGACCAGGTTGCACATGGTGGATAATGCAAAAAGATGGAAGAGCACGATGTGTACCTCAGGGAGATCTGATTGTTGGATAAAACCTATGTGTAAATATCACTGTTTGCTGAATGCTATTGCCATTATCTGTATATAGCTGTATAATGAATGTATAATGCATGTATTTATAGAGTTAGAATTTATATTAGTTTTGGTAATAAGCAGACGATATGGGGATAAGGGGTGGAATGTCCTGGGTTGGCTGTATGATGCTTTTATCCCCAATCGTCTTGTTCTGTTTGTGCCAAATAGTAAGTTTGCACCTTTAAGACTTATTGCAGACAGTGAAGGGGGAGAGAAAATGCAGGTTTTTTTTCCCTCCAGATACTCCTGTCACTCCCCCACATTCTTTCTGCGGGCTGGCGGTTGTTGTCTGCAGAAGACGACGGCCAGAGCGCTTCTTGGCTTTTTAGTTAGTTTTTAGCTAGCTGAGGCAAAGAAGTTCCCTGGACTGTGGGTTTTTTTTCTTTTTTCCCTTTTTTCTTTGGACTTTTTTGAAACCTGCTCTGGACTGAACACCCAGGGCAGCACCGGCAGCTCACATTTCTGGCCCACCGGGCCGGGCCTGGCCTGTGACAATTCCAGCACCGGAGGGACTGATCAGAGACAGTGAGCTGCAACCCGGGGACGGGGTTTTCTGTTTGTTTTTTTTTTTTTTTTAGAGTGACAAAGGGTCTCATTGTTTGATATTGTTTTAGTTTTATTCTTTAATAAACAGTTTTTTTCCACCTTTCTCCAAGGAGGTATTGTTTTCCTCCCAGACCAGTTGAGGGGGGGAGGGGCCGATTGGATCTGTTTTCTCACTGGAGCTACTTTGGGGAATTTTTTCCCAAATTTATTCTAAACATGGACAAATACATAATTGGCGCCCAGACGTGGGGCTGGAGAATGTGGAAAAAAGCTCTATTAATTGTGTGTTTGTGGTTGTTAAAGCAGTTAGTAGACATGCTGTTTGGATCCATAATGTCCTTGGGGGTGAAAGCCTTCATGTGGCTCTGGGCTCTAGACCTTTTTGAGATTTCAATGCCTTTCTTGTCACTAGGAATATGGTCCATAACACGTAATTTTTGCGGTACAGGGGTACGGATTGGAATAGCTGTTGTGCTGGCCTTGGTGATGATGATTTATAAAGCGTTTACAAAGATACTGGCGTCTGTTTACAATATGGATGGTTTATGGTTCCTTCATCCTACCCTGCATCCCAATTCCAGTAGTACATTTTGGGAATTTATTAGTAATTACACTCAGTCTAGTAATTACACTCAGTCTGGTACAGGAGGAGCCGAGAATAAGGCTTTCCAGCCTTTTTTTTCCTTCTTCTCCTCTGGATCTGTGATGTCACTTTTTGAGAATGTTCAGTTTCCCCTGAATGTTAAAGAGACCATCTTTCTGGTATTTAATCTGGTAGGCTTCCTCTATGTTGTCTGTAGCCTCTCTAGAGTGAGGGCTGAGATATCCAGAGGAGCTGGTGAGACCCCTGACCCAGAATCAGATGTAGGTGTGAAAAATCCTGAGTGGTGTGGAGAATGGGAAAATATAGGCCAAACCCTGAAGGAATTTTCTGATCCTGTAGACTGGGATTTTCCACGGGAACAAATTCAGAACCCAGCTGAGGTGGGGAAATACCTAAAAGAGAAGTGCCATGACGATTCTAAGGAAAAGAGGCTTATTGCAATAAGCTGAGCCCTGGCCTATGCTTATCGCACTGTGTTAGATAGTGTAGGGCAGCAGACAGGCAGGGGGGCAGGGAGATAAATCAGCTATCCCAGTCACTCAAGCTGTAGCCAACAGCCCAGACTCGAAGCCCGCAGCCAAACCAGACGGTGAGCCTAAGCCAGCATCTAAACCCATGGCTGTTGCTACCAGTACTAGAAGTGGGAAACGCACAGAAAAAACTAATCGACCAGCAGATGATGACGATGATGATGGTGATACAGGAGAAGGAACCTCGATGCCTCCTGACGTAAAATCAGGAGTCAAAGCAGCAGGTGCAAGATCAGACGCAAATACTGAGACCTTTTCCCTGAAGGACCTTCGTGGCCTACGGAAGGATTACACCCGACGACCTGATGAATCCATAATTAGTTGGTTAGTCCGTCTCTGGGATGCTGCAGGCGAGGCTACAATTCTGGATGGCACTGAAGCGAGGCATTTGGGGTCCCTGTCACAGGATCCTGTCATCGACCAAGGAATAATGAGGGGGGCTAATCCATGCAGCCTCTGGGAACGGGTCTTGGACAGTGTTGCACAAAGATACCTGTGTGCAGATGATCTTTATATGCAACAAACTCAGTGGAAGACTATAGAGCAAGGGATCCAACGCCTGAGAGAAATGGCAGTGGCAGAGATTATCTTCTCAGATGACGGGACAACTAAGAACCCAGACTTAGTACCATGCACGTCTGTGATGTTGCGAAAACTTGTGCGACTTGGGCCACATGAACATGCTTCTACATTAGCCATAATGAAGAGGGATGAGAGGGAAGAGACTGTGCTGGATATGGCAAGGAAGCTCTGAGCATATGCAGATGCTGTGCGTGGCCCAAATGCCAGAATCGCAGTGGTGGAAACACATCTGCAGAAATAAGAAGATGAGATAGAGGAGAATCATAAGAAGCTCAGAGAGGAGATTAAAGAAGATCTTCTCCAAATCTCGGCAGTACAGATCAGAGGTTCTGGTATCCAAGGCAGACGTTTTCCAGATGGTGAGAGAGAGTACACCCTACGAAATGAGCTGTGGTTCTACCTGTGTGATTGTGGAGAAAACATGGGGAGGTGGGATGGAAAACCCACTGCTGTTCTGGCACGACGGGTGCGTGAATTGAAGGAAGCCACCAAAAGCAAAGTAACTTCAGTTGCCCATAGCCAAACTGCCAGGTATGATGATGATGACATGTCCGATACCCTTGAAGGAACATCCAAGACATATGCCCAGGGAAAGAAGGATAACCAGGCTTAGAGAGGCCCTGCCTCTAGCCAGGTAGAGGCCAGGGAAAATCATGTTTTCTGGTCTGTGTGGATTTGTTGGCCTGGCACATCAGAACCACAAGAGTATAAAGCTTTGGTTGATACAGGTGCGCAATGTACATTAATTCCGTCGAGACACGTGGGGACAGAGTCTGTCTCCATTGCTGGTGTGACAGGGGGATCCCAGGATTTCACTTTGGTGGAAGCTGATGTGAACCTGACTGGGAATGAGTGGAAGAGACATCTTATCGTTACTGGCCCAGAGGCCCCATGTATTTTGGGCATAGACTGCCTTCGAAGTGGGTATTTCAAAGACCCAAAGGGACTCAGATGGGCATTTGGAATAGCTGCTGTAGAGACAGAGGGTGTCAAGCAGTTGAACAGCTTACCTGGACTGTCAGAAATCCCATCTGCAGTAGGACTTCTGAAGGTAGAAGAGCAACGAGTGCCAATTGCCACCTCAACAGTGCACTGCCAACAGTACCAAACGAATCAAGATGCGGTGATCCCCATCCATAAAATGATCCGTGAGCTGGAGAGCCAAGGGGTGGTCAGCAAGACCCACTCACCCTTTAACAGCTCCATTTGGCCTGTGCACAAGTCTGAAAGAGAATGGAGACTGACAGTGGACTATGGTGCATTGAATGAAGTGACTCCACCACTGAGCGCTGCTGTGCCGGACATGCTGGAACTCCAGTACGAGCTGGAGTCCAAGGCAGCAAGGTGGTACGCCACTATAGACATTGCCAATGCATTTTTCTCCATTCCTCTGGCAGCAGAATGCAGGCCTCAGTTTGCTTTCACCTGGAGAGGCGTGCAGTACACCTGGAACCGACTGCTCCAGGGGTGGAACCACAGCCCCACCATCTGCCATGGACTGATCCAGGCTGCACTGGAAAAGGGTGAGGCTCCAGAACATTTGCAATATATTGATGACATCATTGTGTGGGGGAAGACAGCAGCAGAGGTGTTCGAGAAAGGGGAGAAAATCATCCAGATTCTCCTAAAAGCTGGCTTTGCCATCAAGAAGAGCAAAGTCAAGGGACCTGCTCAAGAGATCCAGTTTCTGGGACTGAAGTGGCAAGACGGATGGCGTCAGATTCCCACCAATGTCATCAACAAGATCACAGCAATGTCTCCACCATCCAGCAAGAAAGAAACACAAGCTTTCCTAGGCGCCATAGGTTTTTGGAGGATGCATATTCCCAAATACAGTCAGATCATGAGCCCTCTCTACCTGGTCACCCGTAAGAAGAGCACTTTCCACTGGGGCCCTGAGCAGCAACAAGCCTTTGCACAGATCAAGCAGGAGATTGCTCATGCAGTAGCCCTTGGCCCAGTCAGGACAGGACCAGAGGTGAAGAATGTGCTCTACTCTGCAGCCGGGAACCATGGCTTGTCCTGGAGCCTTTGACAGAAGGTGCCTGGGGAGACTCGAGGCCGACCACTGGGATTTTGGAGTTGAAGCTACAGAGGGTCTGAAGCCAACTACACTCCAAAGGAGAAAGAAATCTTGGCTGCCTATGAAGGAGTCCAGGCTGCCTCGGAAGTAATAGGGACTGAAGCACAACTCCTCCTGTCACCTCGACTACCACTACTGGGGTGGATGTTCAAAGCAAAGGTTCCCTCTATGCACCATGCCACTAGTGCTACATGGAGCAAATGGATTGCTGTTATCACACAGCGCGTCCGTATTGGAAAACTGAATTGCCCTGGGATTCTGGAAATAATTACAGACTGGCTGGAAGGTGAAAACTTTGGTCTTGCTGATGAAGGGGAACAAGAAGTGACACAGGCTGAAGAAGCTCCACCATACAACCAACTGCCAGCAGAGGATACACGATACGCTCTCTTTACTGATGGTTCTTGCCGCATTGTGGGAATGAACTGGAAGTGGAAAGCAGCTGTATGGAGCCCCACAGGACAGGTCGCAGAGGCCACTGAAGGAGAAGGTGGATCAAGCCAACTTGCTGAACTCAAAGCCGTTCAACTGGCCCTGGACATTGCTGAAAGAGAGAAGTGGCCAAAGCTCTACCTCTACACTGATTCATGGATGGTAGCCAATGCTCTGTGGGGACGGCTGGAGAGGTGGAAAGAGCCCAACTGGCAGGGTAGAGGAAAACCAATTTGGGCTGCTGATGAGTGGAAAGACATTGCTACCAGGGTAGGGAAACTGCCTGTGAAGGTCCTCCATGTGGATGCACATGTCCCCAAGAGTAGAGCTAATGAGGAGCACCAAAACAATGAGCAGGTAGACCAGGTTGCAAAAATAGAGGTGTCAAAGATAGACTTAGATTGGTAACACAAGGGAGAGTTATTCCTAGCTCGATGGGCCCATGATGCCTCAGGCCATCAGGGCAGGGATGCCACCTATAAGTGGGCACGAGACTGAGGGGTGGATCTAACCATGGACAGTATTTCTCAGGTTATCCATGACTGTGAGACGTGTGCTGCCATCAGGCAGGCCAAGCGAGTGAAGTCCCTGTGGTATGGTGGGCGGTGGTCCAAGTACAAGTATGGGGAGGCCTGGCAGATTGACTACATCACCCTGCCCCAGACACGCCAGGGCAAGCGCTGTGTGCTGACCATGGTGGAAGCCACCACGGGATGGCTGGAAACCTACCCTGTGCCTCATGCTATGGCCCGGAACACCATCCTGGGCCTGGAAAAGCAAGTTCTGTGGAGACATGGTACCCCTGAGAGGATTGAGTCAGACAACAGGACTCAATTCAAGAACAGCCTTATCAACACCTGGGCTAGGGAACATGGCATTGAGTGGGTGTACCATATTCCCTACCATGCACCAGCTGCAGGCAAAGTGGAGAGGTACAATGGACTGTTAAAAACCACATTGAAAGCATTAGGTGGGGGAACTTTCAAAAACTGGGAGCAGCATCTGGCAAAAGCCACCTGGTTAGTTAACACCTGAGGCTCTACTAACCGAGTGGGCCCTTCCCAGTCTGAGCCTTTGCATAGAGTAGATGGAGACAAAGTCCCAGTGGTACATGTCAGAGGTTTGTTAGGGAAGACAGTTTGGGTTAATTCTGCTTCGAATACAGACAAACCCATTTGTGGGGTTGTTTTTGCTCAGGGACCAGGTTGCACATGGTGGATAATGCAAAAAGATGGAAGAACACGATGTGTACCTCAGGGAGATCTGATTGTTGGATAAAAGCTATGTGTAACTATCACTGTTTGCTGAATGCTATTACCATTGTCTGTATATAGCTGTATAATGAATGTATAATGCATGTATTTATAGAGTTAGAATTTATATTAGTTTTGGTAATAAGCAGACGATATCGGGATAAGGGGTGGAATGTCCTGGGTTGGCTGTTTGATGCTTTTATCCCCAATCATCTTGTTCTGTTTGTGCTAAATAGTAAGTTTTACACCTTTAAGACTTATTGCAGACAGTGAAGGGGGAGAGAAAATGCAGGTTTTTTTCCTCCAGATATTGCACTCACTCCCACACATTCCTTCTCCTGGCCAGCGGTTGTTGTCTGCAGACAGACGACGGACAGAGCTCTTCTTTTGCTTTTTAGTTAGTTTTCAGCTAGCTGAGGCAAAGAAGTTCCCTGGACTGTGGGTTTTTTTTCTTTCCCTTTTCTTTGGACCTCTTGAAACCTGCTCTGGACTGAACACCCAGGGCAGCACTGGCAGCTCACATTTCTGGCCCACCGGGCCAGGCCCGGCCTGCGACAATTCCAGCACTGGAGGGACTGATCAGAGACTGAGTGAGCTGCAACCCGGGGAGGGTGTGTTCTCAGTTCGTCATTTTTTTTTAGAGTGACAAAGGGTCTCATTGTTTGATATTGTTTTAGTTTTATTGTTTAATAAACAGTTTTTTTTCCACCTTTCTCCAAGGAGGTACTGTTTTCCTCCCAGACCAGTTGAGGGGGGGAGGGGCCGATTGGATCTGTTTTCTCACTGGAGCTACTTTGGGGAATTTTTTCCCCAAATTTACTCTGAACCTGGACAGGGGAGTTGGGGAATTTTGGGGGGGTTTATTTGCACTTTGGGGGGTGTTTTTCTGGGTGTGATTTGGGATTTTTGAAATTTTTTGGGTTTTTTTTTAAATTTGGGAGGGATTACTGGGGTTTTGTGAGGATTTGTTAGGATTCTCTTAAATTTTTGGGAGCTTTATTGGAATTTCTGGGGGATTTGGGGTGGTTTTATTGGAATTGTGGAGGCCTTTAGTGGGATTCTTTAAAGGTCTGGATTTTTGGAGGAAATTTTTGGGGATTTTATGAGATTTGGGAGGGCTTTCTAGGGTTTTTTGGGTGTTGCCAGGATTTCTTTGAGTCTTGGGATGTCTTTGGGGGTTTCTGGTGGCTTTGGAGACATCTTTGGAGGATTTGTGGGGCTTAATACGGATGATGGAGGGGTGTTGTTGGGATTTTAAGAGATTTTATGGGTTTTTATTGGGATTCTAGGGTGTTCTAATTTTGTGAGATTTAATTGGGATTTAGTAGGTTTTATTGGGACTTTCAGGGGTTTTAAGGAGATGTTGGTGCCTCTTAGCCCTTCCCCACACCCGGGCACAACCCCAAAGCCCCCTCAGAGCACACGACGCTCCCCAAAATTCCAGAAAATATACCCCAAAGCCCCTAAAAATCAGAATAAAATGCTACAAAATACCAGAGAATCCCACAAAATCCCAGCGGAACTCACCAAAGTTAAAAAAAATTCAAAAATTTCAATAAACCCCCCAAAAAATGAAACCCCACCAAAACCCCAATAAAATGCCCCAAAATCCAACCTCCCGAAATCCATCAAACTCCCCAAAATCGTGTAACCTCCCACAACCCAATAATTCTCTCTAAAAACCAATAATTCACCCTAAACTCCCAACTAAATCCCCCAAAACATCCCCCTCAAATCCCCTGAAACCCTCCAAAAAATCACCTCCAAAATACCCCAAAATCCAAAAACATCCCCACAAAACCAAAAAAACCACCCCCACGCCCCTCCAAAGCTCCCCAAAATGTCCCAAAATTCCCCAAATCCCAAATAAAGCCCCCCAAAATCCCCCCAAACCCCCCCAGACTCAGTGGGCCCGTCCTGGATCAGGGGGCACCGGCCGGTGGAACAGGAGCCACTTCAGGGGGCCCTCAGAGCTTTTTGGGGAGGGGGCACCATGGGAGACCCCCCCAAAAACCGGGGGGGGGGGAACACCTGCTGTGCCCCCTCCCCCTGAAACCCCCAGACCCCTGTTCAGGGTGGGCCTGGGATCCCCCGGGACCCCCAAATCTCCCATGGGACCTCCCTGAGACCCCCCCAGACCCTTCCCAAGACCCCACCCAGGACCCTCCAGACCCCTCCCAAACCCAACTCAGGCTCCCCCAGCCCCTCCCCAGATCCCCCCAGGACCTCTCCCCAAAACCCTCCCAGACCCTCCCACAACCCCCTCCTCGAGACCCCTCTTAGGACCCATCTGCACCCCCCACGTCCCCCCACGATGCCCCAGGACCCCTCCCCAGACTTCCCAACTAGAACACCGTAGAATCTAAACAAAAGCCCACAAAATCCTTTGAAATCCTAATAACCCCAAAAATCCTGATTAAACTCCGCAAATTACCCAAAAATGTCCCCAAAACCATAAAAAGTCCCACAAAATCTCCAACAAGATCCAAAGAAATCCTGGCAACACCCAAAAGATCTTCACAACACCCCCCAAATCCAGTATGGACTCAGCTGCTCTCACTGTGATCCCAGTGTGATCCCAGCTGCTCCCAGCATAATTCCAGATGTTCCCAGTTCCTCCCATTATGATCCCAGTTTCCCCAAGAACAGTCCCAATCCCTCCCAGCAGGGTCCCAGTCGTGCCCAGTTGCCTCCAGGGTAGATTTCAGTTTCCCCCAGCATCGTCCCAGTTGCTCCCAGCATGATCCCAGCTGTTCCCAGTGTGGTTCCAGTGTCCCCAGTATGGTTAGAGACACTCCCAGTATGTTTTAGTTACCTCAGAATGATCCCAGTCTTTCCCAGTTACCTCCAGTTTCCTCTAGCATGATCCCAGTTTCTATCTGTTGCTCAAAGGGTGGTCCCAGTTGCTCCCAGTATGATCCCAGTTGTCCCAGTTGTAGTCTCAGTCCTCTCAGCACGGTTCCAGTGCCTTCCAGCCAATCCCAGTTGCTCCCAGTGTGTCACATTTTCCTCCCAGCATGGGCCCAGTAGCTCCCAGTAAGCCCCAGTCAGGTTCCATTCATACCCAGTATAATCCCAGTATGAGTGCAGCCACTCCCAGTATGATCCCAGTCACTTGCAGTCCAACCCCAGTTGTTCCCAGTCACTCCCAGTCTGATGCCAGTGTCCCCAGTGTGATCCCAGTTGCTCCCAGCATGGGCCCAGCTGTTCCCAGTGTGCTTCCATCACTCCCCTGTGGTTACAGACACTCCCAGTATGGTCCCAGTTGGACCCAGTTGCCCCTGCTCTAGTCCCAGTCACTCCCCAGATGATCCCAGTCCCTCCAGCATGGTCCCACTCACTCCCAGTTGCCCCCAGTGTGGTCCCAGTTCTCCCCAGCATGGTCCCAGTTGTTCCCAGTGTGGTTCCAGTCCCCCCAGTATGGTTCCAGACATTCCCAGTATATCCCAGTTGCCCCCAGCATGTCTATAGTAATTTCCAGGCACTGCCAGTGGCCCCAGTAAGGTGTCAGTTCTCCCAGTATGATCCCCCAGTCATGCCCAGTATATCCCAGTTGCCTCCAGCATGCATCCAGTCCGTCCCAGTTGCTCCAGTTTGCATTCAGCATCATCCCAGTTTCTCTCAGCTGCTCCCAGTAGCCCAAAGTGTGATCCCAGTCGCTCCCTTTCAACCCCAATATGATCCCAGTAAGCTCCAGTTTGATTGCAGGCACATGGCAGCCATCCCAGTATGGTCCCAGTATAATCCCAGTTGTTTCCAATCTCTCCCAGTATGGTCCCAGCTGCCTCCAGCGTGGTTCCAGTTGCTTCCTAGATCAGCCCAGTCAGTCCCAGTATGATGCCATTTGCTGCCAGCAGGCTCCCAGTTGCTCCCAGTCAGGCCCAGCATGGGGGATGATGTGCAGGGTGTGTTCCCAGTCACTCTCAGATACTCCCAGTATTAGTCCAGTCCCTCCCAGTATAATCCAAATCTGAGCCCAGTGTGCTCCCAGTCGCTGCCAGTATGAACCAGTTGTGCTCCACATGGTTCCAGTTGCTCTCTTTCAGCCTCACTTTTGTTTCAGTCCCTCCCAGTATGTCCCAGTGTAGCCCAGTTCCCTCCAGCATGTTCCCAGTCACTCCCAGGTGCTCCCAGTTGGGTTTTTGGGGGGATGTTTGTAGAATGAAGCAGTCCAAGGCTGAGCGGAAAAGGCCCCTCGGGGGGACATCGGGGGGTGGCGGTGGCGGCTGCCGGCAGAGGCAGCCTGGAGGAGCAGAGCCCTGTGTCCCCCAGGAGCCCAAAGTGGGGAGCCCAGAGAGGGGGAGCGCCGCCATTGGCGGGAGCCTCAAGAGCCTGGAGAGGGGCAGGGGGGACTCCTGGGAGCCGCTGCAGCCCCCAGCAGAGAATGAGGGGAGAAGGGAGCCTGGGAGCCCAAAGAGCCTCGGCATCCCGAAATGGGGAGAGCCAAGAGGGGGGAGCTTTTGGCATTGCTGGCACTGCCAGCAGCCTGGGCAGGGCGGGCACCGAGGAGAAGGGGGACCCCCAGACCAAGTGTGACCCCAGCAGCTGGGACAGGGGGGAACCCTCGAACACCAAAGGAGAGGGACCAGGGATGGGGAACTCCTGGGAGGCTTTTTCAGGGCTGAATCTTCGTGTTTGGGAGATTTTTCTGCAGCCCAGACGACCGGTGCCTTGTAGAGATGGACTTGAGCACAGGGACCTTCAAACTCAATGTGCTCATCCCTTGTTTTCCCCAAACCAGGATTTCCCATTCCCAGTGCTTGGGAAGCTTTGAGGAAGAGGAAGATGCCCGGGGACACTGAGGCAGGTGAGGAGGAAGTCAGTGCCCCTTTCCCCTCTGTGCTGCTCCATCTCCCAGCCCAGCATGGCCCCAGCTGCAGCACAGCCCTGGGGGGATCTCCTTGCCCTTGCCTGTGGCACGGAGGCAAATCCCATCCTGTCCTTGTCCTTCCTCGCCCAGAGCAGGAGCTGAGCATGGAGAGCAGGGAGGACAAATGCCCGCGGCAGAACCTGGTGGAAGAGGCCGTTTGGAGCGGCTCCACGGCGCAGGAAGCCAGCGGGGAGGAAAAGGCCCGGAGATGCCGCACGAGGAGGGGCTGCAAACGCAGTTGGCGGGGATGTGAGGGGAAAAGAGCCAGCCTGGGCCGGGAAGGCGGCTGGAGATGGAGCCAGAGCTCGGAGCTGGTGCTCCATGAGCAGGGTCATGATGGGGAGAAGCCCTACGAGTGTGGGGAATGTGGGAAGAGCTTTAGCCATAGCTCCACCCTGATCCGTCACCAGAGGATCCACACTGGGGAACGGCCCTACGAGTGTGATCAGTGCAGGAAGAGGTTTCAGAGCAGCTCTGATCTCCTCAAGCACCAGCGCACGCACACAGAGGAGAGGCCCTTCCACTGCCCCGACTGCGGGCAGGGCTTCAGGCGAAACGATGTTCTTGTCAGGCACCGACACATACACACTGGGGAGAGGCCCCACGAGTGTGAGGAATGTGGGAAGAGCTTCAGCCGGAGCTCCCACCTGATCAGCCACCAGAGGACCCACACTGGGGAACGGTCCTACGAGTGTGGGGAATGTGGGAAGAGCTTCAGCCACAGCTCCAACCTGATTGTCCACCAAAAGATTCACACAGGGGAGAGGGCCTACGAGTGTGATAAATGCAGGAAGAGGTTTCTGGCCAGCTCCCATCTCCTCCAGCACTATTGGATTCACAGAGAGGAGAGGCCCTTCCAATGCCCCGACTGTGGGAAGGGATTTAAGCGCAACTCCGACCTCATCACCCACCGGCGCATCCACACTGGGGAGAGGCCCTACGAGTGTCCTCCCCAGTGTGGGAAGAGCTTCTCCAGGGGCTCTCACTTGACCCAAACACCAACGGAGGCACCGGTAAGGGAAGCCCTGCGAGTGCCCCGAGTGCGGGAAGAGCTTCGTGCGCTGCTCCAGCTCCATCCCCCACTGGAGGAGGCACTTTGGGCACAGCCCTGGTCACTCACATTCCCTGTGATCCATGTTGGGAACACACCTGGCTGCTTCTCCTTTTGGTTTAGCTTTATCTTTTTTTTCTATTCTCCCTCTCACTGTACACCAAAAGCCAATAGGGATGGGTCTGTCACTTCAAAACCACTCAAATCCCACTGAAAATAACTGAATTTTAACACAAAAGGGCTCATTCCCACCTCAAATTGCTTTTTCTCTTCTCTAAAAAACTCCATCCCACACCAAACTCACTCCATTCCACAGCCACCAGGGTGAGATGGGGTTGGGAGGTGATTGGTAGATGTGGGATCCCAATTTGGTGCGGTGGGATAGGGATTGTGTGGGGTGGCTGGGTGGGATGTATTTGATAGCAAATAAAATTTTCATAGTTACTGATTTCTGTCCCGTTCATTTTTACTCAGTTCTGTTCGCAGAGTGCTGCCTTCTCAGCTGATTCAATTCCTATAAAAGTTCCATTTTTTAAATCATCTAACCTCTAAGAATTCAAAAACCAATATCCAAATAAAACCACTTACACACAACTAAACTTTTTACACTTTCACAGGAGAGTGAACTTGTTTTTCACAGGCAGCTCCACAGAAACTGGAAAATGTGGGGGTTCCCAGGAGGGGGCCCCACTGATCCAGGGCATCGAGGCGCTGCCTGCAATCGTCCATCACCGCCCATAAGGAGCCTCCAGGGCTTTGCCCTCCATGAGCTGCAGCAGACATGTTGGGAAAGGTGACAAGAGCCCGTGGAATGGTCCTTGTTGCAGGCAGATTAGCCACTTGTAGCTCTTCAAAACTCCCTCCCATGAAAAACAAAAAAACTTAAACTTGTCCTAAATGTGAAAAACACATTCACTCTCCTGTGAAAATGTAACAAGTTTAATAAAGGACAATGGGAGACCAGGACCATGGAGCAAAGGTTATCACGGCCGGGTGCATCTTGGCACTCAGCCAGGAGCACCCTGTTACCTTCGGGGATCCCCCTGAAATACCTTTCCCTTACATCAGCCTGTTGCATATTCATAGACCCTCATGCACATCCATAAACTACTTTACATATCCCAGGAACGATTTCACATGGCCCCTCCCTGGGTCTGCCTTTTCAGAGCATGTGTGTTTCTTGGCTGTGGTTTTGGCTCCTTCTCTTTATCACCTCCAGTGTTTGGGCCTTGGTCCACTCTGCCTTCAGACGGGGAGTGCTGATAGTTGGCAGATCTGTCCAGGTGTCCTCATCCTGTGTGCATTGGATGTTACCCCATCCAAGCAGGCAGTTCAACAGAAGCAGCTATTTCACTGAGCTTAATTAACCACAGAAACAAAATCTATATCTTTAGAACAGAGTTATTTCAACAACACACATATAAAATCCATTTTAATATTTGCAAAACCCCAATATATGATATTTATCTATAACAGGGTGAAGGAGCCCTGGCCCAGGCTCTGGCCCTGGGGAACACGGGGACGCTGCTGGGGGGTCCCTGTCCCCCTGTACCACCCCCAGGGCCCCGGTCCCCCGTCCCCGTGTCAGGCTCTGGGGTCGATCTCGTGGAACATCCTCTGGGGGAGGCTGCGGGGCCGGGGGCGGGGGGACCCGGGGGGACAGGGGACCCCGCTGTGCACGAGCAGGGTTGGACTGCTCTGGGGGGAGCTGTGAGGGGGGCTGGGGCAGAATGACCTCCCCAGTGACCTCACACAGCCCCTGTGATGTCACGCAGCCTCCTGCAATGTCACACTGCCATCTGTGATGTCCCCAACCACTCTGTTGTGTCACTCATCCTCTATGTGATGTCATTCAGCTGCTATGTGATGTCACAGAGCAGCTTTGTCATGTCAGAGTCACCTTGTGATGCCAGAGCCATGTCTGTGATGTCACAGCCTTCTCTGGGACATCACATAGCTGCTTTGTGATATCATACTCTATGTCACAAACCACATTGTGATGTCACAGAGCCACCTTCTATGATGTCACAGCTAGCTCTGTGATGTCATAGCCCAATCTGTGACCTCACACAGCCCACTCTGTGCTGTCACACAGCCCCTTGCTGACATCACAGCTGTTCTGTGCCTCTATGACACAGCCCTAGAGGTGCTGCTGTGACACAGTCCCCTCTGGGACATGCCACAGCCCCTGCCAGTGCTGAGCTCCTGTGAGCTCTGTCTGTGCCCTGCTGGTGTCCCTGAGGGGCCCTGGCAGTGGCCCAGCCCTGCTGGGCTGTGCACAGGAGCTGCTCCTGGCCAGAGCTGTCTCTCTGCAGCGCTGCCCTTGCCAGGAGCTGCCTCTGGGCCAGGAGCCTGGCCCAGCTCAGCAGCACAGACAGAGCACAAGGACTGTAATGACCCTCTGGGGCTTTGGTGCTCTTTGCATCAGACTCAGTCCCTCAGAGGGTGCTCAAAGAACTTCTCAAGAGCTCAAAGTCAGATTGAACCATAGAAGTTCTCTTGGAGAGTTAATGGGTCCCGATGAAGGTCAGGACTGAGAAAGTGTCCCCAGGTTCCAGGTAGAGCAGAACACTGGAAGCAGTGCTGACAAGCAAGGGAAAGGTGTCTCTGGTGCTGAGCAAACCTGCGCCTCTGTCCCTGCAGGCTGTCGGCATCCCCCGGCTGCCCCACCTGGCTGGGCCCTTCCTTTGCTGACAGCTCTGCCTCCTGCCTGCCTCTGCCTGCCCACACAAAGCCTTGGCCTTGATACCAAAAGTTGTAATTCAATTTTTGTTGTGCCTGTGAACTTTTAGTATGGGAACAAGGCATTCAGGGGCTGCCTTCCCAGCAGGAATAGTTGGAAGAGAAGAAGACATCTGGCTCAAGGGTGAAGTGATAGAAAAAAGAAGGACTGAATCTGGGAACTTGGGAGGGGGTTTATGGTAATGGGTAAATTGTAATACGCATTTAGCGGTGGTGGTAGAATTACATGTCCACATAAGGTTAGGGGTTATCTTTCACTAGACCTCAGGCCTGAATAAATGATACCCTCTTTAACAGCAAAGTAGTGTTAATGAGTCTTATTCTGATATTTCGGAGATTTGGCGACAGTGGGGCCTCACAGAACCAAGGAATCAGCTGTGACACTGAGCAAACTCATGGAACAAAGAGTCCATTGTGCACAGCAGAATCCCATGGAACCAAAATCCATTTTGGCATATTGGGACCACATTGAAACAATGGTCCATTGTGATACTGCGGCTCCAAGGAGATCATTGTGACCTTGAGAAACCTCTTGGAACCAAGGGGCCATTGTTACACAGCAAGGCCTTGTGGAACCATGGGTCCATTTTGACCCTGCAGAACCTCACAGAACCAAGGTGACCGTGTTCTACTATGGAACCTCAGGGAACAAAAGGTCCATGGTGACACTGCAGAACCAAGGAGACTGTTGTTGGCAGTGTGAGAGCTCATGGAACCAGAAGTCCATTATGATACAGCAAGGCCTCATAGAACCAAGGATCCGTTGTTAAACTGTTTGGCCTCATGGAGCCACGAGCCATTGTGACACAGCGTGGCCACATGGAGCCAAGGGGCCACTGTGACACTGCGGATCCAAGGAGACCATTGTGACTGAGGAACCTCATGGAACCAGGAATCCATTGTTACACTGTGGAATCAAGGGAATGACAGCGACTTTGTGGGGTCTCATGGAACAATGGAGACTATTCTGAGACTTTGGGACCCACTGGAACCAAGGGGCCATTACATCATGGCAGGGCCTCATGGAACCAAGGGGACTCCAGTGAACACCATGGGTCTCCATGGGATGAAGGGTTCAATAGAACCAAAGATACCATTGTGACACTCCGGGGCCTCATGGAACCAAAGGTCCATTGTGACCCAGCAGGGCCTCATGGAACCATGGAGGCCGTTTTTACACTTTGTGGCCTTGTGGAACCAAAGGGCCATTGTGGCACTTGAGAGCCTTGTGGAGCCAAGGGGACCACAGTGACACTGTGGGGCTCAGTGAAACCAATGGTCTGTTGTGACACTGCAAGGCCTTATGGAATCATGGTGACCATTGTGACACCAAAGGCATCACTGAACCAAGGGCCCATTGTGACACTACAAGGTCTCATGGAAGCAAGGAAACATTGTGACACTATGGAGCGTTGGCAGGCCAAGGGGCAGCTGTCACACTGTGTGGCACCATGGAACCAAGGAGTTCATTGTGACATTACAGGACTCCATGGAACTATGGATTTGTGGAACAGTGCTGGAACACATGGAACCAAAGGTCCATTGCAACATTGTGGGGCCTCATGGAATCCTGGAGGCCATTCTGACACTTTGAGGCTTCACTGAATCAAGGGGCTCGGCAGGGCCTCATGGAACCAAGGAGACCCCTGTGACACTGCAAGGCCTCATGGACACAAGGGACCAATGTGACACTATGGGGCCCCATAGAAACAAGAGGTCAGCGTGACACAGGTGGGCCTGATCAAACCAAGGATCCAATATGACACCACCATTGTGACACTGCAGGGTCCCATGGAAACAAGGGCCAGTGTGACACAGTTGGGCCCCATGGATCCAAGGGAGCAGGTAACAGCTCTGGTTGGCTTGGCCTGACTGGTCCAACTGCCCTTGGTATGTCTAGGGTCTCTTCTCCTGTACCCCTGAGACACTGGGGCTCTGCCGTTTCCTTCAGATAGAAATGTCCTTCTCATTCTAGCATCCATGGCCAAAATGGGATTTCCCCTTCAAAATTCCCAATATCCAGGGACTGCTCCCAGATAAAGTTGCCATTACCAACAAGTCTGTCTGACCTTTACTTCCTGAGAGCTGGCTCTCACCTGCCTTTAAACATTGTAAGGCTCAGTGCTTTCCTTCCTAGAGAAAAAAGCGCTCCCTCCTGCACAGGCACCCCTGGCCAAAATGGGTACTTTGCCTCCAAAATTCCCTATATGTGAGGGTTTCACTCAGACAAAAGCTGCCAGGACAGACTGCTCTGGCTGGTCTTAGCCTCTGCTGGTTGCCTCTACTCTGCCCTGAAACACTGCGGCCCTTTCCTTCCCATGGAAAAGAACCATCCTTCTTCTCCAGGTGCCCATGGCCAAAATTGGGATTCCGCCTCCAAAAGTCCTATATCCAAAGAATATTCCTACATAAAAGCTGCCATTACAGACAGGTCTGGCTAGCCTTGGCCTCCTGAGGGCCGGCTCTCATCTGCCTTCCAAACACAGGGGCTCCTTGCTTTCCTTCCGATGGAAAAGAAGTGGCCTTCTCCTCCAGCCAAAAAGGGCTGAAATTGGGATTCAACATTCAAAGCTTCAAATATCCAAGGATTGCTCCAGGAAAGACTTGCCAGGACAGACAGACAGGCCTGGCCTTAGCCTCTGGTGACTGCAGTTCATCAGCCCCTGAAACACAGAGGCTCTGTGCTTTCCTTTCTGTGGAGACATTGGTGACACTGTGGGGCCTCGTGGATCCAAGGACATCATTGTGGCTCTGTTGGGCTGCATGGTCCCAAGGGGCCAGTGTGAAGCAGCAGGGCTTTGTGGAACCAAGAGGCCATTGCTGCATTTCAGGGCCTTGTGGAGCCAAAGGGCCATTGTGATCCTGCAGGGCACCGTGGATCCATGGAAAGCATTGTGGAATTGCAAGGCCCCATGGAATCATGGAAACCATTGTGACCCTGTGGGGCCCCACAGAACCAAAGGAACATTGTGACCCTGCAGGGCCTCATGGAAGCACGGGGCCATTGTGACACTTCAGAAGCAAGGAGAACATTGTGACACTACAGAGCGCCATGAAACCAAGGGAACATGGAACAGGTCTGGCTGGCTTGGCCTGCCAGGGGCCACCTGACAGGTCCAGCTGATCTTCGAATGTTGAGGACTACTTCTCATAACCCCCTGGAGAACTGGGACCCCATGCTTTCCTTGCTATGGAAAAGAACCATCCGTCTGTCCAGGTGCCCAGGGCCAAAACTGATATTACCTCTGAAAAATTCCCTATATGCAAGGGTTCTCCCAGACAAAAGCTGCCTGGACAGAGAGCTCTGGCTGGCCTTGGCCTCTGGTGGTCACCTCTCATCTCAAGGATGCCCTGAGGAAAGTATTTGAACAGGTTTGACCTGCTGGAACATCAATGAGTGTCACATTCTTAAAAACTCAGATGCTCTTCTGATCACGTGTCGTTTTTTTCTTATGGCGTATTATGCATGAAATATTATTTTCAGCTAAAAAATATTATTCCTATCACTCTACCAGTGTTATCTGACACAGAATACCTCATCTACATATTACTTCAGGTCACCTGTAAAAGGAAACAAAATAAACAATCCAGCAGGAATTATTTGTCTTTGCTCCTATCTGTCACACCTCCTCTGGAGCTGGAGGTGCAGCCTCAGCACTTGGAAGGGCTCAAGGGGTCACAAGCTCAGCTCCCACACAGAGAACCTGCGGACCCTGAGGTGCTCTTCTTGGCCCCTGCACGCTCAGCCAGGCTGAGATGGACACTGATGGTTTCTGGGCCGGGCTCTCTGAGCCCAGCCCAGCTCCCTGCAAGCTCTGCCAGCTGCCCTGAGCTCTGGCCAGCACCAAGGGCCTCTCCCCAGCCCAGCCCAGCCGGCTTTGGCCCCACAGCTCTGCTCAGCCTAGGCTGCTTTGGCCACTGGCCCCACGGCCTCAGCCCCTGCCAAGGGCACAGCAGCAGCTGCAGCTGCCACAGGACTCAGCCCCAGCCATGGGGGAAGGTGCTTGGCCAAGGCCAAAGGAGGCTCCCTGGCTGCCCTGCTCCCCTCGGGCTGAGGTGCTGAGAGCTCTGCAGCCCCTGCTGCCATCCCATCTGCCCAGGGCAGCACAAGAGCCCCGGCCTTGGGGCCCTCAAGAGCTGCCTCTGCTCAAGGCCCATGCCAAAGCTGGGGCAGCCACAAAGCTGTGCCCATTTCTGTTCATTGCTGCTCTGATGGGGATGGATCCTCATCCACTTGGAGGTTGCTGATGAATTTTATTCCTCCAGAGGCCTCTTCTTTCTTGAGCTCTTCACTTCAGGAATTCCAAGCAAAAAGCTCATAAACATTTACTCAAAACACCTGAACAAGAAAAGCACATGGGAATAAATTAATTCTTCTGTGATTAATTAGACACATTAAAAAAATATATTCAAAGTGAATATATTGTAATGGAAAAAATGCAGAGGGAACTGTTTTGTCCTGTTGTCTTTTCCTGTTTATGGATTGATATCATCAATGGCCAAGCTCTATTAATCCCCACCAGCTTGTAATGCATTATTAACAGATATGAAAATAAAGACCATTTATGGTTGACAATCAATAACAATTTGTCCCCATCCCTGTCGGGATTATTAGTTTGTCAGAGTGACCCCGAGAAAAATTCCAAAGTCTCTTTTCCCAGCTCGGCGCTTAAAAGGGGAGTCAGAGCTCTTCATCTTTCGGTCTCAAGGTCGTTTATTAGTTCTTATCTAAAAAATTTTCTTTCTGCCCAGCAGAGATCTGCTCAGCAGGGCAGCCACAGGCACTCTCCCTGCCCCCGGGGCGGTGTTATGTCTTTATACTACAAACTACGTGTACAATATTTACAATTACTCCCCAATACCCATCACCTATGCTAGACAGTGAGCTTCTACTCTAAACCAATAAGTAAGTGCCAACATCACTACAGAAGATGGAGGCCAAGAAGAAGAAAGAAGAAGTATGAGGCACACCCCGATTCCTCCATCTTGTCTCCATAACCCCCCTGTACAGGGATATAACCCCCCTGTACAGTAATCCTAAAATAAATAATTCACCCTGTGATAATTTCACTAATATTCTACTTAAACTCTTGTGGCTTGCTATCTTCATAGAAGGTTGGTATTTGCTCCACGGGCCATAATCAAACTCACAGAGGCATTTTGGGCTCTGTGCCAGGGTCTCCGAGCCCCCTGGCAAGGGTCTTGGCTGCTCAGGACAGCCAGAGGGATGTCCTGAACCCGACATCTCCCCCCTCTCTTTGCACTAAAAACACCCCTTTTGTAACTTCGTTCATGGCCCACTACATGCACACGCAGATGCATGGTAAGATGAGCAGAAGAACCACAAGCCTTGTCAAAATGTAATAACCTACCTTTAAAGGTACTTTCTACAATGGTGAAAGGTTAAAAAATCTAACTACATCAACCATCCAGGATCTAGTGACCTCTCTAAGTTTGTTAACACTTCCGTGTAACTTTTGATGTTTTCATAAATTGATTTTGAATGATCTGACATGTTCATGCAGTACATCTTTTCAAATTCTTCACACCTGTGTCCATGTGCCAGCAGCAAATAGTTACTTGCTGCTCTGTTTTTACCAATTATTAAAAGTCCTGTCTCTGGGGCGAACTTCCAGACACCTGTAGGTATCACTGCAGGGCTCTCATCCATGAAGCAACCCAAAGTCCACAATCTTCTGTGGGTGAAACACAAAGGTTGGAATCTCTGTACAGTCCACATCTCTGCATCATTTTTTTCTTCTGCTTGTGAAATGGTCAGTATTTTCTTGCTCATGCTTCTTGTCAGCATTCTCATGCACTTGATCAAGTTTCACATTGTTTACTGAGATCTACCTGGACTTCTGCACCTGCTAAAACACAAACAAATCCACATCCCCGCAGGGACTGGAGGATTATCTCAAAATCTTGAAGGTGAAAAATGTGCCCTTATATATCTACTCTGTTTCAGTCTCTATGCAATATTACATAGGGAAATGTAAGATAACAGCAAATAGAAATCTATCAGATAATACACATAACAGATAACACATCTGAGATTATACAGTTATCAATCACTACAACACTGAACTGTCATCCCAGAGTCTGCGACAGCTGATGAACCTTAAAACAACAGAGAACTGGAGAACTCATGTCCGGATTCATGTTTCTCCAGATTCCCTTTGAAGGCAGGCTCAGCTATCATATATGGTCAAATTGCCAAGCCAAAAGGACTTGAATAGTTTTTGATGCAGAAAACATCTGGGCTGATTGTCAATCATTCCATTCAAGTAGAGTTAGAACCTGGCCAGAGTTCGAACTCTAATTAATGGATATCACTTAATACATTTTAAAACAAGACTCTTAAAAACAACAATTATGAATAGGAAATCTTAGGATTAAAGATCAATCAAACCATTAAATAGATGAATCCCTCCAAAACTTCTGTCAGGATAGAAATTCTTCAAACACAGCAAAACTCTTGAATTTTCGGCATGCAGTACCTCTATAAAAACTGAAGATATAATAACTGAAGAAAACCATGAAAATGGCAATCTGGATTTAAAAGAAACCCAAAAACCATGAGTAGTCAAGAAATATAAGACAAGATTCTGAAGACACACATCTTGTAGATGATCACACAAAGAGATAGTGAAACATATAAAAGCTGGCTGTAAATATTACAATACCTTGCTAATAATTCTTATCATAAATTCTGAGAATTCTCATTATATAATCAACTTATCAACAGGAAATGTTTGAAGGGGTTATAACAACCTTTTAAAAGTATTTATACAGCATTAATAACAATCCTTATTTATCAGTGTCACCTATAAAATTCAAACCAACAAAGGTTACAGACTCAATACCAACAAAACTCTGAACCATTGAAGAATCAACTGATGACCCCACAAATAGGATCTGACTGATATTTCTCAAATGCTCTGTCTTCAGAGACATTTCAGGTACTTGAATCAAGACTAATACTTCTATCTTTATATGGTCATTTCCCTCCCTGAGAGGCATTATTCACAATAGATTTCCATCTACATCATATTTGTAACAACATTGATTTGCACTGCTTTCCCTTTTTATCTGTATCTTGAGCAAAAGCCTGGTGCTTTCACACTTTACTCTGATTTTGGACAGCTTTTCTACATGTCCATCTTTTGCATCTGAAGCTTGATCATCTGGTAAATACTGTTTCTGTCACTTCTGTGGAACCGGACTGTTTAGGAGCTCTATGTGCCCCACACAACATGTGCTGTATCCGCACAAAATCTCTAACTTGATATTTTGTTGGAGGCTGAAACTGTGTGCTGGCTGCTGCGATTGGCTGTGTGCCCGTTGCCGTGGGACCGGAGAAGGGCCGGTACCTCGGGACCCTCTGTACCCGGACCGCGCCCCGTCTCTGCCTGTGCCGTCACGGAGTGCGGGCACTCCCATCCTGACCGCGCCTCCCCTGCGCTCGTCTTGGCGCAGGTGCGGCTTCAGGAACGCCCCCCTCTGCCTGTGACCGACACCGGCGCTGCCCCGATCCCGTTCTGGCTCTGTGCCAGCGCCCGCAACCGGTGCGCGCGGTCCCTGCTTTTAATTTTGCCGGTGCCACGATACGGGCCCATCTCTTGCATCCTTACTTCCGGATTCCTCTTCAAAGCACGCCCCTTGCGTCTAGCTGTGGCTGCAGCTTGGGACGCTGCAGTCGCCCCGGGAAAGCCAGCCCACCCTAGCGCATTAACCCGTGCATTTCGAATCTTTCCGAGAAGTTCTGCAAGCCCTGCCCGTCCTGTGGACCTTCGGCACCGCACTAGCAGGATCTGCCGCCGCTCCCGGCGCTGTGCTCGCAAAAATCGCTGCAAAACTTGCATCCCCCGCCTCCCCACGGACTGGCGCTCCGCTCCGCCCGGCCCCGCTCCGCTCGGCGCTGCCCCCGCAGCCGCCGGCCGTGTCCTGGACGGCTGCTGACCGCCCCGCTGCTGCTGTGTCTGTGACTCCCCTCGCTGCCGCCGTGGCCCCCCCCGCCGGCCTCCACAACCCCCACGGCCGCCTCTGCGGCTCCCCCGGGCTGCTGGCCGGCTGGCGCTACCGTGGCACGGGTTCGCCAGTCGCTAAGAAGCAGTTCTACCCCAGATTCCCCGACCCCCTCCGCCCTCCTCCCCCTCAAAATCCTGGGGTTCCTGGGCGTTCTGGGGACCCATGGGACCCTGGGGACTCTGGAGATAATGCCAATTCCTCCCACACCTGTTTGGTAGGAATTGCTTTTGCCCCTTCCTGCTCGGTAAAGGCAATTACCACCTGCTGATTAGCAGGATGACTTCCCTTCCCCCTCCCCCCGATTGGGACAGGAGGCGGTAACTCCTCTTTTCGTCTACTTTCCCCGGGAATTAGCTCCCGTAACGGGGACTACAGCAAATCTCCTTTTAGGACTTCGCTCTTCACCCCCCCCCGCTTCCACGGTATCCGCAGCTAAATGACCTTATTTGCTAAGGTCGCCGCTAACATAATCCTGGCTGCTGCCAGCAATTTCATCTTTTTTCAGGGATTTTTACAGGGTATGTGTCTGTCAAGCCCTCTAGGGCTGACAAGATGCTAGGTTATTCCTGGGAGCATGTATCCCCCATGGTCTCAATTTTGACCTTTCTTACCAAAAGCTGAATCATCTGCAAGGTCAGTCCGGAGTTTGCCCTGGTCACTGTCCAGCAGCTCACAGGTGAGGATTTTCCAGGCCGGCTTCTGGCCGTCCTCCTTCCAGGTCGAGCTTGAAACGAATCTTCTCGGCAGAAGTCGAGATGGTCTTTCTGGACTTTTTCTCTTTCTTTTTTTTTTTCTTGAGAGTGCCTGTTTTCTTTCCTTCTCGGGCTGGATTTCAGCGGCTGATGGCTGGTGGCTGGCTGCTTGCCAAGTGCCCACCCAGAGACGCCAATTGTCGAGATCATTAGTTTGTCAGAGTGACCCCGAGAATAATTCCAAAGTCTCTTTTCCCAGCCCGGCGCTTAAAGAAGGAGTCAGAGCTCTTCATCTATCGGTCTCAAGGTTGTTTATTAATTCTTATCTAAAAAATTTTCTTTCTGCCCAGCAGAGATCTGCTCAGCAGGGCAGCCACAGGCACTCTGCCTGCCCCCGGGGTGGTGTTATGTCTTTATACTACAAACTACGTGTACAATATTTACAATTACTCCCCAATACCCATCACCTATGTTAGACAGTGAGCTTCTACTCTAAACCAATCTGTACGTGCCAACATCACTACAGAAGATGGAGGCCAAGAAGAAGCACGAGGCACGCTCCGATTTCTCCATCTTGTCTCCATAACTCCCCTGTACAGGGATATAACCCCCCTGTACAGTAGTCCTAAAATGCATAATTCACCCTGTGATAATTTCACTAATATTCTACTTAAACTCTTGTGGCTTGCTGATCTTCATATAAGGTTGGTAACTTGCTCCACGGCCATAACCAAACTCACAGAGGCATTTTGGGCTCTGTGCCAGGGTCTCCGAGCCCCCTGGCAAGGGTCTTGGCTGCTCAGGACAGCCAGAGGGATGTCCTGGGTCCCGACAACCAACAAGCCTGGCTGACCTTGACTTCCTGAGAGCTGGCTCTCACCTGCCTTCAACCACCGGGACTCTGTGCTTTACTTCCTATGGAAAAGAACCCTCCCTCCTGCACAGGCACCCATGGACAAAACTGGTACTTTTCCTCCAAAATCCCCTATATGCAAGGGTTTCTCCCAGACAAGAGCTCCCAGGACAGACAGCTCTGGCTGGCCTTGGCCTCTGGTGGTCGCTTCTATTCTGCCCTGAAACACTGGGACTCCGCTCTTTCCTTCCCATGGAAAAAAAAACATCCTTCTTCTCCAGATGCCCATGGCCAAAATTGGGATTCTACCAGAATCCCAGTCTGTGTGGTCCTGCACACACTCCTAGGGTATGGAATTCCAATCCCCAGCCAGGAAAAAATGTTCCTGCCCTTGAACTTGCTTCCTCTCATTTTAAAAAATTAGAATGAAATGAAAAATAAATAAATAAATAAATAAATAAATAAAGTGAAATAATTATAATGAAAATTAAATATAGCAATTTCAGTTCTTACTTACAATACTCCAATAATGATTCAAGCCAAAAAAACAATAACTATTACTATAACATTACCAATAAATATAAATAAATTATATACCAAGAAATAACTTTTGAAAGTTTTAACTCGATGACTTAATATACTTGAAATAAAAAATATCTAAAAAAAACTAACATACAATCTAACACACCTTAGTAAAACAATTCGTATTACAAATACACTAAACACAAAACCAAACACCACTACAATTTCTGAGACATTTCAACCAAACAATTAAACTTTAATAACATCCTTAAGTACTCTAAAACAATTAAAATTATTATAAATGACTTATTGGGTGTGCATGGTTTTATCTGGATAGTGGTTTTTGAATTGTTAGAGGCTAGATGATTTAAATAATGGGACTCTTATAGGAATTTAATCAGCTGAGAAGGCGGCACTCTGCAAAAAGAACTGACTGAAAATGAACGGGACAGAAGTCAGTAACTCTGAAAGTTTTATTTGCTATCAAATACATCCCACACACCCAGCCCCACACAATCCCCATCGACCGCTCCAAATTGGGACCCCACTTCTCCCAATCTCCTCCCAACCCCATCTCACCCTGGTGGCTGTGGAATCGAGGGAGTTTGGCCTGGGATTGAGTTTTTCTGAGGTGGGAACACGCAATCAGAAAGGGGTTTGAGCCTTTATGGGTTAAAATTCACTTGTTTCCAGTGGGATTTGAGAGGTTTTGAGGTGACAGATGAATCCCT
Source organism: Setophaga petechia (assembly GCA_024362935.1). Taxonomy (NCBI): domain Eukaryota; kingdom Metazoa; phylum Chordata; class Aves; order Passeriformes; family Parulidae; genus Setophaga; species Setophaga petechia. The sequence goes on from JANCRA010000101.1 coordinate 122,197, forward strand.
CTTGACTTTTGGAGGGCAAAGAGATGGAGAAGAAAATAAAATTAAGGTGAAACTAGAAGGAGAAGCAGCCAGGTGTGTTCCCAACATGGATCACAGGGAATGTGAGTGACCAGGGCTGTGCCCAAAGTGCCTCCTCCAGTGGGGGATGGAGCTGGAGCAGCGCACGAAGCTCTTCCCGCACTCGGGGCACTCGCAGGGCTTCCCTTACCGGTGCCTCCGTTGGTGTTGGGTCAAGTGAGAGCTGCTGGAGAAGCTCTTCCCACACTGGGGACACTCGTAGGGCCTCTCCCCAGTGTGGATGCGCCGGTGGGTGACGAGGTTGGAGTTGCGCTTGAATCCCTTCCCACAGTTGAGGCATTGGAAGGGCCTCTCATCTCTGTGAATCCAATAATGCTTAAGAAGATAGGACCTGATCTGAAAGCCCCTCCCACACTTGGAACACTTGTAGGGCCTCTGCCCTGTGTGGATCTTTTGGTGGACAATCAGGTTGGAACGCAGAGTGAAGCTCTTCCCACACTCCCCACACTCGTAGGGCCGTTCCCCAGTGTGGGTCCTCTGGTGCCTGATCAGGGTGGAGCTCTGGCTGAAGCTCTTCCCACATTCCTCACACTCATGGGGCCTCTCTCCAGTGTGGATGCGTCCGTGCCTGACAAGATCAGAGTTGTGTCTGAAGCCCTGCCCGCAGTCGGGGCAGCGGAAGGGCCTCTCCTCTGAGTGCATGCGCTGGTGCCTGAGGAGATCAGAGCTGGTCTGAAACCTCTTCCTGCACTGATCACACTCGTAGGGCCGTTCCCCAGTGTGGCTCCTCTGGTGCCTGATCAGCTCGGAGTTCCGGCTGAAGCTCTTCCCACACTCCATGCACGTGTGGGGCTTCTCCCCATCATGACCCTGCTCATGGAGCACCAGCTCCGAGCTCTGGCTCCATCTCCGGCCGCCTTCCCGGCCCAGGCTGGCTCTTTCCCCCTCACATCCCCGCCAGCTGCGTTTGCAGCCCCTCCTCGTGCGGCATCTCTGGGCCTTTTCCTCCCCGGTGGCTTCCTGCGCCGTGGAGCTGCTCCAAACGGCCTCTTCCACCAGGTTCTGCCGCGGGCATTTGTCCTCCCTGCTCTCCATGCTCAGCTCCTGCTCTTGGGGAGGAAGGACAAGGACAGGATGGGATTTGACCGAGTGCTTCTTTCTCCTTTCCTTGATGCTCCTTTGTCCCTCCTCTTCCTCCCCCTCATCTTCCATCCTGCCTCCTCCCCCCTGACCCTTCCTCCTCCTCCCCCTCCATCCCGGCCCGTCCCTCCCTCCTCCTCCTCCCCCAGCAGCAGCCACACCCTCGGTGCCCCGCTCCCGCAGGCCTCGCAGCCCGGGGCAGCAGCGGCGATGGAGCCGGGACAGGTCGGGATGGGCAGCGCGGGGCTCTCGGCTGCTCCCAGCCCCTGCGGGCGGGGGGAAGCCGGCCCGGGCCAAAGGAGAGGCAAACTGGGGGCTGCACATCCAAACTGGGCCTTGCTGGGGACCCTGCCTGGCCACTGCCAGCCCTTGGGGTTGATGCCCAAAAGACAGGCTGGAAATAAATCCCCACAGAGCGGTGTCTGTCGAGCAGGTATTTGTTCAGTGCAGTGCTGGGGGTGAGGGGGGTTTCTCCTCCTCACTTACCCCCCTTTGTCAGTGCTGTGGTGTATTTGTACAGTCAGCGTGGCTCAGTGTCACTGTCCCACTCCAACATCATCATATACCCGCTGGAACTCATTTACATGGGATCAGCTGGTGATTATCAGACAGTTCTGCACTGCCCTTGCGCCTCCCCAGTTTGGGGGCTGTCGGGGGTCTGTGATGAAGGATTCCAAGGTCTTCTTCACATCTGAACTTTTCAACTTTGTCTTCGGATCACACACAGTTACAGCGTTCCTTGGTCTGGATAATCTAAATTCTTTGTTTTGTGGGTAACTGGCTTTGCACCTGCCAATTTCTCATTAGTGCTATGTTTACCTATCTATAAAGCTATCCACCTGGCAAGGTTTTTTTCTTCTTTTTTTTATCTATTCAGCATTAAGCAACTAGTTAACCATATGCTAGCCATTGCATTGTATAGAAAGTTATTTAGATCAAGTTATATAGGTATAAAATAGATATTTCAAGTTATATAGGTATAAAAAGCTATGATTCAGGTTATCTAGGTATCATGTTATATTGATATATAAAAAGCCACGACTTAGGTTATATTGATAGCAGATCATATAGCTATATCAGGTTATATTGATATCTTATAACTCAAGCTGTATCAGCACCTTGTAACTTTGATCCAAGTTCTGTCGGCACCAGGGCTCTTCCCAGAGGCCTGGAGATGTTGGAGCGGGGACTGCAGAGATGGGTGAGGGATCCCAAGAGTGGGATTTTGGGGCCAGGATCCGTGGGGATGGGAATGTCCCGCTCCCTTGCCGGGGCAGGGTCACACCTGAGCCAGGTGTGCAGGGCAGGACCTTGCCCTGACCCCAAGCACTGTCCCAGCTGCAGGATCTGCTTCCCATCGGCCTCTTCCTCCTGCGGCCCCGAGCCCAGCCTGGTGCTGAGCAAAGGGGCTGGGCCGGGGTCATCCCCTGGTGGGGGCTGTGCACCCCCTCTGCCCCCTCCCCAAATTCCCTCTGGGGGAGCAGGAGCTGGGGCAGGAGCCCTGAGGGGAGGGACAAGGGGGTGACACCAACATGGGGGGGTCACACACGGCCCTGGGTATCCCCCCTCACTCTCACGTTGCCAGGAAGACAAACCCCTGCATGGAGCCCCTGTCCCCTGGCAGCACCCTGTGGGCAGGGTCTGGTGGCAGCTCTGGGGGCCTGGGGGAGCACGACTGCCCTAAAACCCCCTCCCAGCCCCACAGCTACTCCCAGCCCCCTCAAACCACCCCACAGATCCTGGCTGCCCACCCCACCAAATCACTCCATGCAATAGAAATGGTGCCAAGATCCATCAAAACTCTTTCCCACCTCCCCCAAGACCCATCTAAAATCTCTCCAAGCCACACAGCCCTTCCACAACTCCCAAAATTCTCCCACAGACCCCTTGAAAGGCTTCTAAACCCCCTCTCAGCACCACAAATGCCACCAAGAGCCACTAAAACCCCTTCCAATCCCCTCGATCCCTTCCCAGGCCCCATGGCACTGACCAGGAGAAGTTTGTGGACGGGAACACTCACAGATCGGAGCAGTTCAGGCACTTCAGCAGCATTTTAGACACTTCCATCCCTTTGGGCTCTTCCCAGAGGCCTCAAGATGTTGGAAGGGGGACTGCAGAGAGGGATGAGGGATCCCAGGAGTGGGATTTTGGGAACAGGATGAGGAGCTGTGTGAGCCACTTGCTGGGGTGTTGGTCTGGGGGCCCCCCTGGTGGTCTCAAGGCCGCAGGCTGCAGAGCTGTCACCACCTCCTACTTCAGGTGGTGGCTCTGGTGGAACCTCTGTTCCTTGGGGCTCCTCCTGCAGCCAGAGAACTCGTGGGGACCCTCCTCCAGGTGGGTCCTCCAGGAGCTCCATGAGCTTTGGGCTCCTACTGGAAGTGACTGGGCTCTCCTGGGATCATATGGAGATCATACTGGGAGTGACTGGGAATGACTCCAAGCATGCTGAGGGCAACTGGGATATATTGGGAGTGTCTGTAACCCTATTGCAGGTGATGGGGACCCCACTGGGAGCAACAGGAACCATGCTGGGGACAGCTGGGACTATGCTGGAGGCAACGGAGAGCAAGTGGCAGTGAGTGGGTCTACACTGAGGGCAATGGGCATGACTGAGGCCCTGGTGGAAGAGACTGGGATCATATGGGGAGTGACTGGGACTATACTAGAGGCCACTGGTATCATCCTGGGAGCAACAGGGAGCAGTTGGAACCATGCTGGGGGTAACTGGGATCATACTGGGAGTGACTGGGCTCTGGGAAGCACAGGATGGTGAGAAGCAGAAGGAAAACTCCCATCCCAGCCCCACAAATACCCCTATTCCCATGGACCGCCCCCAGCCTGTGGCTCCCCTTACTCAGCCCTCCTCTGAGTGTCCTGAACTTGAAGCATCTCCAGGCCAGCGGGGGATGTGCTTATACCCTTCAAAAGTTTTAAGCTTGCTTTTACCATCCTGATCCTATCTCACAGCAGGAAAAGTGTAAATCATTTTAGAGAGTACATGGACATTGGGCCAGCAAAAAACCCACCAAATTTATTGGGGTGTTGGCCAGGAAATCTCAAATTGGTGAACCAAATTACAACATGCCCCGTGTGGAACCAAGGGTCCCTGGTGACACTGCAGGATCTTGTGTCACCAGGGCTCCATTGTGACACTGCAGGGCCTTGGGGAACCAAGGGCCATTGTGACACTGTGAGGCCCAAGAATCCAAGGGACTCTGTGACACCAAGGGGTCCCATGGAACAAAAGGGACATTGTGACACTCGGGGGCCTCAAGGAACAGTGGTGACACCAAGTTGTCTGGGAGTGTTGATCTGCTGGAGGGTAGGAGGGCTCTGCACAGGGCCCTGGACAGGCTGGATCCAGGGCCCAAATCCAACAAGGTCAGGTTTAACAAGTCCAAGTGCTGGGTTCTGCACTTTGGCCACAACAACCCCTGCAGCACTACAGGCTGGGGACAGAGTGGCTGGAGAGCAGCCAGGCAGAAAGGGACCTGCAGGGACTGATGGACAGCAGGCTGGACATGAGGCAGCAGTGTGCCCAGGTGGGCAAGAAGGCCAATGGCTCCTGGCCTGGATCAGGAATGGTGAGGCCAGCAGGAGCAGGCAGTGATTCTTGCCCTGTGCTCAGCACTGGTTGGGCAGCACCTCGAGTGCTGTGTCCAGTTCTGGGGCCCCCAATTTAGGAAGGACCTGGTGGGGCTGGAGCATGTCCAGAGAAGGGCAACAAGGCTGATGAGGGGACTGGAACACAAGTCCTGTGAGGGGTGTCTGAGGGAGCTGGGGTTGTTTATCCTGGAGAAGAGGAGGTTCAGTGCAGACAAGGCAGTGTCAGGGCACAGGCTGGACTTGATGATCTCCAAGGAATTTTCCAACCTTGCTGATTCTGGGATTCTCTGAAACCACCCTTGGAGCAGCTGCAGGATGAGCCCTGGGCCTCCTCTTCAGCAGCTCCAGCAGCCCAGGTCCCTCAGCTTCTCCTGCCAGCCCCAAAGCCCATCCTGTCAGTCCTGCAGAGCCTCTGCAGCTCCTCCTCATTGCCCAGAACAGGGAGCCCCAGAGGCAGACACAGCAGCCCAGATGTGCCCCCCTGGCCTGGGGTGCCTCTGGCAAGGGAACAGCAGCAGGCACTGCAGGAGCCTGCAGACAATTCCTGCAGCACTTGTAGGATGATCCTGCTGCCTAAGGGACGTTCCCATGGTGCCAAGTCAGGAACTGCAATGGGGAGTGGGGCCAGAGAGGAAAGGGCAAACAGGGATGGGCTGTATGCAGGGGAGGGAACAGGGCTGGGCAAGAAGAAGAAATTTGTACCAGTGAGGAGGAAAGAAAGCAAAAGTGAAGCAAAGGAAATGCTGAGGGCAGTTTGGGGGTGGCTGCCAGGCAGCCCTGGCTCTGAGCAACAGCGTCTGCAGTGGCACAGGAAACTCCCAGCTGATGGGAACAAACTTTCTGGCTGAGTGCAGAGGCCAGAACAAAGCTGAGTGGTTTCCCTGGTGTCTCCCAGCCCTTGCTGGCCCCAGGGGCTGATGGCATTTGTGCTCCCTCAGGTTCATGTCCCCACAGCACCAGCATGGGGATGCTCCTGCCTGCTGTGTGCAATGTAAACAGGGGCTGCTGAGGCAGTGCTGCCGTGTCTGTGCCTGCAAGGATGGGGCAGCTGTGTGAGCTGGGGGAGAGGCCAGGGCTGCAGAGGGGGGATGTTGTTGGCAGCTCCATCAGGACGCTCTGGGACGCTGCCCTGGGCTGTGCAGCGCACTGGGGATGGATCAGCCCCTGCTCTGCTGCTCCTTCCCGTCTGCCCCAGGGCCCTTGCAGAGCCCCAGCCATGCTGTTTGCCCCCAGCCTGCCCACGGCCAGCCTGGGGCTGCCCACGGGGGTTTCTGCGCTGAGCATTGGCCTGGCCGTGTTCTTGAGAGAGCCTGGGCAAGGAGCCTGGAGCCCCCAGGGCCTGGCCTGAGGCGTCAGCGCTGCCCCAGCAGTGCCCATGGCCTGTCCCTGCTGCAGCCCCGGCACTGCCACCCCCAGGGCTGTGCCCGGCCCCGAGAGCACTCAGGCCCTGCAGCAACACCAGGGCCACCAGGGCAGCGGGGCAGGGCCACAGCAGCAGCACTGGCAACACCAAGTGCTGCTGCTGCTGCTGGGCACAGCTGCTGGGCCAGCACTGATCTGCCCCAGCTCTGCACACAGACATTGCTGCTGCAGCTCCAGAGAAGGCAAAAAAAGAGCATCTCTGCAGAAAACTCTGCTGGGAGATCCTTTAGTTCATTTAAAGCCATCGACAGAACATTTGTTGATGCCGTCTGTGGCCACAGGGAACATAGAAAGACAAAATGAGAAATGGAAGAAGAAATGCCATATTTTTGGGGACAATGTTAAAACAGGAAATCACAGGAAAACATACCACAACCAAACCCAAAAAGAACCATCAAAGATTACTTTTATTACAAATGATTTGCAGAAACTGGCCAGCAGTTTAATGTTTCCGAAAGCATCCATTCATCAGCCTCCACACTGCAGCCTTGAGTTCCTGGTTCCTCAGGCTGTAGATGAGGGGGTTCAGGGCTGGAGGCACCACCGAGTACAGAACTGACAGGGCCAGATCCAGGGACGGGGAGGACATGGAGGGGGGCTTCAGGTAGGTAAAAAATGAGGTGCTGATGAACAGAGAGACCACAGCCAGGTGAGGGAGGCAGGTGGAAAAGGCTTTGCGCCGTCCCTGCTCAGAAGGGATCCTCAGCACAGCCCTGAAGATCTGCACATAGGAGAAAACAATGAACACAAAACAACCAAATGCTAAACAGGCACTAACCAAAATGAGCCCAAGTTCCCTGAGGTTGGAGTAAGAGCAGGAGAGCTTGAGGATCTGGGGTACCTCACAGAAGAACTGGCCCAGGGCATTGCCATGGCACAGGGGCAGGGAAAATGTATTGGCCGTGTGCATGAGAGCACTGAGAAAGCCACAGGCCCAGGCAGCTGCTGCCATGTGGGCACAAGCTCTGCTGCCCAGGAGAGTCCCGTAGTGCAGGGGTTTGCAGATGGACACGTAGCGGTCGTAGCACATGACGGTCAGGAGATAAATCTCTGTTGTAAGAAAGAAGAAAATCAGAAAGACTTGGGCAGCACATCCCTGGTAGGAGATGTTCCTGGTGTCCCAGAGGGAATTGTGCATGGCTTTGGGGACAGTGGTGCAGATGGAGCCCAGGTCGCTGAGGGCCAGGTTGAGCAGGAAGAAGAACATGGGCGTGTGCAGGTGGTGGCCGCAGGCTACGGCGCTGATGATGAGGCCGTTGCCCAGGAGGGCAGCCAGGGAGATGCCCAGCAAGAGGCAGAAGTGCAGGAGCTGCAGCTGCCGTGTGTCTGCCAATGCCAGCAGGAGGAAGTGCCTGATGGAGCTGCTGTTGGACATTTGCTGAGGCTGGATATGGGGATCTGTTCAGGGAGAAAGGGACAGTGAAGTGTTAGAGGAGATACCTGTAACCAAAATGAAAGTCATTTCCAGTATACCCGCCTCTGTAAGGTGCTAACATGGCCTTTAGTTTTTAAGAGATCTGAGGTTTGTTTTCATAAGCACCCCCATCTCTTTGCTGATTTTCTTGATATCAAACCCTCTGCATTGCTGCTGAACTCAGGGATAGCAAAACAAGTCCTTTGAGTCGAGATGATGAGTGAGGGGAGATGGTCTGATGTTTTTACCTCTTCAGAGTCTCTCTGGGCTTTAACCTTTCTCAGGTGGAGAGTGATCACCTTCCCATGCTTCTCCTATAATGTCACCAGGTATTGCTGAGAGCAGATGGATCCCCCACAGCCCAGCTCCACATTTGTAGCCAAGGACTGACGTTGCTCATTTCACCAACCCAGCAGCATTTTCAGTGTCACAACACCTCTGCCTTTCCCAATCAATCTTATCACTCAGAGATGCTCTAGGACAGGTTTGCACCCTGGATTGAAGCTCCCATCTTGGACTGAAATCTCAGGGACATTTCCAAGTGTCCTTATGATGGCATTGGATTGAGGGACGTGCAGCTCCTTCCCTGGCTGCACTGACAGCATTGCCCAGAGCCGGGCACTGGGGACAGCGTCACCCTGAGCCAGCTGTGCCCCCTGCCAGAGCCCCCAGGGCCGGGCAGCTGCTCCCAGCCCTGTGCTCTGCAGAGGGAACTGGGCCCGGGGCTGCAGAGCTGCCCCACGGCTCTGCTGCAGCTCTGCCTGCACAGGAGGGGCTGCACGCCTTGGAGCCCCGGCCCTGAGGGCAGAGGCTTGGCTGGGGCACAGGAGGGAGGGGGCTTGTTCAGAGGGAGGGGCTGCACTGCAGGGGATCCTGTGGGCATCTCTAAACTCTCCCTGCCACAGCATTGCTGGGGTTTGTTTTCTCTTATTACCTGATCTTCTCTCTGCTTCCTGGAGATTTTCCTCCTGCTGGTGTTTCCCTGTGCCTGATCTCTCCCTGCCACCACACACAGACCCCAAATCTCTGTGCACTCTCCTTGGCCTGACAGAACTCTGCCTGTTTGCAGGGCACTGGCTGGGGGCAGGTTCTGTTTGCAACGTGGAGAAAGGACAGCTCAGACTGAGCCTGATGGCTCCAGCAAAGGTGATGCTGGGGCTGTCCATGGGCAGAGTGGCTGAAAGCACATTAGGGATCACCTGTGAACCTACTGATCACTAATAGGAACAGTTCAGATGTCTTAGGCACTTGTCTCAAAAGTCAAAATTAATAATTCATAATCAACCTTTAATATTTATCACCCCTTGACTGCCATTCTCCAATACTAGGAAACTGAAAATAGAATCTTAGGCAATTTCCTCATTTTTATCAAAATCCCTATCTTGGAAATATTCTGTGACTGACCAGAAACCCTCAGCATGTAAGAGCTTCATGAGCATTTCACCTCCCCCACACCAGAAATACTCAGAGTTTTACTCACAGGGTCTGTAGGCAAGGGGACGTTCCAACTTCAGGAGATCACTGCAGGAGCTGCAGCTGCATTGTCCTGCAGCCAGAGGTTCCTGTGCCAAGGGCTGGCAGTGATTGTGCCCCAGGCACTTCTCAGCACCTTCCCAGCCCTGACTGATTGAAGCTCTCTGTGCCTCTGTGCTGTGCCCGGGCTGGCTGCAGGCAGTGCCCCAGCCCTGCTGGGCTGGCAGAAGAGCTGCTCATCAAGAGAAATGTGCTTTTGAAGCTCTTCTTGCTTACCAGGAGCTGCCTCTGTGCCAGGAGCCCAGCCCAGCTCAGCAGCACAGACACAGCACAAGGACTTTAATGAGCCTCTGGGGCTTTGTGCTCAGGCCCTGAACATCAGTCCCTGAGAGGGAGATGAAGAAACCTCTCCAGAACTCCAAGTCAGAATCCAACTCCAAAGTTTCTTGGACTTTTAATGGGTCCCACGGAGGGACACGAGTGAGAAAGTGTCCCCAGGTCCCAGGCAGAGCAGAGAACTGCAGGCAGTGATGACAGGTGGGGACAAAGAGAAGCCAAGTCTTGGTGCTCTGGGCCACAGCAGCAGGGTCTGTGCCACCAAGGGCTGGGAGGAGACACCTTGTCCTGAGGCCCTGGGGCCTCCTGGCACAGCCCCAGCCAGGCTGGGCACTGTCAGCCCCTTGTCCTGCCCTCAGCATCCCCCCCTAGCCCACATCCCAGTGGCCTCAAGGATCTGCTGGAAGGAGTCCCTGGGAAGCCTTGCTCAGCAATGGCCCTGGGGGCTCCTGAATGCTCCCTGCAGGGACTGCAGGTTTTTCAAAGGACTTTGGCTTTGGCTTTTGCCTTGGAGTCTCTGAGAGGTTTGTGCAATCATGACCTCCGATTATCTGCTGTAATTAGTCCCTGGAGAGGCCTTGTCAGTAACAACACTCAGTGGGGCTCATTAATACTTCAAGGTACTTCAGTTATTTTAAGGTACTTGGTGTTTCCTTTTTGATACAGACTCTGTGAGAGGTTTGTGCAATCATGGTCCCAATTATCTGCTTTAATGAGTCCCTGGAGAGCTTTGTACTGACACTCAGTAGGACTCATTAATACTTTGAGATACTCAAGGTTTTTAAGGTACTTTATGGATTTAAGAATACTTTTAGGTACTTTTTAAGATTTTCCTTCCCTAGCTGAGTCTCTGAGAGGTTTTTGTGCTGTCCTGGCCTCCAGTTCTCTCTTCTAAGGAGTCCATGAGGAGCCTATGTGGGGTATGTTCCCCCTTTCTCTTTTACAACAACGATGGAACTGAAAGAATTTTGTAACACTTTCTAAAAGCATCCAAACAAATACAGGACAATTAACAATACAACAACAACCACTAAGAGAATTACTAGTCCTGTTTCAGTAGACATCATCCAACCCTTTAGTCCCTTGGATTGCAAGAGTTTTTTGAACCAGTCTTTGTTTTCCACTTGGAGCTTCTTTAACTCTTCTTTCAGTACCTGAATGCTCTTGTGGATTGACTCACTGTGGCTGGAGAGCTTCATGCAACACATCCCTCAGAGTCTACACAGCCATGCCCATGTGCCCAGAGTAAAAACTCTATCGCTGTTCTGCAAGGTGGCATGTCTGATGGTCTCTGTGTCTGAGAGCAGGCCACTCAGTGTGAGGGAGGCAGCATTGGTTTGCTTACTTAACAGGCCCCCAAGGTAGTCTAATTGTCCTAAAGCTTTAGCTGCAGCCACCCAAGGTAGTCCAAACTGGGGGTGCTAGCATCCGATACCTAGATTAAAGCTTTCAAAGCCATCTCTTTGATATCATCCAATACTTCTCTGGGGATGCCTGCTGCTTGATCACCTGGTAGGCTGTGTTGTCCTTCTCCAGCTGGATGATTGATTTTCAATTCCACCCTTGCCTCATTATTAGCATAGTCTGCTATTAATTGATTGATTAAACACTTCCATCCCCTTTCCCACAGGGTGTATTCTGTAGATGACAACAACATGATCATAATATATTTTAAATCTTAGGGGTTTCAGACATGAGCTGTAAACTTTGCCCTCATTAGGCCATTAAAACAAGGTAAGTCCTTCCTTTGGTCTTTAGCTGCTCTACACAGATCCTTGATTTCACCATAAACCAGTGGCTGATAGCTGGGATTCTGCCCCCTTCTTTCATAACATACAGGGGAAACAAGGAGTTTTTAGACTATTTGCCAGTCTTCTTCCTTAACTGCTTCTTTCCGTATCCTTTCCTAGGGATCTTCTGGGGTTGAGGGTTGAGGTGGCTCTGAGGAGTCCAAACTGTCCTCTGGGGAGGAAGAATAACTTGGAGCAGAAACATTTGGATTAGAAATAGTGTGACACTTGGGCTTAGTATCTTTGATCATGGGGTTATATTGTTGCCAGAGGGTGAGGCAAAGGGCGCTGCCATTTGTCAGGTGTTGGGGAGGAGGGGCCTTGATCTAGGATGGTAGATTTCCAGGGTGGAGTTCTGGAGGCATGGTCCAGCGTGGAAGTGGAATGATTGACAGTGGGGGCATGACCTGCAGTTGTGGCTATGGAGCCTGCAGGTTCCTTCAGGGCATAAGAGAAGGTTGTGGTAGCAGGAAGTGGAGGAGCCAATTCGAGGGAGGACAGTCAGGCTCAGGGGCATCTGGAAAATTTTTAATGATCCACCAAAAGATTGATTTTAATTCATTCTTTGAAAATATTTTGCCATGATCAGTGAGAATTAACATAAAGCATCCATATATGCTCCTTTCTACTTTGGACATCTGGCTGCCCATTTTTCTCTTTCTCCACCTTAGGGGGAACAGACACCAGAACACACCAAATCAATAGTGGGATTTGGGTGCACATTGTAAAAACACAGTGGCAAAATGGGCAATAAATGACTTGCGTTTCCCCAAACCCACCTGCAATTCTCAGCAGGTGAAATTGTCGTTGTCCCTGCAGATTCTGGCCGAGGTCCCTTGAAACAACGATGAATCCACCAGGCCCAGCACAATCCAAAATCCTGGGGAGCGCTGGCCTATCCATCTAACCCCAGCTGACATGACTGACACAGGGAGCCCTGAATGTCATGGTCCCTCTTCGGGCACCAAATGTCACAATGAGGGTGGCTGTGACAAACCTCTCTGGTTCCCTGACTTCAGGGCAAGGGTGGGAAACATTAAAAGGAGAAGGATCAATGGAGTCGTTAAAAGGAACTTTAATAACAGGGTTAAAAACAATAAACATGGAGAAGTTGAGCACAGTATGAGGGGCAGGATCCTAAGACCTGACAAAAGGGGAAGCAACAACACTTGGGGCTAGAAACCTAGAACAATAACCATATAGAAGAAACAAGTAACCAATAAACCAATAGGGGAGTAGAACTTGGACAACATAGCATAACAACACTAAAGGCTTATGGGGGAACTCTCAAGCTCACCCTAAGTTAAACCAAGGATTCCTAGGACTTCAAACTCATGCCCAGTTCTTCTGGGGTAAAATCTGGCTGACTCTGAGTTACAGCCAGGCTAACTCCCATACTGCTGATTTGCACTGGCCCCTTGGGACCATGTGGCCCAACAGAGCCACAATGATGTCCTTGGTTCCACAAGGCCCCTCAATGTCACAATGGTCCCTTGGATCCATGGTGCTCTGCAGTGTCACAATGGCCCCTTCATTTCACAAGGCTCCCAAGTGTCACATTGGTCTCCATAGGAAGGAAACCACAGAGCTCCCATATTTCAGGAGTTGATGAAAGGCAACCACCAGAGGCCAAGGCAAGCCTGATCTGTCTGTCCTGGCAGGTTTGCTTGGAGCAACCCTTGGATATTCAAAATTATGAATGTGGAGTCCTAATTTGAGATATTTATGCCTGGAGAAGAGGGATGGGTTTTTTTCATAAAAAGAAAAGCACAGAGCTCTTTCCAGTGTTTGGAAAAAAGGTAAGGGCTGCCCCTCAGGAGTCAAAGACCAGCCAGACTTGTCTGTCCTGGCAACGTTTGTCTGGCTGCAATTCGTGGATACACAGAAATTTGGAGGTGGAATCCTAATTTTGGCCATGGATGCCTGGAAAAAATGGACAGCTCTTTTCCATAAAAAGAAGAGCCCAGAGCCCCGGTGTTTCAGGGGCAGATGGGAGTGGCCTTCCACATTCCAAGGTCAGCCAGACCTGTCAGGTGACCCCTGGGAGGCCAAGGCAGCCACACCTATTTCATGTTCTCTTGGTTCTACGGGGCCCTGCAGTGTCACAATGGCCCCTTGCTTCCATGAGGCCCTGCAGTGTCACAATGGTTCTCTGGCTTCCATGATGCCCTCAGGTGTCATAATGGCTCCTTGATTACACAAGTCCTTAAGGATCCTAATGGTCTTCATGGTTCCACAAGGTCCCATAGAGTCATAATGGTCTACTGGTTCCATGAAGCCTTGCTGTGTCCAATGGCCCCTTGGTTCCATTAGGGCCCAGTAGTGGAACAATGATCCTCTTGGTTCCACAAGTTCCCATAGTGCCACAATGGCCCCTTCCTTCCATGAGGCCCTGAAGGGTCACAATGGACTCCATGATTCCATGGGGCCTTGCAATACCACAATGGTTGCCATGGATCCACAGTGCCCCGCAGGATCACAACGGCCCTTTGGCTCCACAAGGCCCTGAAATGCAGCAATGGTCTCTTGCTTCCACAAAGCCCTGCTGTAGAGAGCCTAATTGCTGAGTGGCTTGATGAGAAAGGCCACAGTGGCTATAAGATGATCAATATGAGCAGTAAATAGGGCAAGGGTAGCTGTGGGAACCAAGGGTAGCTCTGTGATCACAGTGCCCTTGTCAGCAAAAGAACTTGGCCTGAACCTAGCAGACGTGCTGTAGGAATCATAGCTAACGAGCAACAGGAATACAGAAGTATAACTATGTTGCAGAAATATAACTATGTTGCAGATATTGACGCAAATGCCTTCTGACCAATAATGAGCTCAGCTTTTGCAATATGTATGAGACTAATTAAGAAGTGTATTTAACCTGTCAATGGAGATCAATAAATCGAGCTACGTTAATGAACCATCTGGTGTCACGTCTCCCTTCTCCAACAAAATGGTGACCTCGACGTCGGCCCTCTAAAAGAAAACGGGGGAACAGAGGGTATCGACTGCCATCGGTTGGAGAAGTTGGGTCGGGCTCCAAAGCGGCCGGAGCGGTGCTGAACGAAGGGATAGCACCCCCAAAGATCACATCGGTGGTTTTGGGCCGTACGTGCTGCCGAAGCCGGAGAGCCGCAATAGCGTCGACGCATAAAAATGGACAGGCAAGCAGCATATGATTTATTTACAGCTGGGTTAGAAAAAAGGGGAATTAAAGGGGTAGATTTAAAAAAGGAATTACTAGGATTATTAGCATGGGGATATGCTAAGGGCTGTTTTGTTAACCCTCATACTTTAGATGATGATAGGACAGCTGAAAAGATAGGAAAACTTTGGAGAGTGATTCGTAATGAGTTTCTGCAGTATCAGGCAGAACAGAAAGCAGCGGTGCAGGCATCGGCTGCTCATACAAAAAACAGAACCTATGAGGGAGATTTATCCCAGGACACTATATTACCCCCTGTGTTTAATAGGGTGTCTTTGCCTCCTCCAGCACCACCGCCTCTTAATTCTGGTACCGAGGCAGTGAGTGATCCGTCTGCACCCCCCGGAGAGAATGATTCATGGCCGAAACCGGCCCCGGCTGCCCTCCCTCTGAGCAGTGAGCCGATCCCTGGGGCGGAAAGCGACCTAGCGGGGGCCACTGCCAGGGGACGGGGGGAGGCTTGGGCTGTGCTGGCGAAAGAAGGCTTGGAGAAAGGGGATGTTGCAGTTAATGCGGCTACACAAATAACATGCCCGGTGACTTTTCCAACTCAGGCGGGGGGAGGTCTGCGAGCAATAACAACTGCTCTGGACTGGAAGTTGCTATCGAAGTTGCAATCCGGAGTTAGTCAGGTTGGAGTGACAGCAGATGAGTTTATGGGGCTGAGAGAGTTTCTTTGCATCAAAACTCAGGCTCTGACAGGACCAGATAAGTACCAAGAGGCGATGAGATTGGTTAGACTGGCTATAGACAGAGTAAAAGCATGTGGAATTGTGGAGTGCCTGGTCGCTGAGTGGCTCGAAGAAAAAGGCCACAACAACTTCAGCTTGACCAATATAAGCAGTAACTAGAGCAAAAGGCAAAGGTAGCTTTAGAACACAGAATAAAGCTGTCAGCAAAACAACTTGGCCTGAACCTAGCAGACGTGCTGTAGGAATCATAGCTAGCGAGCAACAGGAATATAGAAATATAACTATGTTGTAGAAATATAACTATGTTGCAGGTATTGACGCAAATGCCTTCTGACCAATAATGAGCTCAGCTTTTGCAATATGCATGAGACTAATTAAGAAGTGTATTTAACCTGACGATACGGATCAATAAATCGAGCTACGTTGATGAACCAAATGGTGTCACGTCTCTCTTCTCCGACAAAATGGTGACCCCGAACGTCACCCCCCTCGCATAAAGGAAAAGGGGGGAGGACACGCCACGGCCGGAGAAGTTGGGTCGGGCTCCGTAGCGGCCGGAGCGGTGCCGAAGAGGAAAGGGAAGGCACCCCCAAAGATCACAGAGGTGGTTTTGGGCCTGTACGTGCTGCCGAAGCCGGGAGAGCCGCAAGCGCGCTGACAAATGGACAGGCAAGCAGCATATGATTTATTTTTTACCACCCTAGAGAAAAAGGGAATAAAAGGGGTGGACAAGAAGGAACTATTAGGATTACTAACATGGGGATATTCTAAAGGGGTGTTTAGTAACCCTCATACAGTACATGAGATTAGTGAGTGGCGTAAATTGGGTGATATAATATGGGATTCAGTGTTAGATGATGATAAATCAGCTAAAAAATTAGGAAGAATATGGAGAGTCGTACATAATGCCTTACTGCAGCATCAGGCAGAAAGGAAAGCGGCTGAGGAGGCTTTAAAAGCCACAAAAAAGAATATACAATATGGTCAGGATGGCGAGCCGCTAGCTCCGGGAGTAACAAAAGTTTTTCTACCGGTTTCGGGTGCCTCAGCTGAGGGCGCTGGCACTGAGCCATCTGCTCCTCTCTTGCCAGAGCAAGGGGTTTTACCGGTTTCGGGTGCTTTAACTGAGGGTGTTGGGACCGGCCTTGAGCCGTCTGCTCCCCCCTTACAAGAGCAGGGAGCGCAGCCAACTGCTCCGTCTGCTCCTCTCTCACAAGAGCAGGGAGTGCAGACATCTGCTCCTCCCCCACAAGAGCAGGGAGCACGGTCGCCCTTACAGCAGCTTCACGCTGCCGATCCTCCTCCCCCTCCGCCGCCCGAAAAGGCATTGCAAACTTGCTCCCAGAATAACGATCCAGATCCTGTCCCTGGGGCGCATAGCGACCTGTGGGGGGAGATGGCAAAACAAAGAAGGGAAGCGTGGGCGCAACTAGCCAAGCATGGGCTGGAAATCGGAGACGGAGATATATTGGAGGCTGCGGGGAACCTGGCCTGCCCGGTAACATACACCCCAGTAGTTGATCAAAATGGACAAGTGCAGCAACAGGTTGGCGAATATGTCCCATTAGATTGGAAATTGCTTGCTCAATTAAGGCAAACCGTTAGTCAATTTGGATTTAAAAGTGAACCGGTAAAACAAATGCTGGATTACTTGTTTAGCACCATGTTGTTGCTGCCAAATGATTTGAGGGGTATTGCAAGACTGATATTTACACAGCATCAGCAATTATTATTTAATGCTCATTGGCAAGCTTTGGTGAATGAATCTGTGGCAGTTCAAAGGGGGCCAGGAGACCCCCTCAATGGTCTTACAGCAGATGAATTAATGGGGTTAGGTCCCTACATAAGAACAGAAGCACAAATGATTATGGGACCAGATAAAGTTCGAGAGGCAATGAGACTGGTTAGGAATGCCATAGATAAAGTGAAAGATAGTACTGGAATTCCAATGTATATGGGCATTAAACAGGGGAGAGAGGAGGCTTTTGGCAATTTTATAGACAGGGTAGCAGAAGCTATAGATAAGGCAGGAGTTGCAGAGTTCATGAAAGGAGCACTGTTAAAACAATGTGCCTTACAAAATTGTAATGATAACACTAGAAAAACATTGCTGACATTGGGAGCAAACTGGACTATTGAGGAAGCTTTAGAAAGGATGGCACTGCAACCCACGGGGGCGCAGGCTTTTTTAGTAGATGCCATTAAGGAGCTGGGAGTAGGATTACAGAAACAAGCAGAATCAACACAGAGTCAGGTATTAGCAGCTCTTGCGCCTCTCCAAGCTTCTGTTTTAACACCGACTTCAGGCGGTCGACCATCACCTGCTGCTAAATGCTATCGATGTGGTCAAAGAGGTCATATGAGGAGGATATGCCGAGCAGTTGGGGTCTGGTGCCAGAATTGCCAGTCTAATTCGCACAACACATCAGCCTGTCTCCGGCGAACGGGAAACTTCCAGCGCAGCGCGAATGGAGGCCGCGCTCGGACACAAATAGCCGCTGTGACTTCAACACCACCTCCTGTTCACAGCCAGCCACCGCAGGGAGCCTGGACACAAACAGCCGCTATGACTTCAGCGCCACCTCCTGTTTGCAACCAGCCACCGCAGGGAGCCTTGGACTCGACGTGGCAGCAGCAGTAAGGACCACAATTATGACGACACATCCTACTAGGATACCTACCGGGATTTATGGTCCAGTGGTTATCAAAGGACAAGCGTATGGTGCATTGCTTTTGGGACGTTCATCTGTTTCTATCATGGGACTTTTTGTTTTACCTGGAGTTATTGATGCTGATTACACTGGGGAAATACAAATTATGGCTTACACCTTGTTTCCACCTCTAACTATAAAAGAGGGACAAAAAATAGCACAACTGGTGCCATTGCCACAACTCACAAGTGGATTACAACCATTTCAAAGACAGTCAAGGGGCAATCAAGGTTTTGGCTCCTCAGGGATGGCTATGCTTACTATGGACTTGCGCAGTAGGCCCAAAAAGAAGGTGAACATTACTTACCTAAGCCAAACAATTACACTTTGGGGCTTACTGGACACTGGAGCTGATACCAGCATTGTTTCCCCTGAGCACTGGCCACCTGCTTGGCCCTGTCATGCATCTATGGACACTGTGACTGGTGTCGGAGGACTCACACTAGCACAAAAGACACCACTACTTCAGATTGAACTGGATAATCAAAAAATCAATGTGGTTTTGTCTATTGTCACGTTGCCTCCTACTGTACAGTGCCTCATTGGTCGTGATATTCTTGCTCAATTGGGTGTGGTGCTGTCCAATGAGCACCCTTTGGTGTGATAGCCATTGCTTGGACTTTCCCTATTCCCATTATTTGGACTTCAGATTCTCCTGTAATGGTTAAGCAATGGCCATTAAAAAGGGAAAGTTTAATTCAAGCTCATCTTCTGGTTGAGGAGCAATTTAAACAAGGACATTTAAAGCTATCAACTAGCCCATGGAATACCCCAATTTTTGTTATAAAAAAGAAGTCTGGTAAATATCGTTTGCTGCATGATCTCCGTGCAGTTAATAATCAAATGGAAGCCATGGGTGCATTACAGCCTGGACTGCCCAATCCCTCTATGTTACCTGAGGATTGGCCATTACTAATTGTTGATCTAAAGGACTGTTTTTTCACTATTGCTTTGCATCCCTCGGATACAAAACGATTTGCTTTTACACTACCGGCAATTAACAGAGGGGAGCCAGATAAAAGATTTGAATAGACGGTATTGCCGCAAGGATCTCGCACCTCCCCCACGTTATGTCAATTGTATGTAGATGCTGCACTACAACCATTAAGGAGTAAATGGCAAAAGACAGTTATTTACCATTATATGGATGATATTCTATTTGCTCAGGCAGAGCCTTTCACCGCTACCCAGCTGGAGGAAATAAAATCAACACTGAAAATGGCATCCTTAATTGTAGCTCCTGAAAAAATCCAACAAGCTCCACCTTGGAGATATTTAGGATGGACCATAACATCACAAGTGATTAGGCCACAGAAGCTGGAATTACAAACCAAACTGCGAACATTACATGATGCTCAGAAACTTTTGGGTGATTTGCAGTGGCTTAAACCTATTGTTAGCATCCCTAACTTTTTGTTGGATCAACTGCATCCGTTATTGAAAGGGACAGATCCAGCATCCGTGATTACCGTGACACCTGAACAACAACAGGCATTACAACAAATTGTTCATTGTGTGGGCAATAATTTTGTCTCACGCCGTATCCTCGATCACCCTGTGGTGTTGACTATATGGACCACACCAGAACATTTGTTGGGAGCCTTAACACAGGTCGACAAGAAAACGAGGGAACACAGAGTACTCGAGTGGTTGTCTCCGCCGTTACAGCATCATTGGACTATTTTTTCAAAACCTGAACAGCTTGCTGCAGTAATACGTAAGGGACGTATAAGGATTATAGAAGTAACAGGGGAAGAACCTGAGGCCATATACCTACCAATAAAAAAGGATGATTTGGAATGGTTTCTTGTAAACTCCCAGGAGTTACAAAGTGCACTACTAGGATCTGGTGCACAAATTTACACAGGTCCTCTGGAACCAAAACAATTACAGTGGTTATCGGAATGGGATTGGATTACACGACCATTACGTTCTGCAACACCGATAAGAGATGCCATTACGGTGTTCACAGATGCTGGAAAGAAATCACGCCGAGCTGCAATTACTTGGAAAGAGGACAATGGCTGGAAACATAAACTTTTAGAAGCAGAACCGAAGGATAGTTTACAAACTTTAGAATTGTTAGCAGTTGTTTGGGCATTAAGCCATTTTTCTCAGTCTATAAATGTGGTCACTGATTCATTTTATGTTGCAGGAGTAGTACAGAGAATAGAGGGGGCTGCGGTGAAAGAAGTGCAAAACAAAAGATTATATTTACTGTTTTTGCAGCTTAAACGAACTATAGATAGCAGACATAGCCCTTATTGCATTATACACATTAGGAGCCACAAGTGGGATGTTGGCCTTGGGGAAGGTAATGACAGAGCAGACAGATTAGTGATGCACACAACTGAGGCAGATAATTTTCAATTGGCTCGTACTGCTCACTTACAGTTTCATCAGAATGCAAAAGGCCTTAATAGAGACTTTAAAATCACCATGAGCGAGGCCAGGGCGATTGTGAAAACATGTCCTGTGTGTAGTCATCACAATGGAGGTTTAGGGTTAGGATGTGGAGTGAATCCAAGGGGACTTGAACAAAATAAAATATGGCAAATGGATGTAACACATGTTCCGGAGTTTGGTAGGCTTAAGTATGTGCATGTGACAGTAGATACATTTAGCAAATACATATGGGCAACTGCACAAGCAGGAGAAAAAGCTGCTCATGTCATTCGACATTTGACCAGCAGCTTTGCTGTAATGGGTGTACCGGAAGAGATTAAAACCGACAATGGTCCCGCATATGTAGGTAAAAAGGTAGAGCAGTTTTTGAAGGTATGGGGAGTGAAACACAAAACTGGTATTCCACATTTACCTACTGGTCAAGCCATTGTGGAAAGGGCACACAGGACGTTAAAACAGTATCTGCTAAAGCATAGTGACATTGGAGATCCTCAGGAACGTCTAGCAAAGGCCTTATATGTAATAAACCATTTGTGTGCGTTTGGTGATGAAGTCGATCCACCTGCAGTTAAGCATGCTAAGGCAGTGAACTCTAGCCCAGCAGAGAATAACCGATAGATGTGGGTACGATATCGAGACCCTAAGACAGGACTATGGCAGGGACCTGCTGAAGTGTTGTATTGGGGGAGAGGTTACGTTTGTGTTTCTACCCCTACAGGTTCTTTATGGGTGCCAGCTAAGTGGGTACGACCTGCGACAGATGTTCAGGGCAATACTTGCGAACAACACCCTACCAGCGCACCGACGGGAGAGGATCCAGAAGAAATTGGACTTGATTTTACCTAAAAGACTAAGGCCATTGATCCCATATAGTGCTTTGGTTAGAGAGGCACTGGAAAGACCACCCTTATGCTGGATTGAGTGGATTGGAGAATACAGTGTACAAGGACCCGATCCTCACAAACCACTGTGTGATCAACGCTGTTGTCATTGTGGAGATTTGTCATGTGTTGCTTATGTTTGCTTTTATTGCGGGGGGTGTAAGCGTAATTATTGGAGCATACAGAAAGATATTGACTATCTATGGTGTAGCCGGTGTGAGGAAAGGAATAGAAGAAATGATGATTGGGCTTTAGCACTTGAGCGGTATACAGGTCAAAGTTACCAGCAAGCACGCCTGTTATTTGAAGCTGAGGAACAGGTAGCTTTAGCTTGGTGCCATTGGAGCATTAAACGGTGGTTTGAGCGGCGCAGAGAAATCAGTAGATCACATATTGTAGTAACTAAGTGCTATAATAAGTTTGACTGTTATAACAACGGCCGTCCAATATACATACCACACAGTTATGGGCCCATAGGCAAGAAAAAGGATCCCGAGCAAGCACTTGAGGAATTGATTACACGATTGAAAAGGATAGCATTAGGGAAAGATCCATGGAAAAATCCAACACCACCAACACCAAGAAAGCAAGAATGGTGGAAGGATACATGGGGAAAATCATACCCATGATGGTTATCTTTCTAACATCCATACAATTTGGACAGGGTATATATAACATTGACCCACGGCCAAATATGTGGATTACATGGGCTAAACAAGTCGGTCAGGATTCCTTTTGTTTGTCTTTAGCCTCTGTTACAGACCCCTTTCGCACCTGCCTGATAGGAGTACCATTGCTTTCACTTGAGGACTTTGCACCTTATACCACAGCCAAAATCATGGATTTATCAGAGGTACGCAAGAAGTCCACAACCATTACCCTTGGCATACACACCTATCACCTGCCAAAAGAATGGTTTCCAGACAATCCTTTAGGACTTTTGGCCTTTCATATCAGCCAATACTTAAATGCCACTACTGTAGAACCTCAAGAATTGGATTTGTTAGGATCTATGCCTAGTAATTACTGTTTGGCTTTAGGATATCCACCTGACGCCTTTGTAAGCCATTACAACATCAAAGAGACCAAGCCTCGTAGTGATAGTACCTGGATATCCCCAACTACAGATTGGTATTATAATGTGACAGGATACTGTAATGATTTCTTGATGCCTGTCGTTCCTCCCAAGGCGAGGTCACCAAAAGCCCTACCACCCGGGATATTTCTCATTTGTGGGGACAGAGCCTGGCAAGGGATTCCTAGTATGGCTATGGGAGCGCCTTGCTACTATGGCAAGTTGACCTTGTTTTCTCCCAATATTCGTCAGGTACTTAGTTTTACTCATAAAGGTCAACGCCAGAGGCGCAGCACATACCAATTGGGACCAGACTGTGATGATAATGTTGAGCTGTGGGAACGACCTTCTGTTATCGTGGCATCACTTTTTACACCAGGAGTAGCTTCTGCTAAGGCCTTGACACAGTTAAGACGGCTTGCTTGTTGGGCAGGTAAACAAATTAACATAACGTCAGACATTTTAAGTGATCTCTTAACAGAAGTAGGCAGTGTTAGACATGCTTTGCTGCAAAATAGAGCTGCAATAGACTTTTTGTTACTGGCACAGGGACATGGATGTGAGGATTTTGAGGGAATGTGTTGTCTGAATTTATCAGACCGGTCGGAATCAATCCACAAGAAATTGTCACAACTTAAGGACAATATGAGCAAGCTCAGAGTGGATGTGAATCCTCTTGATACATGGCTAAGGAGCTTAGGCATAAGTGGCTGGCTTCGCACGATTATCATGTATGCTATTGGCATTGTGGTCGCACTTTTGTGCTTGGTACTGTTTTTGCCACTTATTGTATCATGCTTACAGCGAATGATTGAGAACATGATCAATAAGATGTGGCACTCCAATTTGCTTGTTCAGACAAAAACCGGGGGAAGTGTGGAGTGCCTGGTCGCTGAGTGGCTCGAAGAAAAAGGCCACAACAACTTCAGCTTGACCAATATAAGCAGTAACTAGAGCAAAAGGCAAAGGTAGCTTTAGAACACAGAATAAAGCTGTCAGCAAAACAACTTGGCCTGAACCTAGCATACGTGCTGTAGGAATCATAGCTAGCGAGCAACAGGAATATAGAAATATAACTATGTTGTAGAAATATAACTATGTTGCAGGTATTGACGCAAATGCCTTCTGACCAATAATGAGCTCAGCTTTTGCAATATGCATGAGACTAATTAAGAAGTGTATTTAACCTGACGATACGGATCAATAAATCGAGCTACGTTGATGAACCAAATGGTGTCACGTCTCCCTTCTCCGACATGGAATTAAGCAGGGCCAGGAAGAATCTTTTGGTTTGTTTATAGATCAAGTTGCTGCCGCGATAGAGAAAGTAGGGGTACGTGATTATACGGCAGAGGCTATGTTGAAACAGTGTGCTCTTCAGGACAGCAGGCAGGCTGCGAGGAATGTGCTTAACATGTTGGGTGCGAATTGGGCCATAAAAGAGGCATTAGGGAGAATAGCTCAGATGCCGGTAGGATCAAAAGCATTCTTGGTAGCTGCTATCAAACAGCTGGGGTTAAGGTTACAGGAGCAGGCAAGGGTTTCCCAAGCGCAGGTATTAGTGGCTCTTGCACCTCTCCGGGCTCCTACGGCAATGGCCAGCACCCCTGCGGAACGTTTAGGATCTGGAACTCGATGCTGATGAAATCACGCTGATGACTCCGCACCCACGAAAAACATCCTGACGGGGTTAAGGGACCTATTGTTATACAAGGTCAAGCGATGGATGCACTGCTTTTAAGGAGATCATCTGCTTCTATACTTGGATTATTTGTTTTACCTGGAGTTATTATTGTGGATTTTACCGGGAAAATTATGGTTATGGTATACACTCCCTTTCCACCACTTCAAATTAACAAGGAGCTATTGTTTGGAATATCGAACAGGCTGCTGGATGGTTTATATCCACTTCTTAAAGACACAGACCCGACAAGTCCGATCTGTGTTACCCCAGAGCAGCAGCACATTTTTCAGCAAATTATGCACTGTGTTACTCAAGGGCAAGTTTATCGGCGGGACACAGAGTTGTCTATGCACCTGACAATTTGGCACAGTCCCAAATACCTCCTTGGAGCACCGACTTGGTTGCAAAATATCCTAATTTGGATACAGGGGCTGTGTGGGTACCTGCCGGGTGAACTGGGCCTGTTCTTGATGCAGTGACTGACAAAGCAGACTGATCCTATGACCGCTGCTGTTACAGTTGAAAGGACACTCGAAGGCTGTTAACGGGACTGTGGTCTGCTGCCGGACCTTTGGGGGACTGGTTACAACTGTTGGGTTGCTGTTAGAATTTTATATTCAGGGTCCAGTGGGTCAAAAATGTCTTGACTGTAATATCCTGTATTGTGCTGCTTGAGTAACTTTGTATTGCAGGTGTGTGGTAAAACTTTTTCGATAGAACAGTCTGTAGTATGTGAATTGTGGTGTAACAAGTGCGTGTTTAACCATAATTTTAATGACTAGCAGAGAGAGCTACAAGAACAAACAAGATTAAGAGTCAATCTAGCTTTAGAGCTTTTTAAAACACCTGAGCAAAAGGTCCTAACTTGTTATTGTTAAGAACTAAAGCATATCTTTGAAAGGGTTACAGCTCAGAGTAAGTCTCATATTGTCTCTGCAAAGTACAGATAATTAGTATAATTGTGAAAAAATACTAATCACTTGCTTTTGAAATTATTAAAAGTTTAATAGTAATAAAATAGTTATAAAAATAGTAATATAACTAGAGTTATAGTAATTTGGACAATTTAAAGCAAGACAATATGAGACAATAAAAGCAAAGAGTTGCAGACATCCAAGTACTTTTTCCTGGGCATCACGAGCCCGAAGAAGGATACATGTTAACAAAGAATTAACCCTTCAAAACAATGGCCTGTTGCATACTTATACACTTCATACATGCTGCATGGATTCCATTCAAACAGAGGATTCTGTCTGGTTAGTGTTAACTTCTTCCTTCTAATCCTAACAGTGCCTTCAAAGCGGGAAAAAAGTTAGTTTCTTCTGATAAGAAGGCAGTAAATTTCCTTTCTCAGAAAGATTTATGTGTCCTGTAGCTGCTATCTCACTACAAGGCCTTTCTATTTAACAAAGCATCTTACATAGCATAGTTTCTATTTTAATGATTTCTATAACTTAGAACTATATTTAATGCAGTACTTAAGAGAATTAATACAGCATTACTTCCTAACACAACACATGTGGTGTTCATTTTGATATTTACAAAAAGCCAATTATAAAATACATGCATTTTTCACAGTATCCATAACACAGCATTCCGTGATAAGGCCAATTAGCAGAGATCCCAACAAAGAACCAAATCAGTGCTTGATCAGATTACAAGAGTTAATCAATCATTGCTTTGCCTTAGTTTAAGAAGAGTCACTAATCTTTTTCAAACTTGTTTTATAAATTTACCTGTTTGGTTCCCAGGGGAATTTTGTGATTTTTGGGAACAGTAGTAGTTTATGTAAAAAACTTGTCTTTTTCGGCCCATTGCCAACATCAAAGCAAACAGGACGGATGCCAGCAGTGTGAGTTCATACTGTCCTTGAACACACACTCTCCCCCAGAAGACCTTGAGACTGCAAATGCCAGCCTTGCAGGCAACCCACAGAAGGGGCCATATTATTTGAGAAAACTATCACTGTTCCATCTTAATGTATCTTTCCATTTTAATGTATCTTTCCTAATGTAAGGGTGTAAGAACACAAGTAATAGTTAAACATAGAAGAATTTAGGTTTTTAGACTAAGCTGCATTAAGTAGTAGTAGCAACTATTTTACCTGGAAGTGTGGCAGATAAGAAACTTCACAAAACAGATAGGGTGCTGGGTTAAAGCTAAACTGAATAAGAAATCACAGATTTTAGATATGCTTACTATAGATGTGTAAAATGCTTATTATGCAATGCTTTAGAATAAAGCTGCTATAAATTTTTTGCTTTTAGCGCAAGGCCACGGCTGTAAGGAGTTTGAAAGAATGTGTTGTATGAACCTTTCTGATCACTCTGTTTCAATTCACAGCAAGATTAAAGAGCTTCGAGAAGGACTCTGTAAGTTGAAGGAGGAAAAAGAGCTAAGAATCGATGAATGGTTAAGAAGTCTGGGACTTGGGCCATGGTTACATGTGATAGGGTTATTAGGAGTGATTTTATTGCTACTGTTAATTTTGCCTTGTGCTTGCAGTTGTATTCAAAACATGATGCAGAATATGATTGAAAGAACATGGAAGACTAATTTGCTTGTGCAGACAGAAAACGGGGGAAGTGTAAAGAGCCTAATTGCTGAGTGGCTTGATAAGAAAGGCCACAGTGGCTATAAGATGATCAATATGAGCAGTAAATAGGGCAAGGGTAGCTGTGGGAACCAAGGGTAGCTCTGTGATCACAGTGCCCTTGTCAGCAAAAGAACTTGGCCTGAACCTAGCAGACGTGCTGTAGGAATCATAGCTAGCGAGCAACAGGAATACAGAAGTATAACTACGTTGCAGAAATATAACTATGTTGCAGATATTGACACAAATGCCTTCTGACCAATAATGAGCTCAGCTTTTGCAATATGTATGAGACTAATTAAGAAGTGTATTTAACCTGTCAATGGAGATCAATAAATCGAGCTACGTTGATGAACCATCTGGTGTCACGTCTCCCTTCTCCAACACCCTGCTGCTTCACACTGGCCCCTTGGGACCATGCAGCCCAACAGAAGCACACTGATGTCCTTGGTTCTATGAGTCTCCACAGTATCACAATGGTCCATTGGATCCATGGTACTCTGCAGTGTCACAATGTCCTCTGCATTTCACAAGGCCTGAAAAAGTCACAATGGTCTCCATGGTTCCTCAAGACCCCACAGGGTCACAATGATCCCCTTGGTTCCACAAGTTCCTACAGTGTATCAATGCCCTTTGGCTCCACAACACCCCATAGTGTCAAAGCGGTCTCCATAGGAAGGGAACAAGTGAGCCCCAGTGGTGCAGGGTCAGATGAGAGGCTGTCACCAGAGGCCAAGGCTACAGAGACTTGACTGTATTGGTAAATTTTGTTTGGGAGAAACCCTTGGATATAGGGAATTTTAGAGGTGGAATCCTAATTTCAGCCATGGGAACCTAGACAAGAAAGACAGTTCTTTCCCATAGGAAGAAAAGCATGGAGCCCCAGTGCTTCACAGTCAGATGGGAGTGGCCCTTGACATGTCTAACTCAGTGGGACCTGTCAGACAGCCCCCAGGAGGCCAAACCAGGCAGACCTGTTCCATGTTCCCTTTTTCTTAATGGTTCTCCATACTGTTACAATGGTCCCCTTGATTCCATGTAGTCTTGCAATGTCACAAAGTTTTTTTGGTTTCATGACCCCAACAGGGGTCCCTTGGCTCCATGTGGTCCCGCTGTGTCACAAGGGCTCCTTGTTTCTATGGGCCCCACTGTTTGATCATTGACCCTTGCTTCTATAGCGACCCTGAGTTGCACAATGGTCTCCTTGATTCCATGAGGTTCCACAGTCTCACCATAGTTGCCCTGAATCTCCATTGTCACAACTGACCCATGGCTCCATGAGGTTCCACAGTGTCACCGTGGTCCTTGTCAGAGGCTGGATGAGATCGATGTCCTGAGACACCTTGGGATGCTCGGAATGCCCATGTGGGGCCAGGGCCGGGTCAGGCCTTGGTTTGTGGTGGGACACAGCCCCGCCCCCAGCCCTGGCCTGGCAGAGCTGTCAATCACACAACAGGGGTGGTGCTAACACAGCTCTGATTGTCTGAATTGTCAATCAATTACACAGTAGCAGCTGGCGCCTACCCTGACTCTGATTGGACAAGCAACTGGCAGTCCCACCCAAGGGGCGGGCCCATGAAGGCTCAGGGGGTTAAAAGCCGGAGCAGGAGGCCAGCCCAGGGTCTGGATCCTGCCTTCTCTTGGGGTTCCTCTGTTAGCGATGCTGGAACCCAAGCAGTTGCTACTTATGTGAGTGTCTTTCTCTGGATCTTCTGTCTTTTTGTTCTCTGTTTCTCCTCCTTCTAATCCTATTTACCTGGAACATTTTTGTGTAACTTAACATCTTAAGGTTTAAAGGTTTTTAGGTTAAATGGGCTAAGTTAATGAAGTTAGTGCTATGATAAGAGTTTTATGTTGAAGTGGATTTTGTATTAAGCCTTTTGCCAAAGTTTCTTGACAGTCCATATTTTGCCAGTAAAATTTTGTGTAATTTTGACCTCTTAGCTCATTTGGTTAGAGCATGTTGCTGGTATCACTGAGGCTTGAGTTGAATCCTTGTGTGGACCATTCCCTTAAGAGCTGGACTTGATGATCCTTGTGGGTCCCTTCCTACCAAGGATATTCTTTGCATCTGGCCATGTAGAGAATATCTGATTGGTGTTTCTCCTGACCAAACTCAAGTCAAGGAACCTTTGGTTATCCCCAGCCATTCAGTGTTCTGGGGTGTTCTAGCCCTGCAGGCTCACAGTGGCCTCTTGTTTCCATGAGGCCCCACAGTGTCCCACTGGCCCCTTGGTTCCATGACGATCTGGAGTGTCACACAGGTTTATGACATTTGTCCTTGCTGCCCCTCACATCCCACTGCCCCACAAACAGCCCCGAGCCACCTGTGAGGGACAGGCCCTACTGTCCCAGGCTGGGCTCAGGCCTTGGCCTTTCTGCTTCCCCCAGCCAGCCCAGGCCTTGCTCAGCATTGCAGTTCCCTGCTCAGAGCCTTGGGCTCCCTGCAATCCTGGCCTCAAGGATCTGCTCTCAGCAGTCCCTGGGGAGCCTTTGGCAGTCCCTGCCCTCAGTGGGGCCCAGTGATGCTCCAAGGGGCTTGGAGTTTTGCTTCTGATTCCTTGAGCAGCTTCTTCAGCCTTCTCTCAGTGCCTGAGGGTCCTGGACTCAGGCCTAAATCCACCATGGGGCTCAATAAAACACAGCAAGACCTTGGTGGCTCTTTGTCTTCCTTCAATGGTCTTGAAGTCTCCAGTGCTTGAACAGCTGATTGCAGTTAGTTTGGAGTTCTGTTAAGGAGGAAGACTTCCAAG
This sequence comes from Setophaga petechia, assembly GCA_024362935.1. Lineage (NCBI taxonomy): Eukaryota > Metazoa > Chordata > Aves > Passeriformes > Parulidae > Setophaga > Setophaga petechia. The sequence continues at coordinate 151,384 of JANCRA010000101.1, forward strand.
TGCACCTCATGACTTTTTTTTGTTTATTAAATGAGTCTTTATTTTCCAGTTCAGCGAAGACTGATAGAACCATTCCCTAGATGATCTCGATGCTGAATGTCTCCTTAGGAGGTCTGGGCACAGAGAAGAATGAGCCCCTGAAGGGCTGACCCTGTGTGGACAAGCTGCTCCTCACCCCCAGCCTCACCATGTCTGACATGGCCCACCTGGGACTGACATCCCTGTGCCCTGCAGCAGAACCTTGTCCCCTGAGCTCTGCAGCTCCATGTCCCAGCCCATTGCACCGTGTCCCACCTGCTCTCCTCAGGGCTCTGCCTGCACACAGGCCCAGGCGAAGTTTTCCTCTTGGGAAGGAAGGAATGGAAAAGCCTGAGCAGGTTTCCTGTACAACAAACCCCACTCAGGAACCCAGGAACAACCTGCTCAGTCCAGGCTGCCTGGAATGGTGTCACCTTTCTCCAAGCAACAGTGTGAGCAGAAATGATCTCTGGAAGGAGAATTCTCTGAGTCTTGCAGCTGAATTCTATGTCCCTGTCCTTTCCCTGGATCTCTGTTGAAGATGGAAGGTGCTGGTGGCATCCTCACCTTTAACCTCTCTCTTGAATGCAAACAGATGTTCCCAGATGTGTTCAGCAGGATTTGCTCAATGTTTCTACAAAACTTTTGTGTTCCTCATGGAACGAAGGGGCCATTTTGGCACTGAGGGGGCGATGTGGAAGCAAGGAGTAAATTGTGCCCCTGGGGTGCCATGGAACCAAGGGGCCATGGTGACACAGCAGGGCCATGTGGATCCAGTGGTCCATTGTGACACTGTGGATCCAAGGAGACCATGGAGACACCCCCAGAACCTCATGGAACCAAGGAGTCCATGGTGACCCAGCGGGACTGCATGGAGCAAATGGTCCATGGTGACACTGCCCGTCCAAGGAATCCATTGTGGCACTGCAGAAGCTCATGGAGCGAGGGAGGCCATTGTGACACTGAAGATCTTCATGGCACCAAATATCCATGGTGACACAGCAGGGCATCATGGGAACCAAGGAATCGCTGCTGGCAGTGTGAAAACTCATGGAATCAGGGGCCCTTGTGGCACTGCAGGGCCAACAGAGCTGCTGGACCTTGTCCCCTGGCCCTGCACAGCTCCTTGGGAGGCACGGCAGGAGCAGCACCCTGGGAGCTTCGGGAATGCCCCTCTGGGATCCATGGCACACACTCTCAGGAGCTGGAATTCCGGTTCCCAGCCAGGAAAAGATGTTCCTGCCCTGAGAGGCAAAGCCCCTAAGAAGGAGCCAAAATCCAAGTGGAGCAAGATCCTACAGTGACATTTCACTGCCAGCCTTCATAACTTCACCCATGGTTTTTGTAGCTCGTGGATTGGGAATTAAATCAGGGCAGGGTCTTTGGCGGCAGCTGCCCTGGGTCAAGGGAGACACTGAGAGAGAAACAGAGCAGGCAAAGAGAGGCAGGAGAGAAAGGAGGACACAAACACAATCAGCTGAGAAGGCGGCACTCTGGAAAACAGAACTTGAACTGACTGAAAATGAATGGGACAGAAAGAAATAATTTTGTAACTTTATTTCCTATCAAAATACAATTTCCTCCCTTTCTCACAAACCTCTTGCCAGTGTCATTCAGCAGGGCTGTCAGAACGTTCTTTGTTCTGACTGGATGTTCCATGTTGCAGCCACAAAGAAACAGGAAATGGGGATTTTCCTGCTCCTCTGGAGTTTGACATCCTCAGCTGAGGAGAGGAGGAGGCACCAGAAGAAAAGGGCAGCTGGGCTTCATCCTCCCACAGAAAAGAGGGAGGGGAAAAACTCCCATCCTGTCGACGAGGAGGATGAGGAAAAGGAAGATGAGGAGGATGAGGAGGAGGAAGAGGAGGACGAGAAGGAGGGGCAGGAAGGGGATGAAGAGGAGGAAGTGGAGGAGGTGGAGAGTGAGGAGGAAGATAAGGACAAGGATGAGGAGGACGAGGACAAGGAGGAGAACAAGGAAGTAGAGGAGAACGAAAACATGGATTGGGGAGAAAAAGGAGGAGGACGAGGAGGATGAAGAAGTGGATGGGGAGAAGGAGGAGGAGGAGGAGGAGGAAGAGGACAAGGATGTGGAGGAGGAGGCGGCAGAAAAGAAAGAAGGGCAAGGATGAGGAGCAGGAGGATGAGAAAGAGGAGGACAAGAAGAAAGAGGAGGAACAGGAGGAGGACAAGAATGAGGATGTGCAGGAGGGGGAGGATGAGAAAGAGGAGAATGAGGGTGAGGACGAGGTAGACAAGAATGAAGAGGAAGGCGAGGAGGAGGAGAAGGAGTAGGAGGAGGATGAGGAGGAGGAGGATTAGGAGGATGAGGAGAGTGATCAGGAGGAGGAGGATGAGGAAGATGCGAGGAAGAGGAGGACGAGGAGGATGAGTACAAAGATGTGGAGGAGGAGGCTGTGGACGAGGAGGAGGAGAAGGAGAAGAAGGACGAGAATGTGGAGGAGAGGAGGAGGAGGTAGACGAGGAGGCAGACAATGAGGAGGACGAGGAAAAGGGGGAAGACAAGGAAAAAGAGGAGAAGGAGGACAGAGGAGAAGGATGGGGATGAAGAGGACAAGGACAAGGAGGAGGAAGGAGCACAAGGAGGAGGAGGACGAGGATGTGGAGGAGGCGGCTGAAGAGGAGAAGGCAGAGGAAGAGGACAAGAAGGAGGAGAGTGAGGAAGAAGAGGAGGAAGAGGATGAGGATGTGGAGGAGGAGGAGGATAAGGAGGAGAAGGAGGTGGATGAGGATGAGGAGGATGATGAGGAGGAGGTGGAGGAGAAAGACGAGGAGGAAGATGAGGAGGTGGAGGAAGGGAACGAGGAGGAGATGGTGGAGGACAAGAAGGAGGATGAATATGATGTGGAAAAGGAAGAGGATGAGGACAAGGAGAATGAGGAGGAAGACAAGGAGGTGGTCGAGGATGTGGAGGAGGAGGACAAAGAGGAGGAGGATGAGGACGAGGAGGAGGACGATGAGTAAACAGTTGAGGTAGAGAAGAAGGAGGAGGACGAGGAGGAGGAGAAGAACAAGGATGTAAAGATGGTGGAGTAGGAGGAGGCCCAGGACTAGGAGGAGGACGATGAGGATGAGGAGGAAGAGGAAGAGCAGGACGAGGAGGTTGACAAGGACTTCAGAGGAAGAGGAGAAGAAGGAAGACATGGAAGAAAAGGATGAGGAGGAAGAAAAAGAGGAGGAGGAGGTGGCTGAGCAATAGGTGGACAAAGAGGAGGAGGACAAGGAGGAGGATGCAGATGTGGAAGAGAAGGACGAGGTGGAGGAGGAGGAGGGTGAAGACGAGGAGGAGAATGAGAAGGAGGAAGACAAGGACATGGAGAAGCCAGAGGAGGATGAGGAGGAGGACGAGGTGGAGGAGGAGGAGGGGAGGAAGAGGATGAAAACAAGGAGGAGGATGAGGATGATGTGGAGTGGGAGGAGGAGGAAGAGGGAGAGGAGGAGGAGGATGAGGTGGAGGACAATGAGGAGGACGAGGAGGATGACAAGGACGACGAGAACAAGGAGGAGGAGGACGAGGACAAGGAAGAGGACGAAGAGGACAAGGAGGACGAGGACGAGGAGGAGAACAAGGAGGAGGACGAGGACGAGGAGAAAGAGGGGAGGAGGAGGAACATGAGGACAAGGAGGAGGAGGAAAATGAGCAGGAGGAGGACAAGGATGAGGAGGAGAAGAAGGAGGAGGACAAAAAGGAGGAGGAGGAGTAGGATGAGGAGGAGGATGAAGATGAGGATGAGGAGGAGAATGGGGAGGAGGAGGGGAAGACGAGGAGGAGAAGGACGAGGACGTCAGGGAGGAGGGGGATAAAGAGGAGGAGGAAGTGGATGAGGAATAGGTGGACAAGCAGGAGGAGGACAAGGAGGAGGATGAGGATGTGGAGGAGGAGGATGAGGTGGAGGAGGAAGCGGGTGCGAAGGACAAGGACGACGAGGATGAGGAGGATGAGGAAAGAGATAAGGGGAAAAGGGGGACGAGAAAGAGAAGGAGGCGGAGGAGGACAAGGACAATGAGGGGGACGAGAAGGAGGACAAAGAGGAGGAGGAGGACGACGAGGAGGAGCATATGAGGAGAAGGAGGATGAGGAGGAGGACGAGGAGGAGGAAGAATAGGAAGAGGAAGAGGATGACAAGATGTAGAAGAAGGAGGACGATGACGAGGAGGAGGAGGACAAGGACAAGGAGGAGGAGGCAGAAAAGGAAAAGGAGGAAGAGGCGGAAAAGGAAAAGGAGGAAGAGGATAAAAAAAGGAGGAGGATGAGAATCATGTGGAGCAGAAGGAGGAGGAGGACGAAGAGGAGAAGGACGAGGAGAAGGAGGATGAGGAGAAGGAGGAAGACGAGAAGGAGGAGGAGGAAAGAGAAGAGGAAGAGGACAAGATGCAGAAGGAGAAGGAGGACGATGACATAGAGGAGGCAGAGGAGGAGGACAAGAACGAGAAGGAGGAGGAGGACAGGACAATGAGGAGGAGGATGAGGCGGCCCAGGAGGAGGAGGAGGAAGAGCAGGATGAGGAGGAGGAGGAAGACAATGAGGATGAGGAATAGGATGAGGAAGAGGATGAGGAGGAGGAGGAAGAAGAGGAGGAGGACGAGGAGGAGGAGGACGAGGAGAACGCAGAGGAACATGAGGAGAAGGAGGAGGAAGAGGAGGAGGAGGACAAGGTGGAAGAGGAGGAGGGTGAGGGCAAGGAGAAGGATGAGGAGGAGGATGGGGAAAAGGAAGAGTAGGAGGAGGTTGAGAAGGAGGAGAAGGAGGAGGCCAAGGAGGATGAGGAGGAGGAGGAGGACACGGACAAGGAGGAGGAGGATGAAGAGGAAAAGGATGTAGAGGATAAAAACAAGGAGGAGGATGAGGATGAGGTGGAGTAGGAGGAGGAGGAGGAAGAGGAGTAGGAGGACAAGGAGGAGGAGGAGGAGAATGAGGAGGACGAGGAGGAGGGGACGAGGAGGACAAGGAGGAGGACGAGGAGGACAAGGAGAAGGCGGGGAGGATGAGGAGGACGAGGAGGAGGATGAGGAGGAGGAGGACAAGGAGGTCAAAGAGGAGGAGGAGCAGGAGGAAGACGATGATGACAATGAGAAGGCGGATGAGGGGGGCGAGGAGGAGGATGATGACAAGGAGGAGGACGATGACAAGGAGGAGGACGATGAGGAGAAGGATGATAAGGAGGAGGAGGTCGATGAGGAAGAGGAGGACGAGGGGGAGGACAAGGAGGAGGAGGATGATAATGAGGACGAGTCAGGGGATGAGGAGTAGGATGAGGATAAGGATTTGGAAGAGGAGGAGGGTGGTGAGGACGCATATGGAGGAGGTGGAGGGCAAGGACAAGGAGGATTAAGAGGAGGATGAGGAGGAGTTGGATGAGGAGGAGGACGATGAGTAAAATGTTGAGGTAGACAAGGAGGAGGATGAGCAGGAGGAGTAGGATGAGGACACAAACGAGACGTGGAGAAAGTGGAGTAGGAGGAGGCCATAGACAAGGAGGAGGACGATGAGGATGAGGAGGAAGAGGAGGAGGAGGAGGTTGACAAGGATGAGTAGGGGGAGGAGAAGAAGGACAAGGATGAGGAGGAGGACGAGGGGGAGGATGAGGAAAAGGAAGAGGAGGAGGAGAACGAGGAGAAGAAGGAGGACAAGGACATGGAGCAGGAAGAGAAGGATGAGGAGAAGGAGGAGGAGGAGAAGAAGGAGAAGGAAGACGATGAGGAGGAGGGCAGGACGAGATGGAGGATGAGGAGGGCGAGAAGGATGAGGACGAGAAGGTTGATGATGAGGAGGAGGATGAGGAACAGGAGGAGGACGAGGAGGAGGAGGCTGATGAGGACGAGGATGAGGACCCGGAGGAGGATGAGGAGGAGGACAAGGAGAAGGAAGATGACGAGGAGGAGGGGAGCATGAGGAGGAGGAGGATGACGCAGAGGAGGGTGATTAGGAGGAGGAGAAGGAGGTAGAGGAGGAGGAGGAAGAGTAGGACGAGGAAGAGGGCGAGGAGAAGAAGGATGAGGCAGAGGAGGATGATAATGAGGACGAGTCGGGGGACAACAAGGAGGATGAGGACGAGGATGAGGAGGTGGAGTACGAGAAGGAGGAGGATGAGGAGGATGGCAAGGACACATGTAGAGGAGGAGGGCAAGGACAAGGACGAGGAAGATTAGGAGGAGGACGAGGAAAAGGACCATGAGTAAAATGCAGAGGTAGACAAGGATGGGGAGGACGAGCAGGAGGAGTAGGATGAGGACAAAAACGAGGATGTGGGGAAAGTGGAGTAGGAGGAGGCCATGGACGAGGAGGAGGACGATGAGGATGAGGAGGAAGAGAAGGAGGTTGACAAGGACTAGTAGGAGGAGGAGAAGGAAGAGGATGAGGACATGGAGGTGAAGGACAAGGTCGAGGAGGAGGAGGGTGAGGACGAGGAGGACAAGGACAAGGAGGAGACAGAGGAGGATGAGGAGGAGGAGGGGGAATAGGACAGGGAGGAGGACAAGGAGGTGGACAAGGTCATGAACCAGGACGTGGAGGAGTTGGAGTAGGAGGGGGCTCTGGAGGAGGAGGAGGATGAGGAGGAAAAGAGGAGGTGGACAAGGTCATGAACCAGGACGTGGAGGAGTTGGAGTAGGAGGGGGCTCTGGAGGAGGAGGAGGATGAGGAGGAAAAGAGGAGGAGAACAAGGAGGAGGACGAGGACAAGAATGAGGACGTGGAGGAGGTGGAGTTGGAGGAGGCCCTGGATGAGGAGGACCATGAAGAAGAGTACGACAAGGAGGAGGAGGAGGAGGAGAAGGTGTAGAAAGACAAGGAGAAGGAAGAGGACAATGATGAGGAGGACAAGGAAGAGGAAGAGGAGCAGAAGAAGGAGCAGCAGAATCCCGCCGCTCACACCGCCCACACGGTGATTCTGCAGCACCCCCTGCCCCACGAGCATCACCTGAAATAAATAGGGCAGGAGATCTTTCTCCTTTTAATGCCTTTATTAAAAATCAGCTCGGGTGGGGAGAACCAACGGGTCATGCTCACACTGCTGCTGCTTCCAGGAGTGGCACAGGGGAGAAGGAAAAGTGCAGCTTTGTCCTCTGGTCTGCAGGCAGAGCTGGGGGTTCCGTCCTCATGAGAGCATGGAGAGATTCCCACTTTTTTGGTTTGACATTCAGAGTCCTCTTTCTAGCCGACATCTTTTTAGGTTAGGGTGAGGGGTAAAAAGGGTCTTAGCAGATACTGGATTCCGTTCCTCATGTCTAGACATCACTTTGATCCCTTAATTCCGTGTTGGCTTGTTGTTTTTAGGGATTTTTGCTAGGTTTGCTGAGGGGTTTCTTCATTTGCATGCCAACCTCGATGTCCCCTCCTCTTCACCCTCCCAGCTGCCATCCTCCAGGAAGCAGCAGGATGTTACTCAACAAAAAGGGAAATTCTCAGCCATCAACAACAGGTAGTTATTGAAAAACTATTAACAATAGGTTAACTATTAACAACAACAAACAGAACTCCACCTTGGCAGCAACTGGCCCAACCTATGAACTCTGCAACCTTTTAAAAAAATGGGCAACTTTTCTACTCATACCAGTCCTCCCTCTTGTTCTTTGATCGGCCTTAAACTTAAGCTTGCATCAACTTGCAATTTCTGACTCATGAGCATAGAATTTCTTTAATTTTTTGTATTGATTATAAATTTCTTGAGCACTCTGGTAATCATGGTTACTTAACTTGATTACTTTTTCTGGTTTCTTCAGGTTAATTTCTTCAGAGATCTCAAGGTTGGCCTGCAACAGCAGGCACAGCAGATGTTACCAATTTAATGAAGCAGGGAAGTAAGCATAGAAAAAAGAGCAAACCAGCAAGTGTACACACAGTGAAGAAAGTTACTTTTTTCCACCAATTTCCTTTGAAAGCGCATAGGTTATCCTACCAACTGGAATCAAGGGTAGGAGTCTGTTCTTGGTTACTTAGGTATGCTAGTTTTTTTTATTTTGTTTGAGATGTTTCTAATGATTGTTCTCTTCATCTCTAATACTGCCTGAAGCCTGGTGATTCTGTTTAACATGGATATCAGGGTCTGATAACTCCAGGACCCATTTTGAGCCCAGGTGGCTGGGCCATAAGTCTCGATAATTTTTCTTGGGGTCCAAACCTGGCTCTTACATTTTTGGATTCTTCCAATTTCTATTGCACTTCGCCTCCTCCGTTTGGTTTTTTCTTAAATCATCATATGTAGGAAATCCTAAACTTGATCCAGATTCTTTAGGTGATGAAAAGAAAGCTGGTTTTATCATTCTAATGGTGCAACTGCCAGACCAGTCTCCTGGCAATTTAGTGTATGCTGTAGTACCACAGATCCAAAATAAGTGTTTAGGGGCCCCCCAAAATGTGTTCTTAGTTTCTGTTGGGCATTCCTAATATTTAGAAATTTCTTTCATTCCCCAAAAGGGGTTTATCTCTTTTTCAGCACTCTCATAAAGTTCATATGCTTCATGGTGAATGTATTTGTTCCCTTTTTTTTCCTCAACAGACCAAAATCTATTTGGATCTCTTGGGATCCACTGGGTAGCAGAGTTCTTTACTGCTAAATACCTTTTACAAACCATTCTTCTTACTGACGTACTGTACCCTTTCCCTTTTCTTAAAATAACTTTTTCTTTTATAATTCTGCTTTCAGATTTCATTGTTGTTTTCCCTTCATCTCTGTAACACTAAATTCTGGGTTATTCTGTATCCAATTTAAGATTTCCAACAGCCCTAGACTAATCCCTTCCCATGGCCAAATTTCAGTCATCTGGGTACTTCCACAAACCCAACAATTAGTTAGATTCAATTTGTGGCTGATTGTTTTAACTGAATCTATGAATAGATTCTTACCTCGGGGTATCTCTAAATGGTCTTGTTCTCTTACTGCCTTTACTGTCTCTTTCTCTTTGACCAGATCTACCAGTCTTGCTTCAGTTGCATCACATTCAAAGCACAACCAGGCTTCTCCTACAGGGCACTCTCCCAGGAGTGGCTGCCTAAAAGTGGCAGTATTCCAGGCCATCCAATACATTTTCTCATCCTCTTGACAAAGGACCAATTGGGAGAGGTTAACACAATTAGGGTCAGAATTGGTGTGGACTCTCGACAAGGAGCTCACTTCTTCCTCCTCATGGAGGGGTTGGTAGCACTCACTGCACGGCTCTCCTGGGCTCCCCAGAGCACCACCAGCAATTGGAGCCATCATTACTGCCCTTCCCAAGAGTCCAGTATGGGTCATCTTGCATGGCTGCCCATCCGGCCTTGCCTCTTGGGGACTTTGCTGAGAAGAAGCCTTCAAGCTCTTTAGAGTCCCTTCTATCTGCTTCTCTGGTTAAGCCTCTCTTGGTCGTCCTTACTAATTTTGGTTTCTCCTAGGGGAGTGTTCTGTAGAGGAGTAACCTGGAGTCTTTGGTACTAAATTGGGGGAACTTAAATAGAATTACTTATTGACAGTCTTTAACATTTTTAAAAACTTATTTTAAACACAGAACTGTCCTATAACACTTTAAGATATGGTATGGTTCTGATACCAAACTCTTTTCCTAATCAGTTCATCAGTCTTTGTGGCTCTTCCTTTTGAGAGTCAACTTTCAGTCTTTCGGTCCTTTTATAATGGTAGACTCAGGTGAAAAAACTCATGATATTTTTGAATCTTGTCCTGAGTTGGGGGGTGAGAGTGATGTGGACTCTGGCCCAATGCCACAGGAAGAAACTGATGTTGAATCCTCTCCAGTGCCTGGAGGTGAGACTGGTCCTTTTATTCTCGTGATGTGGGTCCAACCCTTTTCTCTGGTCCGCACAGCCGAATTAGCAATGAGGAGCACCTGAAAGGGGCCTTCAAATTTAGGCAATAATGGTCCACTATTCCAGGATTTTATCAAAACTTAATCTCCTGGGATAATGTTATGTACTTTCGTGTCAAGAGGGGAGGTTTGGGGGAGGTATCCTCTTATTCTAAGTCCTTCCAGGGTTCTTCCAATGACTTCTAAATATTTTCTGGTAGCTTCTTCTCCTTCCAAATAGTCTGCTGTGGTACAGAGTGTTAACAAGAATGGCAGTCCAAACATCATTTCATAGGGTGAAATCCCTATATCAGATCGGGGTCTTGTTCTGATGTGCAAAAGCACTAGGGGCAAACACTTTAGCCAATTCATCTTTGTTTCTTCTATCAATTTAGTCAATACATTTTTGAGAGTTTTGTTCATCTGCTCCATCCTCCCAGAACACTGGGGGTGCCATGGAGTATGTAATTTCCATTCCGTTCCTAAAGTTTCTATTACATTTTGCAATGTCCCAGCCACAAAATGTGGACCTCAGTCTGAGTTTATGGTGTTCACCATTCCACATCTGGGGATAATGTTCTCCAGGATTACTCTTGACACAGCTTGGCCTGTTTCCCTTTTAGTCGGGAAGGCTTCCATCCAAGGGTGAGATGATTACTATAACCAGTAAATATTTGTATCCCTGCACTGGGGGCATCTCAGTGAAATCTATCTGTAAGCCCTGGAAAGGTCTTAGAGCTAATTCCTTCCCTCCGGGTGCTACCTTCCTCATAACTTTCTGGTTTACTTTTTGACAAATTAAAAACTCTTTTGTAATGGCTTTTGCCAGGCCATATACGCCTATGCACAGGTTATTTCTTAGGAAATAATCAAATAGTCTTTGGACTCCCCAGTGGGTCAATTTATGTAGTTCTGTCAGCATTGTCCGAACAAGTGCTTTGTTTAAAAACACCCATCCATCCGAGGTTAACCACTCCCCTCGTTGCCCTTGGTGTAACTTTAATTCTTTTATAACTTCCCATTCTTTTTCACTAAATATGGGTTCCTCTCTTCTTTCTCCCCCCTCAGGTGTGGTAAAAACTTTCACTGGATCTCCTGGTTCTAAAGCTGCTTCCTTTGCTATCTGATCAGCCAGTCGGTTTCCTCTAACTTCAAGACTGTCTCCTTTTTGGTGCCCTTTTATATGGACCACTGCTATTTCTGTTGGTTTCTGTAAAGATTCTAATACGGACTTGACCAGGTTCTCATGGGCTAAGCTTTTTCCCTTTGAGCTTAGATATCCACGCTCCTCCCATATTTTCCCAAATGTGTATACTATCCCAAATGCATATTGGGAATTTGTATAAATAGTTCCCCACTCTCCCTTCAGTAAGTCTAATCCTGTTTTCAGGGCATATATTCCACAACTTTGGGCCAGCCAGTTTTGGGGTAATTTCTTTTTTTCCTCAATTTGTAAAGTTCCTCCATCTATGATGGCATAGCCTGAAGCTCTTTTTCCATCTACTACCCTCGAAGAGCCATCTTTGAACAAGATCCTTCCAGTTGCTAGAGCCTGATCTTCTAAATCTTCTCTTACTTTTGTTTGGGGGCTAATCAATTCAAGGTAATCATGTTCTAAGTTTTCTATAGGCTCTCCCATAAGGGATTGTGTGGGATTGAGGGCATTTAATGTCATGACTGTCCAATGAGGAGGAGGTAAAGGGACAGCAGTAAGATGGGGAGAAGAGCTTTGAGTGCTGTTAATTGGAGCTGGAGAAGGGGAGGAGAGTGCAACAGGTGGAGTTGGCACTCGTGGTGGTGCAGAAGCAACTGGAGGAGCCGAAGGGGGTGGTGAGGGAGTGGACACCAGGGGAGATACTGGGTCTCCCATAGAGGAAGGCAAAGAGGTAGAAGAAGGAATTAGAAGGGGCGGCAATGGCGTTGCAGCCAGGGGAAAAGCCGTATCTGCCATTTGAGGTGCCCGAGGAAGAGGATGATAAGGTGGAGGGGCAACAGGAGGCAAATAGTCTAGGGGGTTCCACCTTTTACTACTCTCTCTAACTCCAGCATCCCCTCCTTCATTCCCCTCTTTCTGCCTCTGCACCTTACAAATTCGCACACCTTCATCCCCAATAGCACTCTTTAACCAACAAGCTGCATATAATACTTGCTCAGGGTTGGTATCCTCTCGAGCTGTCAGACACGTCCACGTGTCTTTTGTCCCACACCACGGCCATCCTCCTTGCACATCTAACTGTGGCCAGACTTCTACACAGTAGTGAATCATCTTAACCTTATCCAATCCCTCCGTGGCCTCTACAGAATCCTATCTCTAGCAGTTCATCTGAGGGACTGTGGGGGGATATATTCTTCAATTTCTCGCCTCTCTTCTTACTATTACATCCTCCCATTTTGTTGGGTCTCAACAGAAAAAAATCACAAAGGTGCCTTTACTCAAAAAAAATGTACTGACAGGTGATCTCAAGAAAAAATCCTATTTGAGGAGTTCCAGCCTCCTCCACCGCACTTCACATCTGCCTGACCCCTCAGGATTTTACAAAAAACTACTGCCTGATCTGTCGTTTGCCTAACTTCCCAATGTAAGTCCAAATGTTAGGACTTACCGATCAGGACTTAAAAACGAACCCCGGCCTCCTTCGCCGGGATTCGTGCCTGACCCCTTTGTCAGGACTTAATTTTCCTGCAGGGCTTGTGAGCTTGCCCAAATCCTTCTCGGGACTTGCAATCTGCCTGACTTCCCTCTGTCAGGACTTTTGGGGTGCGTGCCACTCACACACTATTTCCTCTGCACGCCCAGAGCGGGGCCCTCTTTACCCCTTAGGAGGCGACTCACTCACGCTGATTCCACTCGCTTCCCCTGTTCCTGGCTGGCCCCCTCGCGGGGGTCCGAAACCGCGGTACTGGGAGGTCCCCACTCACTCCGAGGATCTGAGCTGCCGGCCCTCGTCTCACTCACTCACACTTGCTCGCCCCCTACTCCCGCCACCGGATTTCTCACCAGTCCAGCGCTTCTGCGCGTCACTGGCTCTAAGCCGATCTTCTCTGGTCCTGATAGCCAGCTGTCCTGGAGGTCCAAGATGGCCAGTCCTGGTGTCCTCTTGGGGCGTGGCTATCCAAGACGAGCGCCCAGCTGAAATAAACACGGGCAGAAGACCATTCTCCTTTTTAATGCCTTTATTAAAAGTGATCAGCTCGGGGGGGAGAACCAATGGGTCCACATTCACACCGCCACTGCTCCCAGGAGTGACTTAGAGGAGGAGGAAGAGTGCAGCTCTGTCCACTGGTCTGTGGGCAGAGCTGGGGGTTCCGTCCTCAGGAGAGCATCGAGAAATCCTAAATGTTCTTTCAGTTTGACTTTCAGGGTCCTTCCTCTAGCCGAGGTCCTCCTTGGCTAGGGCGAGGGGCAAAAAAGGGTCTCAGCATCTCTGCAGGCCCTGGACTTTGTTCCTCACGTCTAGACATCACTTTGATCTCTTAATTTTGTGTTGGCTTGTTGTTTTAGGGGTTTTTGGCTATGTTTGGTGAGGGGTCTCTCCTGTTGCATGCTGGATCTGATGTCATTTGCATGTCGACTCGATGTCACTTCACCATCTGGGTGTCATCTTCTAGGAAGCAGCAGGGTGTCACTCGACAAAAGGAGGAATTCTTAACCATCAGGGACAGGTAGTTAACAAAAACGACCAGTGATTACAATAACAGTTAGAACTCTCCACCCTGGCTGCAATGGCCCAACCTGTTAACTCCGCAACCTTTTAAAAAAAATTGGCAGATTTTCTACTCATAACATGCAACAGAGATCCAGGCAAAGGACAGGGACAGAGAATTCAGCTACAAGACTCAGAGAATTCTGCTTCCAGAGATCATTTCTGCACACACTGTCGCTTGTAGAAAGGTGACACCATTCCAGGCAGCCTGGACTGAGCAGGTGGTTCCTGAGTGGGGTTTGTTGTTCAGGAAACCTGCTCAGGCTTTTCCATTCCTTCCTTCCCAACAGGAAAACTTCTCCTTGGCCTGTGTGCAGGCAGAGCCCTGAGGAGAGCAGGTGGGACACGGTGCAATGGGCTGGGACATGGAGCTGCAGAGCTCAGGGGACAAGGTTCTGCTGCAGGGCACAGGGATATCAGTCCCAGGTGGGCCATGTCAGACATGGTGAGGCTGGGGGTGAGGAGCAGCTTGTCCAAACAGGGTCAGCCCTCAAAGGGCTCATTCTTCTCTGTGCCCAGACCTCCTAAGGAGACATTCAGCATCAAGGTCACCTGGGGAATGCTTCTGTCAGCTCTTCTCTGAACTGGAAAAAGAAATTATTGCCTTGAGTAAACAAGAAAATCATGAGGTGCACTTTGAAATCTTCCTCCTTAACAGAACTCCAAACTGACTCCAATCAGCTGCACAAGACCTGGACACTTGGATGACAACTGAAGGAAGACAAAGAGCCACCAAGGGCTTTCTGTACTTTGATGATCCCCACGGTGGATTTAGGCCTGAGTGCAGGACCCTCAGGTACTGAGAGGAGGCTGAAGAAGCTGCTCAAGGAGTCAGAAGCAAAACTCCAAGTCCCTTGGAGCAGCACTGGGCCCCACTGAGGGCAGGGACTGCCAAAGGCTCCCCAGGGACTGTCGAGAGCAGATCCTTGAGGCCAGGATTGCAGGGAGCCCAAGGCTCTGAGCAGGGAACTGCAGTGCTGAGCAAGGCCTGGGCTGGCTGGGGGAAGCAGAAAGGCCAAGCCCTGAGCCCAGCCTGGGACAGCAGGGCCTGTCCCTCACGGGTGGCTCGGGGTTGTTTGTGGGGCAGTGGGATGTGAGGGGCAGCAAGGACAAATGTCATAAACCTGTGTGACACTCCAGATCCTCATGGAACCAAGGGGCCAATGGGACACTGTGGGAAGTTGTGGAACCAAGGGGATCATGGTGGCACTGCTGGGGCCATGGAACCAAGGGGACAGTGTGACACTGTGGGGCCTCATGGAAACAAGAGGCCACTGTGAGCCTGCAGGGCAGGAACACCCCAGAAGACTGAAATGCTGGGGGTAACCAAAGGTCCCTTGACTTGAGTTTGTGCACCTAGAAACACCAACCAGATATTCTCAACATCAACAGATGCAAAAAACATTCTTGGTAGGAAGGGACCCACAAGGATCATCAAGTCCAACTCTTAAGTGAATGGCCCACACAGGGATTGAACCCAAAGCCTCAGTGATACCAGCACCATGCTCTAACCAACTGAGCTAAGAGGTCAAAATGACACCAAATTTTACTGGCAAAATACAGACAGTCAAGAAACTTTGGCAAAGGGTTTAATACAACATCCAGTTCAATATAAAACTCTTATCATAGCATTAACTTCAATAACTTAGCCCATTTAACCTAAAACCCTTTAACCCTTAAGATGTTAAGTTACGCAAAAATGTTCCAGGTAAATAGGATTAGAAGGAGGAGAAACAGAAAAGAACAGAAAGACAGAAGATCCATAGAAAGACACGTACATAGGTACCAACTGTACGTGTTCCAGCATCACCAACAGAGGAACCCCAAGAAAAGGCAGGATCCAGACCCTGGGCTGGCCTTGTGCTCTGACTTTTAACCCCCTGGACCCTCATGGGCCCACCCCTGGGGTGGGACTGCCAGTTGCTTGTCCAGTCAGAGCCAGAGTAGCACTAGCTGATAGTGTGTGATTGATTGACAATTCAGACAATCAGAGGTGTGTTAGCACTGCCCCTGCTGTGTGATTGACAGCTCTGCCAGGCCAGGGCTGGGGGCGGGGCTCTGTCCCACCACAAACCAAGGCCTGACCCGGCCCTGGCCCCACACGGGCATTCCGAGCATCCCAAGGTGTCTCGGGGCATTGATCTCATCCAGCCTCTGACAAGGACCACAGTGACACTACAGAACTTCATGGAGCCATGGGTCAGTTGTGACAATGGAGATCCTGGGCAACTATGGTGAGACTATGGAACCTCATGGAATCAAGGAGATCATTGTGCTACTCAGGGGCCCTGTAGAAGCAAGGGTCAATGATCAAATAGTGGGGCCCATAGAAACAAGGAGCCATTGTGACACAGCGGGACCGCAGGGAGCCAAGGGACCGCTGTGACGATGTTGGGGCTCATGAAACCAAAAAAACTTTGTGACATTGCAAGACTACATGGAATCAAGGGGACCATTGTAACAGTATGGAGAACCATTAAAAAAAAGGGAACATGGAACAGGTCTGCCTGGTTTGGCCTCCTGGGGACTGTCTGACAGGTCCCACTGAATTTGACATGTCAAGGGCCACTTCCCATCTGACTGTGAAGCACTGGGGCTCCATGCTTTTCTTCCTATGGAAAAGAGCTGTCTTTCTTGTCTAGGCTCACATGGCTGAAATTAGGATTCCACCTCTAAAATTCCCTATATCCAAGGGTTTCTCCCTAAAAAAATCTGCCAATACAGTCAAATCTGGCTAGCCTTGGTCTCTGGTGACTGCCTCTCATCTGACCCTGCACCACTGGGGCTCACTTGTTTCCCTCCTAAGGAGACCATTTTGACACTGCAGGTGTTGTGGAGCCAAAGGGCATTGTTACTCTGTAGGAACTTGTGGAACCAAGGAGATCATTGTGACACTGTGGGAGCCATGGATCCAAGGGGCCATTGTGACATTGTGGGGTCTTGAGGAACCATGGAGACCATTGTTATACTTTGGGGTCTTCTGAAATGCAGGGGACATTGTGACCCTGCAGAGTACCATGGATCCAATGGACCATTGTGACACTGTGGGGCCTCGTGGAACAAAGGACATCATTGTGACTCTGTTGGGCTGCATGGTTCCAAGGGGCCAGTGTGAAGCAGTGGGGCTTTGTGGAACCAAGATGCCATTGCTGCATTTCAGGGCCTCATGGAGCCAAAGGGCCGTTGTGATCCTGCAGGGCACCATGGATCCATGGAGAGAATTGTGGCATTGCAAGGCCCCATGGAATCATGGAGACCCTTGTGACACTGTGGGGGCCCACAGAACCAAAGGGCCATTGTGACCCTGCAGGCCCTCATGGAACCAATAGACCATTATGACACTATGGGGCCTTGTGGAACCATGGAGACCATAAAGATCCTTAAGGACTTGTGTAACCAAGGGGCCATTTTGGCACCAGAGGGCATCATGGAAGCAAGAGAATGATTGTGACACTGCAGGGCCCTGTGGAAGTGAGGAGCCATTGTGACACTGCAGGGCCCTGTGGAAGCAAGGGAACATGAAATAAGTGTGGCTGCCTTGGCCTCCCAGGGGTCATCTGACAGGTCTGGCTGACCTTGGAATGTGGAAGGCCACTGCCCCTGAAACACTGGGGCTCTGGGCTTTTTTTTTTATGGAAAAGAACTGTCCATTTTTTCAAGGCATCCATGGCCAAAATTAGGATTCCACCTCCAAATTTCTGTGTATCCAAGGATTACTACCAGACAAAAGTTTCCAGGACAGACAAGTCTGGCTGGTCTTTGACTCCTGAGGGGCAGCACTCACCTATTTTCCAAACACCGGAAAGGGCTCTGTGCTTTTCTTTTTATGAAAAAAACTCCATCCCTCTTCTCCAGGCACAAATGTTTTAAATTAGGACTCCACATTCATAATTTTGAATATCCAAGGGATGCTCTATGCAAATTCGCCAGGACACACAGGTCAGGCTTGCCTTGGCCTCTGGTGGTTGCCCTTCATCAGCTCCTGAAACATGGGGTTCCGTGGTTTCCTTCCTATGGAGACCAATGTGACATTGGGAGTCTTGTGAAATGAAGGGGCCATTGTGACACTGCAGAGCACCATGGATCCAAGGGACCATTGTGACACTGTGGGGCCTCATGGGACCAAGGACATCCTTGTGGCTCTGTTGGGCCACATGGTCCCAAGGGGCCAGTGCAAATCAGCAATACGGGAGTTAGCCTGGGATTAACTCAGAGTCAGCCAGATTTTACCCCAGAAGAACTGGGCATGAGTTTGAAGTCCTAGGAATCATTCATTTAACTTAGGATGAGCATGGGAGTTCCCCCATAAGCCTTTAGTGTTGTTCTCTAAGTTGTCCAAGTTCTACTCCCCTATTGGTTTATTGGTTACTTGTTTCTTCAGTATGGGTATTGTTCTAGTTTTCTAGCCCCAAGTGTCTATGTTGTCGCTTCCCCTTTGTCTCAGGCCTTAGGATCCTGCCCCTCGTACTGTGCTCGACTTCCCCATGTTTATTGTTTTTCACCCTGGTATTAAAGTTCTTTTTGGGCAACTCCATCAAACCTGCTTGTCGCAGACATCTTTTATGAAAAGCCATTTCCTTAGGATTTTTCCTCCTGAGAAGCTGAGAGGCCTCAGGAACAAAATGTAAACAATGATTATCTGCTGCTGTGGAATGCCACAGGTGGATCTGTGATTGGTTTCATAGAGTTGTTTCTAATTAATGGCCAATCACAGTCAGCTGGATTGGACTCTCTGTCCAACACAGAAGCTTTTGTTATCATTCTTTGCTATTCTTTGCTATTCTTAGCTAGCCTTCTGATGAAATCCTTTCTTCTATTCTTTTAGTATCCTTTAACTATAATACATATCATAAAAAAATAAATCAAGTCTTCTGAAACATGGAGTCACATCTTCATCTCTTCCCTCATCCTAAGACCCTTGTGAACACCGTCACACCCACTCCTTTTCATTTTTGCCAACCTTGCCCTGAAGTCAGGGAACCAGAGAGGTTTGTTCCCACCACTTTCATTGTGACATTTGGCGCCCGAACAGGGACCATGACATTCAGGGCTCCCTGTGTCAGTCACGTCAGCTGGGGTTAGTTGATGGATAGGCCAGCGCTCCCCAGGATTTGGGATTGTGCCGGGCCCAGTGGATTCATCGTTGGTTCAAGGGACCTCAGCCAGGATCCACAAGGACAAAGACAATTTCACCTGCATAGGATTGTAGGTGGGTTTGGAAAACGCAAGACATTTATTGCCCATTTTGCCACTGTGTTTTTACAATATGCACCAAAGTCCCATAATTTATTTGGTGTGTTCCGGTGGCTGTTCCCCCTAAGGTGGAGAAAGAAAAAAATGGGCAGCCAGATGTCCAAAGTAGAAAGGAGCATATATGGATGCTTTCATTCTCACTGATCATGATAAAATATTTTCAAAGAACAAATTAAAATCAATCATGAAATGGTTCATTAAAAATTTTTCAGACGCCTCTGCTGATGAAATCCATACCACTGAATTTTGGGACTCAGTGGGAGTTAAATTGTACAACCTTTCGGTCAAAAGGGACCCCATTGCACCCCACATGCTCCCCATCTTCCACACCATCCTTGAGACCTTTTACCAGCAAGCAGTGTGTTGAAAACTCAATCTGTTGGTCACTCCTAACTCGGGACCTCCCCTTAAACCTGCCTTTCTCAGACCTTCCACAATGGTCCAAGATGGCAATGGCCACGCTGTCTTGGAGCATCATGCCCTGGAGACTCAAGTTGGAAGGAGCCGGAATGTGGTTCAGGAGCCCAACCATCCTCCCTCCATCTTGGCTCCTCCACTTCCTGCTACCACAACCTTCTCTTCCGCCCTGAATGAACCTCCAGACTCCACCCCCACAACTGCGGGTCATGCCCCCACTGTCAATCATCCTCTCCACCCTAGGCCATGCCTCCAGAACTCCACCCTGGAGGTCCGCCATCCTAAATCAAGGCCCTTCATCCCCAACACCTGACAAAATGGCAGCGCCCTTTGCCTCACCCTCCAGCAACAATATAACCCCCATGGTCAAAGCTACTAAGCCCAACTGTCACACTACTTCTAATCCAAATGCTTCTCCTCCAAATTATTCTTCCTCCCCAGAAGACAGTTGGCATTCCCCAGAGCCACCTCGCCTCAAACCCAGAAGATCCCTAGTAAAGGATCCAGAAAGAAGCATTTAAGGAAGGAGACTGGCAAATAGTCTCGAAACTCCTCGTTGCCCCCGTATGTTATGAAAGAAGGGGGCAGAATCCCAGGTATCAGCCATGGGTTTACAGGGAAATCAAGGAGCTGTGTACAGCAGCTAAAGACCATAGGAGGGACTTACTTGTTTTAATGGCCTAATGAGGGCCATGTTTACAGCACATGTCTTAACCACTTATGATTTAAAATATATTATGACCATGTTGTTATTACCTACAGAATACACCCTGTGGGAAGGGGGATGGAAGTGTTTACTAAATCAATTAATAGCAGACTATGCTAATAATGAGGCAAGGGCAGAATTGACAATCAACCATCTAGCTGGAGAATGACAACACAGCCTACCAGATGATCAAGCAGCAGGGAAGTATTGGATGATATCAAAGAGATGGCTTTGAAAGCTTTAATCCAGGTATCGGATGGTAGCACCCCCAGTTTGCACTACCTTGGGTGGCTGCAGCTAAAGCTTTAGGACAATTAGACCATCTTGGGTGCCTGTTAAGTAAGCAAACCAATGCTACCTCCCTCACATTGAGTGGCCTGCTCTCAGACATAGAGACCATCAGACATGCCACCTTACAGATCAGCAATAGAGTTTTTACTCTGGGCACATGGGCATGGCTGTGTAGACTCTGAGGGATGTGTTGCACGAACCCCTGCAGCCAGAGTGAGTCAATCCACAAGAGCATTCAGGTACTGAAGGAAGAGTTCCAGAAGCTTAGAGTGGAAAACAAAGACTGGTTTAATAAACTCTTCCAAACCGAGGGACTAAAGGGTTGGATGGTGTCTACTAAAACAGGACTAGTAATTCTCCTAGTGGTTGTTGTATTGTTATTTTTCCCATGTTTGTTTGGATGATTTTAAAAATTCTTAAAAAATTCTTTCAGTTCCATCTTTGTTGTAAAATAGAAAGAGGGAAGATACCCAACATAGGCACCTCATGGACTCTTTGGAGGAGAGAACTGGAGGTCAGGATGGCACAAAAACCTCTTGGACACTCAGTGTGGGAAGGAAAATCCTTAAAAGTACCTAAAAGTATTCTTAAATCCATAAAGTACCTTAAAAACCTTGAGTATCTCAAAGAGCCCCACTGAGTGTCAGTACAAAGCTCTCAAGGGACTCATTAAAGCAGATAATTGGGGCCATGATTGCACAAAACTCTCACAGAGTCTGTATCAAAGGGGAAACACCAAGTACCTGAAAATAACTGGAGTACCCTGAAGCGTTTAAGAGCCCACTGAGTGGTGTTACTGACAAAGCCTCTCCAGGGACTAATTACAGCAGATAATTGGAGGCCATGATTGCACAAACCTCTCAGAGACTCCAAGGCAAAAGCCAAAGCCAAAGTCCTTTGAAAAACCTGCAGTCCCTGCAGGGAGCATTCAGGAGCCCCCAGGGCCATTGCTGAGCAAGGCTCCCCAGGGACTCCTTCCAGCAGATCCTTGAGGCCACTGGGATGTGGGCTAGGGGGGGATGCTGAGGGCAGGACAAGGGGCTGACAGTGCCCAGCCTGGCTGGGGCTGTGCCAGGAGGCCCCAGGGCCTCAGGACAAGGTGTCTCCTCACAGCCCTTGGTGGCACAGACCCTGCTGTGGCCCAGGGCACCAAGACTTGGCTTCTCTTTGTCCCCACCTGTCAGCACTGCCTGCAGTTCTCTGCTCTGCCTGGGGCCTGGGGACACTTTCTCAGTCGTGTCCCTCAGTGGGACCCATTAAAAGTGCAAGAAAGTTTTGAGTTGGATTCTGCCTTGGAGTTCTGGAGAGGTTTCTTCAGCTGCCTCTCAGGGACTGATGATCAGGGCCTGAGCACAAAGCCCCAGAGGCTCATTAAAGTCCTGGTGCTGTGTCTGTGCTGCTGAGCTGGGCTGGGCTCCTGGCACACAGGCAGCTCCTGGTAACCAAGCAGAGCTTCAAAAGCACATTTCTCTTGGTGAGCAGCTCTTCTGCCAGCCCAGCAGGGCTGGGACACTGCCTGCAGCCAGCCCGGGCACAGCACAGAGGCACAGAGAGCTTCAATCAGTCAGGGCTGGGAAGGTGCTGAGAAGTGCCTGGGGCACAATCACTGCCAGCCCTTGGCACAGGAACCTCTGGCTGCAGGACAATGCAGCTGCAGCTCCTGCAGTGATCTCCTAAAGCTGGAACATCCCAATGCCTGCAGAGCCTGTGAGTACATTCTTTGATTGTCTCTTGTGCAGAGCAGCCAGGGGTGCCCAGGGCTGTCCTGCAGAGCAGGGTCCTGCAGCCCAGGGCGCTGTGCTGGGGCAGGGACTCTGCTGCCTGCCAGGGACAGCTCTCAGCCAGCCCTGGCAGCTGCTCCCAGCACTGGGGGACAAGATCTGGGTGGGAGGAGACAGCTGGTCAGGCTTGGAAGTGTTCTCCTTGTGTGGGGCAGATGCTGCATTGTTCAGGACTGCTCCCAGCATGGCATTTAAGTGCAGAACATTTCCAAGTAGATTATACAGGGAGCACAGCAAGGCAGGGGTTGCATAAAAGGGAAAATCCTGCTCTTTTAATCTACTGCTGTGGGTTGTCATGATGGAAAATCATGCACAGATATTCATCTCTCTGTTCAGGTCGAGAAGAAATAAAAAAAAAAAATACTCTCCGACATGAATAAACTTGGCAGTGAAAGAAATCAGCACAGGGTTCCTTACAGGCAGCATCACTATCACTTTTCTAGCCATCAGAGCCTTCAGAGCCAGAGCTGCCCCTGGGCAGTGCCTGAGCTGGGAGGGGTCTGCAGGGCAGAGCTGAGCCCCCAGGGCTGGGCTGGGCTCTGGCAGCACTGGCAGGGCCCAGCCCTGGGCACAGGGAAGCAGTTGCTGGCAGGGACAGCTCCAGGCAGCAGAGCCCTGGGCAGGCAGTGGGGGGAAAGTGCCCCCAGTGCTGGGATATTTAAATTCTTCTCCAAACCTAACTATTCAATGATTACTTCTCTTACAGATCCCCATGCCAATGCACAGCAAATGTCCAACAGCAGCTGCATCAGGCACTTCCTCCTGCTGGCATTGGCAGACACGCGGCAGCTGCAGCTCCTGCACTTCTGCCTCTTGCTGGGCATCTCCCTGGCTGCCCTCCTGGGCAACGGCCTCATCATCAGCGCCGTAGCCTGCGGCCACCACCTGCACACGCCCATGTTCTTCTTCCTGCTCAACCTGGCCCTCAGCGACCTGGGCTTCATCTGCACCACTGTCCCCAAAGCCATGCACAATTCCCTCTGGGACACCAGGGACATCTCCTACACTGGATGTGCTGCTGAAGTATTTTTTTTTGTTTTCTTTGGTCTAACAGAGTACTATCTCCTGACCATCGTGTGCTACGACCGCTACGTGTCCATCTGCAAGCCCCTGCACTACGGGACCCTCCTGGGCAGCAGAGCTTGTGCCCACATGGCAGCAGCTGCCTGGGCCAGTGCCTTTCTCACTGCTCTCATGCACACAGCCAATACATTTTCCCTGCCCCTGTGCCATGGCAATGCCCTGGGCCAGTTCTTCTGTGAAATCCCACACATCCTCAAGCTCTCCTGCTCCAAATCCTATATCAAGGAGCTGGGGCTTCTGGCTGTTAGTGTGTGTTTAACTTCTGGTTGTTTTGTGTTCATTGTTTTCTCCTATGTGCAGATCTTCAGGGCCGTGCTGAGGATGCCCTCTGAGCAGGGACGGCACAAAGCCTTTTCCACCTGCCTCCCTCACCTGGCTGTGGTCACCCTGTTCATCAGTACCATCATATTTGCTCACCTGAAGCCTCCCTCCATGTCCTCCCCATCCCTGGATCTGTCCCTGTCAGTTCTGTACTCAGTGGTGCCTCCAGCCCTGAACCCCTTCATCTACAGCCTGAGGAACCAGGAGCTCAAGATTGCAGTGAGGAGACTGATGACTGGATGCTTTCATAAACATTAAACTGCTGGCCAATTTCTGCAAAACGCTTGTAATAAAAGTCATTTTTTATACTTCTTGTTTGTTTGGATGTAGGGTCTTTTGTCCCTTGTTTTCGTATTCATACTATCTACAAATAGATCTCATGGTTTGTGCCATTTCTCATTTTGTTTCTCTCCACCTTCACTATGGCCACAGACTGTGTCAATGAGGGGCTGTGCTCTTGGGGGCTTTAAAGGAACTAAGGGATCTCCCAGCAGAGTTTTCTGCAGAGATGCCCTTTTGTTGCCTTCTCTGGAGCTGCAGCAGCAATGTCTGTGTGCAGAGCTGGGGCAGATCAGTGCTGGCCCAGCAGCTGTGCCCAGCAGCAGCAGCACTTGGTGTTGCCAGTGCTGCTGCCGTCGCCTTGCCCCGCTGCCCTGGTGGCCCTGGTGTTGCTGCAGGGCCTGAGTGCTCTCAGGGCCGGGCACAGCCCTGGGGGTGGCAGTGCCGAGGCTGCAGCAGGGACAGGCCATGGGCACTGCTGGGGCAGCGCTGACGCCTCAGGCCAGGCCCTGGGGGCTCCAGGCTCCTTGCCCAGGCTCTCTCAAGAACATGGCCAGGCCAATGCTCAGCACAGAAACCCCCCCGTGAGCAGCCCCAGGCTGGCCGTGGGCAGGCTGGGGGCAAACAGCATGGCTGGGGCTCTGCAAGGGCCCTGGGGCACACGGGAAGGAGCAGCAGAGCAGGGGCTGATCCATCCCCAGTGCGCTGCACAGCCCAGGGCAGCGTCCCAGAGCGTCCTGATGGAGCTGCCAACAACATCCCCCCTCTGCAGCCCTGGCCTCTCCCCCAGCTCACACAGGTGCCCCATCCTTGCAGGCACAGACACAGCAGCACTGGCTCAGCAGCCCCTGTTTGCATTGCACACAGCAGGCGGGAGCACCCCCATGCTGGTGCTGTGGGGACATGAACCTGAGGGAGCACAAATGCCATCAGCCCCTGGGGCCAGCAAGGGCTGGGGGACACCAGGGAAAGCACTCAGCTTTGTCCTGGCCTCTGTACTGAGCCAGAAAGTTTGTTCCCATCAGCTGGGAGTTTCCTGTGCCACTGCAGACGCTGTTTCTCAGAGCCAGGGCTGCCTGGCAGCCACCCCCAAACTGCCCTGACCATTTCCTTGGCTTCACCTTTGCTTTCTTTACTCTTCCCTGATACAGATTTCTTCTCATTGCCTACCTCTGTTCAATCCCCTGCAAACAGCCCATCACTGTTTGCCCTTTCCTCTCTGGCCCCTCTCCCCATTGCAGTTCCTGACTTGGCCCCATGGGAACGTCCCTTGGCCAGCAGGATCATCCTACAAGTGCTGCAGGAATTGTCTGCAGGCTCCTGCAGTGCCTGCTGCTGCTCCCTTGCCAGAGGCACCCTAGGCCAGGGGGGCACATCTGGGCTGCTGTGTCTGCCTCTGGGGCTCCCTGTTCTGGGCAGTGAGGAGGAGCTGCAGAGGCTCTGCAGGACTGACAGGATGGGCTTTGGGGCTGGCAGGAGAAGCTGAGGGACCTGGGCTGCTGGAGCTGCTGAAGAGGAGGCCCAGGGCTCATCCTGCAACTGCTCCAAGGGTGCTTTCAGAGAATCACAGGATCAGCAAGGTTGGAAAAGACCTTGGAGATAATCAAGTCCAACCTGTGGCCTGGCCTCGCCTTGTCTCCCCTGAGCTTCCTCTTCTCCAGGATAAACAACCCCAGCTCCCTCACCCGCTCCTCACAGGACTTGTGTTCCAGACCCCTCACCAGCCTTGTTGCCCTTGTCTGGACACGGTCCAGCCCCTCCATGTCCTTCCTAAATTGGGGGCCCCAGAACTGGACACAGCACTCGAGGTGCTGCCCAACCAGTGCTGAGCACAGGGCAAGAATCACTGCCCTGCTCCTGCTGGCCACACCATTCCTGATCCAGGCCAGGAGCCATTGTTCTGTCCTGGGGGTCTCTCTGGTGGTCCTTGCTGGTTGTGGACCCCAGTGTTCCAGTGGGCCTGGCTGAGCTGGCAGGACAGTGAGGCTGCTGAACTTCCAGTTCCCCTTCTCACACAATGGGCATTGTGTGGTTTCCATAGGCCTGGGGTTGTGGAGAACAAGCTCCAGGTGTCAGCTCAGCTGGTGGAGACAATTTATCATCTGGTAACATGAGGTCACAGAGTGGGCTATGACATCATAGACTGGGGTATGTGAGGTCATTGAGCAGCTATGACATTATATACTTACTCTGTGACATCAGAGAGACAGCTGTGAAATCACAGGTCAGTGATCTGACATCACAGGGCAGATTATGACATCACATAGTTGGTTGTGACATCAGAGACCATCTGTGTGACATTGGAGAATGGCCTGTGACCTCATAGAGCAGGCTGTGACATCCCAGAGGGGCTGTGTGACATCCCAGCAGGGCTGTGTCAGGTCACTGGGTTGGTCACTCTGCCCCAGCTCCCCCTCACAGTTTCTCCCAACAAGTCCAATACTGTCGATGCCCAGCGGGGTCCCTGTCCCCCGGGATCCCCCCGGCCCACCTGGAGCCACAGCCTCCACCAAAGGATGTTCCACAGGATCCACCCCAGAGCCTGACATGGGGACAAGGGGCCAGGGCTG
Organism: Setophaga petechia; assembly: GCA_024362935.1. Taxonomy (NCBI): domain Eukaryota; kingdom Metazoa; phylum Chordata; class Aves; order Passeriformes; family Parulidae; genus Setophaga; species Setophaga petechia. The sequence goes on from JANCRA010000101.1 coordinate 177,603, forward strand.
TGTCACCAGGACATCAAGGACAGGGATTATCCAGGTCACTGTGGCCTGGTTTGGGTTGCCCAGGGCAGGAAAGATGTCTGGCAGCTGGAGCAGGGTCTGGGAAGGGCCTCCAAGGTGGGGCTGGAGCCCTTAGGCTGTGAGCAGAGGCTGAGGGAGCTGGGCTTGTCCTGCCTGGAGCAGGGAAGGCTGAGGGACTCCTCATCCCAGCCTGGCAGTGCCAGCCAGGAGGGGATGGAGAACACAGAGCCAGGCTCTTCACCGGGGGGCCTGGTGGGAGACAAAAGCCAATGGGTGGAAGGGGAAAGAGGGGAGATCAGCCAGGACAGGAGGAGATGAAATGAGTCAGGCTGGTTTCAGCATTTCCTCAACACCAAGAGCAGCCTGACCTCCCTTCTCCTTCCACCACTGCCAGCTTTGCAAATCAGGAAATGTTCAGGCTGTTTTGCCCCCACTCCAGGACGAACATCCTGGTACAAGAACTTAGTTGTGTTTATAACTATTGCAGAATCACATTTGTCTAAAATTAATTTTAGTATGGAAATCACTTGTGGATGGTGCACTCATCAGATGCTGCTGGCATGTTGCACATAGCTCAGGGAAGAGTGTGATTGTTATTAAATTGTGTCCTGTTCAATATGGTCTGTTGGCCATGAAGAGAAACTTTCTGTGCCTCTGAGTCCCACCAGTTCCTGACCCCCAAAGGACTCAAACTGGATGAGTTGTGGATCCCACTGCAGGGACTGCACTTGCACCTCCCTCCATAGCCAGAGCAGAGCTCCCTTGTCCCAGAAAGTCCCTGGCAATGCAGGGATGAAGGAAACAGGACAGGCTGTGAGGATCAAGTGCGGGGCAGAGCCAGGGAGCAGAATGACTTTTGCATTGGATGGAGCTGTGCCTTCCCTTGGCTTTGTTGGCTGACAAGAAATGAACATCCCTCTGTGTCTTGGGCAGCTCCTTCTCCAAGGAAAGCAGGTGGGAGTTGGAGCCAAGGAGCTGAAAGCTGCAGGTGCAGCCTGGGCTGGAGGGAGCTCAGATTTGCACAAGGCTGCTCTGAGTGCCATGGCTGGGATGGGGGAAATGGTGGGGTGGGGGTAGGAACAGAGTCTGATTGATTGTCAGCCATAAAGGGTCTTGATTTTCATATCTATTCAGACTGCATGAGGAGGTACTAGGATTCAATGTCAAATGGAGACTACGCATACTGATTTATGAACAGGAATAAAACCTAAACAGGACCTAAAAAATCTTTTCTCACTGTCTTTATAAATATATTGCATTCATTTTGGATATATTACTGAGATCTGTTGAATGAACCACAAATGATTTGAAAATTAAAAACAAATTATTCCCTGAGGCTTGGCTTGTGAAGGTGTTCTGAATGTTAATGAGCCCTTGGACACTGAATTCCTGCACTCAAGAGCTGAAGGCTGAAGAAGCCTCTGCAGCAGGAAAATTCAGCAGCAGCCTCCAAGGTGCTGAGGATGTCAGCAGCCCCCACTGAGGCCATCCCTGCCCAGAGAGCGTGGGGGAATGGGCAGACAAGGAGAGCGTCCCTGGGGCTGGGGCAGCACAACTCAGAGGCACCAGCGGCTCCAGCTGGGCAATGGAGTGTGGGATGTGGCTGGGAAAGCCCTGCCTGGGCTGTGCCAAGCAGGACACACAAGCCCTGACTCCCAACCCACAAACAATTCTCTCAGTGAGACATTTAAAAGGAATTACAATTGTTTGTGTACTCTGAATTGAACTCCCTGGAGAAATACCAACAAGAGATTCTGAGGAGCTCAAAAGAACTAAACAGCCTTTACTGGGAACTTTAGAAAATCAGAGAAACTTCGGCAAAGGGTTAAGGATGACATTGTCATAGTTTTGGTTTGTTAATTTCATATTTTTCTATTCTTGAGAGTTCTTAACAGTGTACTGATGATTGTGGTAGGTTTTAATGACAGTTGATTATTTATGTATTTATTTTGTTGTGAGATAGGATTGCAAGAAAGGTAAAGTGGGCATAATATTTTATTAGGGTATGAAAAAATTTATTAAAAGTAAATAAAAGAAAAAAGCTTGTAAGAATTAAAATAAACTCTTTAGAACATTTTTTTTCTTTACAATTATTTTACTGACAATGTAAAGAAACTAAAAATTACTAGTTAGTTTACTATTTCTAGAATAGCCTTTTTTTTTTAGTTTGCTTTGGGAAAGAAGTTTTTCTTGTTAAGGTTATGGAGATTTTTTTGCAAGATTAAAAAATAGGATTTTTTTGGTAATTAGTTTTGTCATGGATAACAGTTTTCTGGGGAACTTTGTAATTGGGAAGTTGTTTTTATTGCTACAAGCTTTTTTACAGCTTGTTGATGGGTCATGTCAACTTATGGGATATTGTTTTAAAAATGAGTTCTTTAAAGGTAAAATTTTTTTAATTTACTTTTAAAATAATTTTTTTCTCTGGAAATACGGATATTTTCTTGGGGATAGTGGATTTTTTTTTCCTGTTTAAAATTTTGATGAATTTCCAGTTGTTTTAACAGTTGTTCATTTCAGTATGGATGTTTTTGTTTGATATTAATTTGAATATTTTTAATAGTTTTGTATTTTCTAATGAAAAAGAGTTTTTTCTTTATAAGAGGATTTTAGTTTTAATATTAAGTTATTTTTCATTTTTTTTTAAATTTGGGATTTAATTTCTTCTTTACTCACTTTGATGGCTTTATATTGTTTTTTATATGCTTGCATTTTTTTTTTCTTTTACTTGAGGGAGGATTGAAGTATTGAAATGATTAAGATCTGATTTGCCAGTAACTTCTGGTGGAAGTTGTGGTTCAGGTTGTGTTAGGATTGGTTTTATGTTTGGTTTTTGGCTTTTTTTGTGTTTAAGTTTTTAGTTGTAGTGTTATTTTGTATGGGTTGTAAGTTGTACGGGTTTCTGGTTTGAGTTGTGTTGTGGGGAGGGGACTTGATGATAAGATTTTGAAAGCTGTGGCTGGCTTTGTTCTGGTTGGGGTTTTGTAGCCTCTGTTGTTTTCCTGTCTGGGAGTTGTTGGGGTTTGGTTTGGTCAGAATGGGGCCGATGGGGAGGGGGCAGCCTGGGGAGGGGGGAAGAGGCTCAGCCCAGGGCAGGGCTGCTTGGTTTGGTTTGGTTTGGTTTGGTTTGGTTTCATTTGGTTGAGATGGGGGCCAGGGCTGGTGGCAGTGACTTCTTTGTTGACTGGAAAAGAAAGAGGAGGTTCCTAGGTTTTTTTCGTCTTTAAAATTTGTGTTTCACTGAGTCGTGTTCAGTATCTTAGTGGTTTAAGAGATTGTCAGTTACACCAAAAAGGTTTGTATTATTTTTTACAATTCTTCTCATGTCAAACTACGACAGACATTCAATCAACAAAAAACACTGCTCAAAGCATTGACTTGGCTCATTCAACTTCACAAACTCTAAGCCTGTTCAATTTAATGTTAATCAAAATTTGCAGGAACACAGAAACAGAAGACACAGAAAAAGAGAAAGACAAAAAAGATACAGAGAAGCACACACACAAGTACCAACTCCTGGATTCCAGCACTGTTCAGATGGAAATTCCAAGAGGAGGTAGGGTCAAGATGTGTGCTTGCCTTGTGGTCAGCCTAAAATACCCCTTGGTCTTCCTGGGCCCTTCCCCCAGGTGGGATTGGGCTCATTTGGTCCCTCAGGAGCTGGGCTGGGGGCTGCAGAGGTGGCTGTGGAGCATTGCCTGTTCTGTGCCAGGGACTGGCAGCCACTGCTGGGCTGGGATAGAGGCTCTGGGGGGATTGGGGTTCCAGGGCAGGGCAGGGCTGGGGTTCCAGGGCAGGGCAAGGCTGGACCTGCCCCTTCCTCCCCCAAACACAAAATGTTTTGAGCCAACAATCTCCTCCAGACTGTCACAACAGGGAATGTTGGAGGTGGAAATCCCAATTCTGGCCATGGGCACCTGGGTGAGGACAGCTCTTTTCCATAGCACAGAGCCCCAGTGTTTGGAAGGCAGGTGAGAGCCTCATGAGGCCAAGGCCAGCCAGACTTGTTATGAATGTCAGATTTTGTGTGGGAGCAGTCTTTGGATATAGGGAATTTTGGAGGTGGAACCACAATTTCAGCCATGGGCACCTGGAGAAGCAGAACAGTTCTTTCCCATGGCAAGGAAAGCACGGAGTCTTCCCCAGGCTTTTGGGGACAGATTTGAGGTAACCCTCATGAAACCATTGCCAGCCAGACCTGTTCTGGCAATATTCCTATGAGAAGAATCTCTGGATATAAGGAAATTTGGAAGTGAAATCCCAGTTCTGGTCATTGGTGCTGGAGAAGGAGAATTCTTTTCCATAGGAAGGAAATCATGGACCCCCAGTGTTTCAGCAGCAGAAGAGAAGAGACCCTCAATGTGCCAAGGTCACCTGGACCAGTCAGGCAGCCCATGAGAAGCTAAATCACCAGATTTGTTCTCTGTTCCCTTGGTTTTTTGGGGCTCCACAGTGTCACCATGGTGCCTTGGATCCACGAGGCCCCACTGTGCCGTAATGCTGACTTGTTCACAGGGGGTCTAACAGTGTCACAATGGACCCTTGATTACCAGAAGACTTGTGGTGTCACAATGGAGCCTTGGTTAGATGGGGTCCCACAGTGTCACAGTGGCCCCCAGGTTCCAGAAGGCTCCACAGTTTCATAGTGGTCCCAATGAGGCACTGCAGTGTCACCATGGTCTCTGTGGTTCCCCAGGCCCCACAATGTCATGTGACTCCTCTGTTCCATGAGCCCTGCAATGTCACAATGGACTTTTGGACCTTGGGGATTTGTGGTGTCTCAGTGGTCTCTTTTGGCTCCACAGTGTCACAATGGACCATTGATTACAGGAAGCCCCTCTGTGTCAGCCTGGAGCTTTGGTTCCATGCACCCCTGCAGTGTCACAATGGTCTCCTTTGGTTGTCCAGTGTCACAATGTACTCCTGATGACATCAGGCCCTGCAATATCACAATGGACCTTTGGTTCCATGCAGCCCTCAGTGTCACAAAGGCCTCTTGGTTTCACAAGGCCCCACAGTATCACAGTGACTCACTTGGTTCTATAGGGACCCCCAGGGTCACAGTGGTCTCACTGGTTTCATGAGGCCTCGCAGTGTCACAATGCTATGCTTATTCCATGGATCCTCATACTATCACAATGGTTTCCATGATTCCATGAGTCCCCTCAGTGTCACAATGGTCTCCTTGGTGCCATGGTGCCCCACAGGATCACCAAGCATCCACTGTTCCATGAGGCTTTGTAGTGTCCTAATGGTGTCTCCATGGTTCCATTCAATGAGGCCTTGCAATGTCACAATGGATCTTTAGTACCATGACACTCCAAAGTGTCACAATGGTCTTCACGGTTCCATGAAGCCCCGCGGTGTCACAATGGACCTTTGGTTTGATGGAGCCTCTCAGCGTCACAATGATGCCTACATTCCATGGAGCCCCACAGCGTCAGTATGATCCCCTTGGCTCCATGAGGCCCAGAAATGTCACAGTGGTCCCCATGATTCCATGAGGCCCCACAGTGTCACAATGGTCCCTTGCTTCCATGGGCCCTGTGCTGCTGCATTCCCCCCTCCCCTTCTCAGCCCGCCCTGCCAGCTGAGAAATGCTCCTTGGGGTCGATCTCGTGGAACATCCTCTGGGGGAGGCTGCGGGGCCGGGGGCGGGGGGACCCGGGGGGGAGAGGGGACCCCGCTGTGCATGAGCAGGGTTAGACTGCTCTGGGGGGAGCTGTGAGGGGGGCCGGGGCAGAGTGACTTCTGCTGTGACCTCACAGAGCCCCTGGGATGTCACAAAGCCCCTGTGATTTCACAGAGCCCTTTCTGGAATGTCACCCTTAAGATATGATGCAGCTGCTCTGTGATGTCACAGAAGCCTCTGTGATGTCACAAAGTCACCCTATGCTTTAACAGTTTTTCTGTAATGTCACTGCCATCTCTGTGATGTTACACAGCCATGCAGTGATGTCACAACCCACTCTGTGATGTCACAGAGCCACCCTCTATAAGGGCACGATCTGGTCTATGGCCTCATACCCTACTGTATGATGTCATAGGCAGCTGTGTGATGTCACAACCCATTTAGTGATGTCACAAACCCTTTCAGTGATGTCATACTGCCACTCTGTAATGTCACATCACACACTTTGACCTCACTACCTGCTCTATGATGTCATACCGCAATGCCGTGATGTCACAGCCTGCTCTGGGATGTCACAGAATCCCCTCTATACCAGTGTAGCTGCTGAATGACCTCACACAACAAACTCTGTGATGTCACAGCCTAATCTGTGACCTCACACAGCCCGATCTGTGCTGCCACACAGCCCCTTGCTGACATCACAGCTGCTCTGTGCCTCTATGACACAGCCCCAGAGGTGCTGCTGTGACACAGCCCCCTCTGGGACATGCCACAGCCCCTGCCAGTGCTGAGCCCCTGTGAGCTCTGTCTGTGCCCTGCTGGTGTCCCTGAGGGGCCCTGGCAGTGCCCCAGCCCTGCTGGGCTGTGCACAGGAGCTGCTCCTGGCCAGAGCTGTCTCTCTGCAGCGCTGCCCTTGCCAGGAGCTGCCTCTGGGCCAGGAGCCCGGCCCAGCTCAGCAGCACAGACACAGCACAAGGACTGTAATGAGCCTCTGGGGCTTTGGTGCTCTTTGCATCAGACTTAGTCTCTCAGAATAAGCTCTAAGAAGTTCTCATAAACTCAAAATCAGATTCAAATCCAAAGTTTCTTTAAGTTTTAATGGGTCCCTGTTGAAGATTGCAATGCAAGTCGTTTTCCATTGCCATCTGTATGGCAGATTACCTCTGTCAAGTGGGCAGTTTGCTTTATCTCTCTCTTTGAGTGACCACATTCACACCCCCCGCAGGAGGGGACATCTGCTGATAACAGACTATTGAATGTCACTGCATGGCTGATAAGAACGATAACATCCCATTGTGAGATGCTCCGCCCAGAGGGAGGAGCCAAGCATTGCTACCCAGATATAATCCAGAGGTTTTGAAACACGGCAGGGTTTTCTCCACTGGATTCCCCAGAGGAACAGCAACTGTCTCTTCTTCCACTGGCTCCTTGGAGGAAGAATACATCCTTCTCTACATGACCCCCTTGCTCCAAAAGAACCCCACCTGATACTTCAGGAGGACTGCAACCACATTTCCAATTGAACTGCTACCAACACCCTGACCCACAGGGTGTCAGGTTGGGTTCTGACTCTGTCAGTGTTGTTCTGGTGTACTGCATTGTTAATTTTATCCTTTTTATTTTTTTCTTTTTCCCTATTAAAGAACTGTTATTTCCTGTTCCCATATTTTTGCCTGAGAGCCCCTTAATTTAAAATTTATAGCAGTTCGTGAAGGTAGGGAGGGCTAATATTCTCCATTTCAGGGGAGGCTCCTGCCTTCCTTAGCAGACTCCTGTCTTTCCAAATCTAGACAGATTTTGGCGCTCAACATACAGCTCAAGGGCACAGAAACAAAAAGGGAATAACAGTTCTTGAGTAATCTATTTTTTTGCGTGCGTGCTGCTATAAAAATCTCATTCAGCGACCCCATGTGGTGCAGCTTGCCCTGGTTTGGGTGGCACGTGATCGTGGCTGTATTTCTCCTATTTGTCGTCCCTTATCTAAACATGGGTCCTATAACCAAGGCTACTGTGGCTGTTATCCGGCTTGTTTTATGGGTGAATAAGGTGAGGGATTCATGGATTTTTAACTTCCTCTGGAAAGCAGGCCCATGGATTCACAGGTATTACACACTAAGTGTATGTTTTTGGGGTTACTTTAATAATGGTACCTGCTGTAAGGAAATGACACTGTGACAAATCTTCTCCCAACCCTTTAACCATCTCTTTGGGTCCGCCCCAGCAGTTTTTGAAGGGTTGAGATCCACTCTATATATTAATGATATCATACAGTAGCTGGTGTTGCTGATAGGCCTGTTCTATTTAGTATTTAGAGAGAAGGGGAGACTAACCTGGATGACCACCCTGACACCTACCCCAGAACCCAATATGCCACCAGAGCCTAGGGATGCTGCTGCTGCCCCTGAGCCTGACCCTGCCCCACAGCCCACCCCAGATGTGAACTACCCAGATTGGGTGGGGGGTCTTGTGAAGGAGATGCATAATATGGGCCAAATGCTGACGGAATACACTTCCCCAGCTGGTGAGAAGCCCTCCCCCTGCCTTGAAGAGGGAGAGTCTAACAGTGCAGCAGTGGAACCCACAGATTTTACAACTGTCCTGGTTCCAGCTGAATTGCAAAGGCAGTCACAGCCAGCAGCAGTCGCCCCTGTAGAAACAAGGAGATGTAAGACAAAAGCAGAGCACCCAGATAGGGGAGGGCCCTCACAAGCCACAGGGGAGCCAGAGGTTGCGATCATCACCGAGTCCCTGACGTACAAAAGTCTCTGTAACCTGCACAAAGACATTGTACGACGGGGACGTGAGGCTTATACAACCTGGCTACTTCGGGTCTGGGATCTTATGGGTACAGGCATCCAGCTGGATGGTAGTAAGGCAAGGAATTTGGAACCCTTGACCCAGGACTCAGGTATCAATCAGATTTTTGTAAGGGAACCAGGGTCCCTTTCCCTCTGAGAGCGGCTTTTAATGAGTGTCAGAGAGAGGTTTGTCACCAGGGAGAGAATGCAGGACCAGCACCATAGAATGCACTGGAAGACTTGAGGAAGGGATACAAAAGCTGAGAGAAGTGGCAGTAGTGGAGGTACTCTTTGGGAGGGATGGGCAGCATGATAATGACCCCAACAAGGTCAGGTGCACAGGACAAATGTTGTGGAGTCTGGCAAATCTGGGGCCATCTCAATACATCACATTCATTGCAATGATTAATGCTGATAACAACCCAGAGACAGTGGGTTCTGTGGCAAACCAGCTTTGAAATTATGAGAGTGGCCCGATGCAGGCTCATGTCTCTGCCGTGGTCCAAGAACTCAGAGAGGAGATGAGGGAGATGAGGGAGGAGGTGAGGAGGAACAGTTCCCATATGGCACCAGTGCGGGTCACAGGCCCCAAAATCAGAGCCCAAACGTTCCCCAGATAGAGAGAGAGGGTACACCCCACAGGCTGACCTGTGTTTTTTTCTGCCTGACCACGGGGAAGATATGGGAAAGTGGGATGGAAAACCCACTTCTGTCCTGGCAGCATGGGTGCGTCAATTCAAGGAGGGAAACACTTATCGAGGGAACTCCAGTAAAGTGAAGGTAGCCTCAACCTCCCATGACCGAACTGCTGAGTATGATCTGTCAGATCCCCTGACAGAAACCTCTAGTTATGTGCACACTGGAAAGAAATGATGACGAGGGCTAGAGGGGCACTGCCTCTAGCCAGGGAGAGGCACGGGAAAACTGGATTTTCTGGACAGTGTGGATCCGATGGCCTGGCATGTCAGAACTACAGAAGTACGATGCTTTAGTTGATACTGGTGCCCAGTGTACCCATCGGGTCATGTGGGGGCAGAACCTGTTTCCATTGCTGGGGTGACGGGGGGATCCCAGAAACTGACCCTGTTAGAAGCTGAGGTGAGCCTGACTGGGAAGGAGTGGCAGAAACATCCTATTGTGACTGGCCCAGAGGCCCCGTGTATTCTGGGCATAGATTTCCTCCAGAACGGCTATTACAAAGACCCAAAGGGACTCAGATGTGCTTCGGCATAGCTGCTGTGGAGGCAGAAAACATCAAGCAGTTGAACACTTTGCCTGGACTATCAGAAAATCCATCTGCAGTAGGACTCCTGAGGGTGGAAGAGCAAGGAGTGCCAATTGCCACCTCGACAGTGCATCGCCGGCAGTATAGGACAAATCGAGATGCCGTGATCTCCATTCACAAAATGATCTGTGAGCTGGAGAGCCAAGGGGTGGTCAGCAAGGCCCACTCACCCTTCAACAATCCCATCTGGCCTGTGTGCAATTCTGACAAAGAATGAAGATTGGCTGTGGACTATCGTTGCTTGAATTAAATTACTCCACTGCTGAGTGCTGCTGTGCTGGACATGCTGGAACTCCAGTACGAGCTGGAGTCCAAGGCAGCAAGGTGGTACGCCGCTATAGACATTGCCAATGCATTTTTCTCCATTCCTCTGGCAGCAGAATGCAGGCCTCAGTTTGCTTTCACCTGGAGAAGCGTGCAGTACACCTGGAACGGACTGCCCCAGGGGTGGAAGCACAGCCCCACCATCTGCCATGGACTGACCCAGGCTGCACTGGAAAAGGGTGAGGCTCCAGAACATCTGCAATATATTGATGACATCATTGTGTGGGGGAACACAGCAGCAGAGGTGTTTGAGAAAGGGGAGAAAATCATCCAGATTCTCCTAAAAGCTGGCTTTGCCATCAAGAAGAGCAAAGTCAAGGGACCTGCTCAAGAGATCCAGCTTCTGGGAGAGAAATGGCAAGACGGACGGCGTCAGATTCCCACCCATGTCATCAACAAGATCACAGCAATGTCTCCACCATCCAGCAAGAAAGAAACACAAGCTTTCCTGGGTGCCATAGGTTTTTGGAGGATGCATATTCCCGAACAGAGTCAGATCGTGAGCCCTCTCTACCTGGTCACCCGTAAGAAGAACACTTTCCACTGGGGCCCTGAGCAGCAACAAGCCTTTGCCCAGATCAAGCAGGAGATTGCTCATGCAGTAGCCCTTGGCCCAGTCAGGACAGGACCAGAGGTGAAGAACGTGCTCTACTCTGCAGCTGGGAACCATGGCTTGTCCTGGAGCCTTTGGCAGAAGGTGCCTGGGGAGACTTGAGGCCAACCACTGGGATTTTGGAGTCGAATCTACAGAGGCTCTGAAGCCAACTACATTCCAACAGAGAAGGAAATCTTGGCTGCCTATGAAGGAGTCCAGGCTGCCTCAGAGGTGATTGGCACGGAAGTGCAACTCCTCCTGGCACCGTGACTACCGGTGCTGGGGTGGATGTTCAAAGGCAAGGTTCCCACCACCCACCATGCCACCAGTTCCACATGGAGCAAGTGGATTGCTCTTATCACTTAGCACGCCCGTATAGGTAAACTGAATTGCCCTGGGATTCTGGAGGTTATTACAAATTGGCCCAAAAGTGAGAATTTTGGTGTCACAGATGAAGAACAAGAACCAGTGACACGGGCTGAAGAAGCTCCTCCATATAACCAACTGCCCCGAGAGGAAACGTGCTACGCTCTTTTCACTGATGGTTCTTGCCGCATTGTAGGGATGAACCGGAAGTGGAAAGCAGCGGTATGGAGCCCCACACGACAGGTTGCACAAGCTACAGAAGGAGAAGGTGGATCAAGTCAATTTGCAGAACTCAAAGCTGTTCAACTGGCCCTGGACATTTCTGAGAGAGAGAAGTGGACAAAGCTCTACCTCTACACTGATTCATGGATGGTAGCCAATGCTCTGTGGGGATGGCTGGAGAGGTGGAAAGAAGCCAACTGGCAGTGTAGAGGAAAACCAATTTGGGCTGCTGATGAGTGGAAGGACACTGCTACCAGGGTAGGGAGGCTACCTGTGAAAGTCTGCCATGTAGATGCCCATGTCCCCAAGAGTAGAGCCAACGAGGAGCACCAAAACAATGAGCAGGTAGATCAGGCTGCAAAGACAGGGGTGTCAAAGATAGACCTAGATTGGGAACACAAGGGAGAGTTATTCCTTGCTTGATGGGCCCATGATACCTCAGGCCATCAGGGCAGAGATGCCACCTATTAAGTGGGCATGAGACCGAGGGGTGGATCTAACCATGGACAGTATTTCTCAGGTCATCCATGACTGTGAGACGTGTGCTGCCATCAAGCAGGCCAAGTGAATGAAGCCCCTGTGAACCTGGGAAACACCGAGAGTTCACACCTTGTGGCTGCAGCAGATGCCCCAGCGCCGGAGGGACTGAGGACAGAGCGACCATCCCACACCCTGAGAGAGACTGTCTGAATTTGTCATCTTTTTCAGAGTGGTGTCATCCGGTATTGTTCATTTTGTGTGCTGGGGGTGCTGTGCCTGCCAAATAAACAGGTTCTTTCCACTTTTCCACTTCTCTCCGAGGAATTCTTCCCGAACCAGTTGGGGGAGGGGCTGTGTGGGTTTGTTTTCTGGAGAGGCCCCTTTGGACATTCTCTACCAAATTTGCCCTAAACCAGTACATCATTGTTTTGTATTACTGCATTGTTTTGTTTTGTTTTGATTTGCTTTTTTTCTGGTAAAGAACTGTTATTCCTTCTCCCATATCTGTGCCTGAGAGACCCCTTAATTTCAGTTATACAATTTGGAGGGAGGGGGTTTACGTTTTTCATTTCAGGGGCAGCTCCTGCCTTCATTAGAAGACACTTGTCTTTTCAAAGCAAGACAAGGCAAAAGGTTCAAAGCCTCGGTTATAATGCAAATAAAGTTTGAAGAAACAAAATAAATAGGAATTGGGGATGTCCTATTAGTTTCAGATGCAAGGTGAAATTTCTTAGGACAGGATTTACAGGTGCAGTTTGACATTGGAGTGCTCCCAGAGAAAGGGGAAATGGTAGTTAAGCTTCTCCAATTAAGGGAAGAAAATGAGAAGGAATTAATGAGATAGTGTGGGCAAAACCAAAAAACTGAGGTAAATTAAACATGAAACCTCTAGTAATAAAAAAGTTAATGACAACCATCCAGTTTGGGTACGATACATCCACTCTCCCTGGAGGGGAGATGAGGACTACGGCCGGTGAACCAAGACTTTCTTGAGGACAAGACCTTAAAACCATGTATGTCCCCCGATAACCCACCCATATTACCAGTAAAGAAGTCAGATGGGACTTACAGGCTTGTCTAAGATTTGAGAAGATTTGAGAGAAGTGAACAAAAGAACTGTGAATTGGTACCCAGGAGTACCTAACCCCTATACACTACTGAGTAATACCCCCCAGCACACCAGTGGTTTAGCGTGATTAACCTAAAAATGCATTTTGGGCATGTCCACTGGCAGAGGAAAGTGGGATATATTTGCTTTTGAATAGGAAGATCCTGATTCTGGGAGGAAGCAAGAGCTTTAGTGGAGTAGGTTACCGCAAGGGTTTTCTAAATCCCCAAACTTGTTTGGTCAAACCCTAGGAGAAGTGATACAACTCTTCTCCATCAAATCTGAGATAAAGCTCATCCACTATGTAAATTATTTGCTTCTCTCAGGACGGGAAGAAAAAGAAGTTCAGGAATCCACCATAGTGTTGTTTCATTTTCTGGGGGACCAAGGACTTTGGGTATCAAAAGGGAAACTCCAATTTGTAGAGAGGGAAGTAAAATTCCCTAGGACATGTGATTTGTCAAGGGAGCTGGCAGCTGATCCCTGAGGGAATTATGGGGAGAGTCTCACTCCCACTGCCAAAAACTAAGAGGGAAGTCGGAAGGTTTTTAGGCCTGTTAGGATATTATAGGCTATGGATTGAAGGATACATGCAGGCCATCAAATTCTTGTATGAAACGTTAGTTGAAGAAGAGATTAGGTGGGAAAAAGACTATGAACAAAAGTTTGAGGTGTTAAAGCAAAAATTGTTGAGTGCACCAGCACTGAGTCTTCCTGCCTTAGATAAACCTTTTTATCTGTTTGTAGACGTAGAAAGAGGAATAGCTCATGGAGTACCAGCCCAGAACTTGGGAGGATCCAGGAATCCAGTGGCCTATTTATCAAAATTCCTAGACCCTGTCAGCTGGGGGTGGCCAACCTGCATTCAGGCTGTGGCAGTGACGGCCCTACTCATAGCATAAAGCAAAAAATTAACCTTTTGGGGGAAAATTGAAAATATACATCCCAAACTCAGTAAGGAGTACCCTGAGCCAAAAGCCTGAGAAATGGCTTGCTGATTCCTAAGCGCTAAAGTATGAAGCCACCTTAATAGATAATGGTTTAGAGCTAATCGTGAGTAACCAACTCAACCCTGCCCAGTTCTTGTATGGGGAACCAGATGAGGCACTAATACATAATTGCCTAGAAGTTATAAACTATCGAACTAAAGTAAGAGAGGACCTAACAGATCAAGCACTCCAAGGTGGAAAACGATTGTACATTGATGGATCTTCACGGATAATAAAGGGGCACAGGGTATGGGGGTACGCCATAAAGCATGAAGGGTTGGTAGCCATAGAAAAGGGAAAGTTACCTTCCAACTGGTCAGCCCAAGGTGTGAGTTGAATGCCCTTAAACGAGCTCTGGAAATATTAGCACAGAAAAGGGGAACAATATATACAGGACTCAAAATGCACTTTTGGAGTAGTGCATGCCTTTGGAAAAATTTGGGAAGAGAGGGGGCTATTAAATTCAAAGGCAAAGGGACTGATTCACAAAAAATTTCTTTTAGAAGAGTTAGAAACCTTACAATTACCAGAGGAAGTAGCAGTGGTGTATGTTGAAAGACATCAAAAACAGGAGCAAGGGAACAATTTAGCCAATTTAAAAGCTAAAAATGCAACTGAATCAGAGACAGAAAAACTAATAATAGTATTAATACCCATGAGAGAAAGTCCCTGTATTCAGTGGGACTAAAGAGGAAGAACTCCTTAAAATAGGAGCCAAGAAAGATAATAAAGGGAAATGGAGATTAGCAGATGGGAGGCAAATGTTAAATAAACCCCTTGCCAAGAAAATGCTAGAAGGCATACATGGAACAGCACATTGGGGTACACAAGTGCTAAGTGATCAATTTCTAAGGGATTGGGGATGCATAGAAATTTTTGGATAGCTAAACAAGTAACTGAATGGTGTGTGATATGTCAACAAGTGAATAAGAAAATCATGAGGAAAACACCCAGGGGAGGGTGAGAACTGCCTTACAGCCCTTCCAAAACATCCAAGTAGACTTTACTGAGCTTCCCCAGGTACAACAGTGGAAGTTTTTGCCAGTGATAGTAGATCACGTGACTAATTGGATAGAGGTGGTACCCACTGTGAAAGCCAATGCCAATGTTGTGAGTAAAACACTTCTAGAATCAATCATTCCCTGATATGGGATGGCAAACAGGATTGATTCAGACCAGAGAACTAATTTCACATTGAAGATATTGCAGAAAGTTGGTCAGGCCCTGGGAGTAAAATGGGAATTACACACTCCATGGCATCCACAGGGTTCCAGTGGAGTTGAGAGAATGAATGAAACTCTTAAAAGAGCTCTAGTTAAGCTAATGATTGAAACCTAAATGTCACGGATAAAATGTCTCTCTTTGGCCTTATTAAGAATTAGAATCCAACCCCTATCAGACCTGGGGGTGTCACCCTATGAAATGATGTTTGGGTTTCCCTTCCTGACCTCACCCCAGAAGGTTGCCACCTATGAGGAAGGGGAAGCCAGTGCCACGAAATTAGTTATGTCTATAGCACAAACCTTAGAAGGGCTAAGACATAAAGGGGCAATTCCTCAAGCTACCTCCCTGGATTTCAGAATCCATAATATTAATCCCAGGGATTAGGTGATGATTAAGTCATGCAGAGATCAGCCTCTGACTCCTCAGTGGGAAGGTCCCTTTCAGGTACTGCTCACCACCGAATCGGCCGTGCGAACTGCAGAGCGGGGATGGACTCATGGCAACAGAGTCAAAGGCCCAGGAGAAGAACCCAAAGAGTGGACTATGACATCCAGGCTGAGTGAAACAAGATTAACTCTCAAGCAGAGACTGAGAGACAACCAGAAAAACACCAAGATGCTCAAAAAGTAGAGTCAAGCTTCCACCAACCATCTTGAGAACTGTCTTCCTGTTTTAATGGATGGGAATTACCAGCATCTGTTGAGGGGAAGTACACAAGGGACTGTAAAAAGTATTGGGACAGCTTCTTTAAGAAGTATGACAAGGACTAGAGGGCAAGACTGTGTTGGCCCCTTTGTTTGCTACCAGGAAGGCTCCATAGCCCTGCTGCGGGTAGCAACCCCATAGGCATGGTAAGGTGGGGACAAAAGGCCATACCAGACCTCTGTCATTCCTCAGTTGTCTTTTAATTCAACAGGGACTGCAGGGCAAGACCGAGTTGGCCTCTGTACTCACCCCTAAGATACACTGACTATGGGTAGCAACCACACAGGCACAGTAGATGGGAGTCAAAGCCATACTGGACCTCTGTGATGCTCTTTTGCCCATTCCAAATAAGTGTGTCTAAAAAAAACCTGAGATTTTTTTCCTCCTGTTCCCACTGTCCTTGCCCACATCAACAGATGCTGGTATGACTCAATCAAGAGAGACAGAAATATTTTACTTAATTGTTCAAGCAAAATGACTTCTAGAAAAATAAAAGGAGGGCTTGTTATAGATGAGTAATCCTATGGTCGACTGTGACAATTAAGGGGTGAATATTAAATATATGTAAAGAGAAGTTTTGCAGATATATAGTTATCCTTCCCCTCCCCTTGCATTGTTATCACAGGATGGCCTCAGTGGTTGGGGCATTTGGGAGGGTCGGCTTGTTCCTATGGCAGCACCTGACCTCCAATCAAGGTGTAAGACTGTGATCTCCACCATGGACAGGGAAGAAGGAGTGGATTGACAAGAATTTGGGAGGAGCTAGAGGGGTAAAAGACAGAACATCCATTTTGTAGATGAGCACATGGTGACTGAATCCTTTGCTCCTGGTGCTGTATTCTTTTCTTTGTTCAGTCTTCTGTTGTATTTTGATAAGGTCTTAACAAAGCATTTAAATTTTTGAAAGTAAAAATAGTTGGGGAATGTGAGGCAGGGTTGTCCACACTGGGTCAGCTCCAAAGTACAACTTCACTGACCTGGCCAGACCTCCTTAGGAGCAGCCCTATATAAATATCAAACACAGAATGTTGCAATCACCTCTTGCAAAATGAGAGCAGCAAAAAAGGACACCCTTTAAGATAGGATTACATATTTCCTAGAAGCTCTTTGAAATATTTCTCCATAACTATAAAAAGAAATATTCCTGCTGAACTGCCGAAGAGCAGAGGGAAATCAAGGCAGAGCCGTGGTTTGTCAGGACTTGCCTGGTCCTAATGAGCCCTGTGGTGCATTTGAAGATGAACCCTGGAACTTCAGGGCCTGAGAGGAGATTGCACAAACCTTTCCAGGAGTCAAGGTCAGAAGAAAACCCCAAAGTGTGTCAAGGCATGAATGGGTCCCACTCAGGTCCACCCCCAACATAGGCTCCTCATGGACTCCTTGGAGGAGAAAATTGCAGGCCAGAATTGACCAAAAACCTCTCAGAGATTAAGAGTGGACAGGAAAATCCGAAGTACCTTAAAAACCTTGAGTATCTCAAGGCATTAATGAGCCCCACTCAATGTCAGTACAAAGCTCTCAAGGGACTCATTAAAGCAGATAATTGGGGCCATGATTGCACAAACCTCTCACAGAGTCTGTATCAAAGGGGCAACACCAAATACCCTAAAATACTGAAGTACCTTAAAGCATCATTAACCCACTGAGTGTCATTACTGATAAAGTCTCTCAAGGGACTAATGACAGCAGATAACTGAAGGCTGTGACTGCACAATCTTTATCATAGAGTCTATATCAAAAGGGAAACACAAAGTATCCTAAAATAACTGAAGTACCCTGAAGCATGAATGAGCCCCACTGAGTGTTGTTACTGACAAAGCCTCTCCAGGGACTAATTACAGCAGATAATTGGAGGCCATGATTGCACAAACCTCTCAGAGACTCCAAGGCAAAAGCCAAAGCCAAAGTCCTTTGAAAAACCTGCAGTCCCTGCAGGGAGCATTCAGGAGCCCCCAGGGCCATTGCTGAGCAAGGCTCCCCAGGGACTCCTTCCAGCAGATCCTTGAGGCCACTGGGATGCGGGCTAGGGGGGGGATGCTGAGAGCAGGACAAGGGGCTGACAGTGCCCAGCCTGGCTGGGGCTGTGCCAGGAGGCCCCAGGGCCTCAGCACAAGGTGTCTCCTCCCAGCCCTTGGTGGCACAGACCCTGCTGTGCCCCACGGCAACAAGACTTGGCTTCTCTTTGTCCCCACCTGTCAGCACTGCTTGCAGTTCTCTGCTCTGCCTGGGGCCTGGGGACACTTTCTCAGTCATTTCCCTCACTGGGACCCATTAAAAGTCCAAGAAAGTTTGGAGTTGGATTCTGCCTTGGAGTTCTGGAGAGGTTTCTTGAGGTCCCTCTCAGGGACTGATGTTCAGGGCCTGAGCACAAAGCCCCAGAGGCTCATTCAAGTCCTTGTGCTGTGTCTGTGCTGCTGAGCTGGGCTGGGCTCCTGGAACAGAGGCAGCTCCTGGTAACCAAGCAGAGCTTCAAAAGCACATTTCTCCTGATGAGCAGCTCTTCTGCCAGCCCAGCAGGGCTGGGGCACTGCCTGCAGCCAGCCCGGGCACAGCACAGAGGCACAGAGAGCTTCAATCAGTCAGGGCTGGGAAGGTGCTGAGAAGTGCCTGGGGCACAATCACTGCCAGCCCTTGGCACAGGAACCTCTGGCTGCAGGACAATGCAGCTGCAGCTCCTGCAGTGATCTCCTAAAGCTGCAACATCCCAATGCCTGCAGAGCCTGTGAGTACATTCTCTGATTGTCTCTTGTGCAGAGCAGCCAGGGGTGCCCAGGGCTGTCCTGCAGAGCAGGGTCCTGCAGCCCAGGGCGCTGTGCTGGGGCAGGGACTCTGCTGCCTGCCAGGGACAGCTCTCAGCCAGCCCTGGCAGCTGCTCCCAGCACTGGGGGACAAGGTCTGGGTGGGAGGAGACAGCTGGTAAGGCTGGGAAGTGTTCTCCTTGTGTGGGGAGGGTGCTGCATTGTTCAGGACTGCTCCCAGCATGGCATTTAAGTGCAGAACATTTCCAATCAGATTATACAGGGAGCACAGCGAGGCAGGGGCTGCATCAAAGAGGAATTCCTGCTTTTTTAATGCACTGCTCTCGGTTGCCTGGATGGGAAATTGCCCATAGATATTCATCTCTCTATTCAGGCTGAGAAAAATAAAAAAAATTTTCTTTCAGATCTAAATAAACTAGGCAGTTACAGGAATCATCACAGGGTCTCTTTGAGGCAGCATCAATTTTGCTTTTCCAGCCTCCTCAGGGTTGCTCTGACGTTGCCATCAGAGCCTGCAGAGCCAGAGCTGCCCCTGGGCAGTGCCTTAGCTGGGAGGGCTCTGCAGGGCAGAGCTGAGCCCCCAGGGCTGGGCTGGGCTCTGGCAGCACTGTCAGGGCCCAGCCCTGGGCACAGGGAAGCAGCTGCTGGCAGGGACAGCTCCAGGCAGCAGAGCCCTGGGCAGGCAGTGGGGGGAAAGTGCCCCCAGGCTGTGCTGGAATATTTAAAGTCCTCTCCAAACCCAACTAATCCATGATTTCTTTTTTTACAGATCCCCATGCCAAGGCAGAGCAAATGTCCAACAGCAGCTCCATCAGGCACTTCCTCCTGCTGGCATTGGCAGACACGCGGCAGCTGCAGCTCCTGCACTTCTGCCTCTTGCTGGGCATCTCCCTGGCTGCCCTCCTGGGCAACGGCCTCATCATCAGCGCCGTAGCCTGCGGCCACCACCTGCACACGCCCATGTTCTTCTTCCTGCTCAACCTGGCCCTCAGCGACCTGGGCTCCATCTGCACCACTGTCCCCAAAGCCATGCACAATTCCCTCTGGGACACCAGGGACATCTCCTACACTGGATGTGCTGCTCAGCTCTTTTTCTTTATGTTCTTCATCTCAGTGGAGTATTTCCTCCTGACCATCATGTGCTACGACCGCTATGTGTCCATCTGCAAACCCCTGCACTACGGGACCCTCCTGGGCAGCAGAGCTTGTGCCCACATGGCAGCAGCTGCCTGGGCCAGTGCCTTTCTCTATTCACTGCTGCACACAGCCAATACATTTTCCCTGCCCCTGTGCCATGGCAATGCCCTGGGCCAGTTCTTCTGTGAAATCCCACAGATCCTCAAGCTCACCTGCTCCAATTCCTACATTAGGGAACTTGGTCCTCTTATGGGTAGTGCTTTTCTGGTTTTTGGCTGTTTTGTGTTCATTGTTTTCTCCTATGTGCAGATCTTCATGGCTGTGCTGAGGATCCCCTCTGAGCAGGGACGGCACAAAGCCTTTTCCACCTGCCTCCCTCACCTGGCCGTGGTCTCTCTGTTCCTTAGCACTGTTATATTTGCCTACCTGAAGCCTCCCTCCCTCTCCTCTCCATCCCTGGATCTGGCCCTGTCAGTTCTGTACTCAGTGGTGCCTCCAGCCCTGAACCCCCTCATCTACAGCCTGAGGAACCAGGAGTTCAAGGCTGCAGTGTGGAGACTGATGACTGGATGCTTTCAGAAACATTAAACTGCTGGCCAGTTTCTGCAAATCATTTGTAATAAAAGTCATGTTTTATACTTTCTGTTGGTTTGCTCGTGGGGTATTTTATTCTGAATTTTAGGTTTTCATATTTTCAACAAATAATTGTCATTGTTTGTTCCATTACCCATTTTGTTTCTCTCCACTTTCCCTGTGGCCACACACTGTGTCAATGAGGGGCTGTGCTCTCAATGGCTTTAAAGATCTAAAAGATCTCCAAGCAAAGTTTTCTGCAGAGATGCCCTTTTGTTGCCTTCTCTGGAGCTGCAGCAGCAATGTCTGTGTGCACAGCTGGGGGCAGATCAGTGCTGGCCCAGTAGTTGTGCCCAGCAGCAGCAGCAGCACTTGGTGTTGCCAGTGCTGCTGCCGTGGCCCTGCCCCGCTGCCCTGGTGGCCCTGGTGTTGCTGCAGGGCCTGAGTGCTCTCGGGGCCGGGCACAGCCCTGGGGGTGGCAGTGCCGGGGCTGCAGCAGGGACAGGCCATGGGCACTGCTGGGGCAGCGCTGACGCCTCAGGCCAGGCCCTGGGGGCTCCAGGCTCCTTGCCCAGGCTCTCTCAAGAACACGGCCAGGCCAATGCTCAGCACAGAAAAGCCCCGTCAGCAGCCCCAGGCTGGCCGTGGGCAGGCTGGGGGCAAACAGCATGGCTGGGGCTCTGCAAGGGCCCTGGGCCACACGGGAAGTAGCAGCAGAGCAGGGGCTGATCCATCCCCAGTGCGCTGCACAGCCCAGGGCAGCATCCCAGAGGGTCCTGATGGAGCTGCCAACAACATCCCCCCTCTGCAGCCCTGGTCTATGCCCCAGCTCGCACAGGTGCCCCATCCTTGCAGGCACACACACGGCAGCACTGGCTCAGCAGCCCCTGTTTGCATTGGACACAGCAGGCGGGAGCACCCCCATGCTGGTGCTGTGGGGACATGAACCTGAGGGAGCACAAATGCCATCAGCCCCTGGGGCCAGCAAGGGCTGGGGAACACCAGGGAAAGCACTCAGCTTTGTCCTGGCCTCTGCACTCAGCCAGAAAGTTTCTTCCCATCAGCTGGGAGTTTCCTGTCCCACTGCAGACGCTGTTGCTCAGAGCCAGGGCTGCCTGGCAGCTACCCCCAAACTGCCCTCAGCATTTCCTTTGCTTCGTCTTTGATTTCTTTACTCTTCCCTGGTACAAATTTCTTCCTCTTGCCCAGCCCTTTTTATCCCCTGCACACAGCCCATCCCTGTTTGCCCTTTCCTCTCTGGCCTCACAGTGGCCTCTTGGTTCCATGAGGCCTCAGAGTTCCACAATGAATTCCTTGGTGCTGCAGTGTCACAATTGAGCCCAGCTGACGCAAGATCCTGCAGTGTCACTGGGGACCGTTGTTTCCATGGGGCACCACAGTGTCACAATTGTTCCCTCAGTTCCCAGAGTCCTTGCAATGGAGCAATGGCCCCTTGATTCCATTGTCCCCAGGCTCACCCAAGGGTCTCCATGGTTCCTCAGTGGCACAATGGCCCTTTGGTTCCTTGAGGCCCCGCAGAGCTGGCAGAGGCTGCCCAGCAGGGAGGCCATGGGGCACAGAGCCCTAAGGCTGCAGTGGGCACCACAGCACAGGGGCCATTCCCAGCCGCAATGCTCCTGGCCTGGGCTGGGCCTGCACAGGGGCTGGGCCACCATGGCTGGGCCTGCACAGGGGCTGGGCCACCATGGCTGGGCCAGCACAGGGCCACAAAGGGGCCACGCAGCTGCTGCCGGGGCTGACAGCAAGGCCAGGCACACACAAGCAATTGCTGAGCATGGCCTGCGCTGGCCAGGCCTGACTGTGCCAAAGGCAGAGCTCAGCTGCCCTTGGGGGCTGCAGCAACAGTCCTGAGCCCAAAGAGCCTTCATGGCTGTGCTGGAGACCAAGGCTGCAGCAGGGAAATGCAGGGCTACTGCGGGATGGGGAGGGCATTGAATTCCAGCACGCACCTCAGCTCTCTGATGATCCCGACACCATGCTGGGCCCTGTTTCAGACTGGAGCAGAGCAGATGTTGATGGGACAGGAGCCCTGCGGGGCTGTCAGGGACCTGCAGCTTGCAAGGTGCTCTGCTCTCTCTCAGGTGCTCTCAGAGAGATCCAATCCCAGCTGGGCACCTCAGGGCACAAGGGGCACTGCCTGTTCATGGGCACATAACTGATGTCTGCCTGGAAAGGGGCAGTTTTGATGCCTGTAAGTTCCCCATATCCAAGCAAATCTTTATTATCTGAGTAATTTGAGTACTTTTAAGAAATGGCAAAATTTTCCCACAAAGAACAGGAATTTTCTGGAGGCGTACTGAGGGCAGGAGAAGAAATCCTGATCTTGCCTTCTGCTGGTGTCACCAATATTCTATTTATTATTTTCTCTCCCTATTCTGTCAAGTGTTTGCAGCTCTCTTGTTGAAATGGCCATGTCAAAGGACATCTCTTCATTTAGAGCAGGTGGGTATATGAACTTCCTACTGCTCTCAGATTTCCTCCTGCAGGTGCTCTCTGGTCATTCAAGGGCCTCTCAACTGACTGGTTTCATGCTTTGAGCTGCAGGAAGTTGCCCAGTCGTTCTGAAGTTAAAATAAATATATAATTAATCATCATTTTCATTGTGTTTATATCTATCACAGAATTAACTGTTCTTATGTCTTTGTCTAAAACTGTTCCTGTACACAAATCCCTGGGGGATGGGGGACATGGTGAGTTGCTGCTGGGACATCACAGAGAGCTGAGGGAAGAGCTGTGATGGTTATTAAACTGTTCAAATGTTCAACTTGTGTTTGTTGGCAAGAAGCCTTTCTGTGCCTCTGAGTGTCACCAGGCCCTGAGCCCAAAGGACACAAACCTGATGAGTTGTGGTTCCCACTGTAGGGGCACTTGGATCTCGGCTCTGCACAGGAGAGCTCTTCAACTTCTTTCTCTCTTTTCTTCCCTCTGGGCATGGAGGGAACTCCTGACATCAGTGTGTGACTCGTGTGTGCAAAGAGCAAATCTGGGCAGAATTGGGGCAGGGAGGGTTTGGGGGGGCTTGGGATCTGTGCTGGTCACAGAAGGTGTTTTCCATTGCTCTGACACTGTCTGCTGTGCAAAGTGGATTTAATATCCAGCAGAGGAATGACTTTTGCATTTGATGGAGCTGTGCCTTCCCTTGGCTTTGTTGGCTGACAAGAAATGAACATCCCTCTGTGTCTTGGGCAGCTCCTTCTCCAAGGAAAGCAGGTGGGAGTTGGAGCCAAGGAGCTGAAAGCTGCAGGTGCAGCCTGGGCTGGAGTGAGCTCAGATTTTCACAAGGCTGCTCTGAGTGCCAGGGCTTGGATGGGGGAAATGGTGGGGTGGGGGTAGGGACAGAGACTGATTGATTGTCAGCCATGAAGGGTCTTGATTTCCATATCCATTGAAACTGCATCAGGAGGTACTTGGATTCAGTGTCAATTGCAGATTGCTATTAACGGGGAAAAAAAAAACCTAAACAGGATCCAAAAAATGTTTTCTCACTGTCTTTTTATATA
This sequence comes from Setophaga petechia, assembly GCA_024362935.1. Classification (NCBI taxonomy): domain Eukaryota; kingdom Metazoa; phylum Chordata; class Aves; order Passeriformes; family Parulidae; genus Setophaga; species Setophaga petechia. The sequence continues at coordinate 201,339 of JANCRA010000101.1, forward strand.
GAACATACTCTGTTGAATGCACTTCTGTAATCTCTCTTGTTAACCACACAAGATTTGGAAACTGAAATCAAATTACTCCCAGAGGCTTGGCTTGTTAAGGTGTTCTGAATGTTAATGAGCCCTTGGACACTGAATTCCTGCACTGAAGAACGGAAGGCTGAAAAAGCCTCTGCAGCAGTGCTTGGATTCAGTGTCAATTGGAGATCGCACATGTCAATGAATTACCAGGAAAAAAACCTAAACAGGACCTAAAAAGTCTTTTCTCACTGTCTTTTTAAATATATTGCATTCGCTTTGGATATACTACTGAGATCTGTTGAATGAACCACAGATGATTTGAAAATTAAAATCAAATTATTCCCAGAGGCTTGTCTGGTGAAGGTGTTCTGAATGTTAATGAGCCCTGGGACACTGAATTCCTGCACTCAAGAGCTGAAGGCTGAACAAGCCTCTGCAGCAGGAAAATTCAGCAGCAGCCTCCAAGGTGCTGAGGATGTCAGCAGCCCCCACTGAGGCCATCCCTGCCCAGAGAGCGTGGGGGAATGGGCAGACAAGGAGAGCGTCCCTGGGGCTGGGGCAGCACAACTCAGAGGCACCAGCGGCTCCAGCTGGGCCATGGAGTGTGGGATGTGGCTGGGAAAGCCCTGCCTGGGCTGGGCCAAGCAGGACACACAAGCCCTGACTCCCATCCCCCAAACAACTCTCTCAAGAAGACATTTAAAAGGAATTACAATTGTTTGTGTCATCTGAGTTGGACTCCCTAGAGAAATACCAACAAGAGATTCTCAGGAGCTCAAAACAGCAAAACAGCCTTTTGGTTTTTTAATTTAGGATTTTTCTAATTTTGAGATTTCTTAAATAATGTACAGATGAGTGTGGTAGGTTTTAGTGTCAGTTATTTATGTATTTATTTTGTTATGACAATAGATTATGTTAAAGGTAAAGTAGGTTTAAAATTTTAGAAGGGTATAAAGAAATTTTTTTTAAAAGTAAATAAAATAGAAAAGGTAGTAAGAAATAAATTCTTTAAAACACTTTTTTTTCTTTACCACTTTTTTTTAACTGGCAATGTAAAGAAACAAAACTTAAAATTTCTCGTTTGCTTACTATTTCTAGAATAGTCTTTTTTTAGTTTACTTTGGGAGAGAAGTTTATCTTGTTAAGGTTATGGAGTTTTTTCACGAGAGAAGAAAATAATTTTTTGTGGTTCTTAATTCTGTCATGGATAGCAGTTGTCTGGGGAACATTGTTATTGTGAAGTTGTTTTTATTGCTACAACTTTTTTTACAGCTTTTTGATGGGCCATGTTGACTCATGGGGTATTGTTTTAAAGAGTTATTTAAAGGTAAAATTTGTATTATTTTCTTTTAAAATTATTCTTATCTCTGGGAATAGAGATCTTCTTTTGGGGGTACTGGCTTACTTTTTTTCTTTCTGCTTAAACTTTTTATGAAATTACATACTTTTAAAAATTTGTATATTTTAATATGGAGGGTTTGTTTTGATATTATTTTGAATATTCTATTATTTTTATTGATTTATGTGTAAAAAAAGAAAAAGGTTTTTTTCTTTATAGTTTATAAGAGGATTTTAATTTTAGGTTTAAAATATTTTTTTCTTTTTATTTGGGATTTAATTTCTTCTTTACTGACTTTGATTTTTTTATGGTTTATTTTTTAAATGTTTGTATTTTGGTTTATTCCCTTACTTGAGGGAGGATTGAAGTATTGAAAGGATTTATATTTGACCCACTGGTAAGTTGTTGTTGGATTGTGTTAGGATTGGTTTTATGGTTGGTTTTTGAGGGTTTTTGTGTTTAATTTTCATTGTAGGGTTATTTTGTATTGGTTGTAGGTTGTAGGGGTTTTTTGTTTGAGTTGTGTTGGGGAGAGGGGACTTGATGGTAAGATTTTAATAGCTGTGGCTGGCTTTGTTCTGGTTGGGGTTTTGTAGCCTCTTTTATTTTCCTGTTTGGCAGTTGTTGGGGTTTGGTTTGGTCAGAATGGGGCCGATGGGGAGGGGGCAGCCTGGGGAGGGGGGAAGGGGCTCAGCCCAGGGCAGGGTTGCTTGGTTTGGTTTGGTTTGGTTTGGTTTGGTTTGGTTTGGTTTGGTTTGGTTCAGATGAGGGCTGGGCTCACTGCTTCTTTGTTGACTGGAAAAGAAAGTGGAGGTTCCTGGGTTTTTCATCTTTAACATTTGTGTTTCACTGAGGCATGTTCAGTATCTTAGTGGTTTAACAGATTGTCAGTTACACAAAAAGTTTTGGGTTACTTTTGAGAATTCTTCTTATGTAAAACTACAACAGACATTCAACCAACAAAAAACACTTCTCAAAGCATTGACTTGGCCCATTCAACTTCACAAACTCTAAGCCTGTTCAATGAAATGTTAATTAAAATTTGCAGGAACAAAGAGACAGAAGAAGAAGACACAGAAAGAGAGAAAGACGAAAAAGATACAGAGAGATGCACACAGAGCTATCATCTCCTGGATTCCAGCGACATTCAGATGGAAATTCCAAGAGGATCCAGGGTCAAGATGTGTGCTCACCTTGTGGTCAGCCTTCAATACCCCTTGGTCTCCCTGGGCCCTTCCCCCAGGTGGGCCTTGGGCTCACTTGGTCCCTCAGGAGCTGGGCTGGGGGCTGCAGAGGTGGCTGTGGAGCATTGCCTGTGCTGTGCCAGGGACTGGCAGCCACTGCTGGGCTGGGATAGAGGCTCTGGGGGGATTGGGGTTCCAGGACAGGGCAAGGCTGCACCTGCTCCTTCCTCCCATACACACAAAATGTTTCAAGCCAACAATCTCTTCCAGTCTGTCACAACAGGGAATGTTGGAGGTGGAACCCAAATTTGGCCATGGAGACCTGGACAAGAAGGACAGTTCTTTTCCATTGGAAGGAAAACACGGAACCTCAGTGTTTCATTAGCAGATGAGAAGAGACTCTCAACATGCCAAGGTCAGTTGGACCAGTCAGGCAGTCCATGGGATCCAAACTAGTCAGACCTGTTCTGTGCCCCTTGGTTTTAAGAGGCTCCATAATGTCACAATGGTGCTTTGTTTCCATGGGGTCTAACAGTGTCATAATGGACCCTTGGTTCAGTGGAATCATGCAATGTCAAAGTGGCCCCAAGGTTCCAGAAGGCCTTGTAGTGTCACAATGGTCCCAATGACTCCATGAGAACTTGCAGTGTCACAATGGCCTCCACGGTTCCCCAGGCCCCACAATGACATGTGAGTCCTCTGTTCCATGAGCCCTGCCATGTCACAATGGACCTTTGGACCCTGGGGGTTTGCAGTGTCACATTGGTCTCTTTGGCTCCACAGTGTCACAATGGACCATTGATGACAGGAGGCCCCTCTGTGTCACCCTGGAGCTTTGGTTCCATGCAGCCCTGCAGTGCCACAATGAACCCTTGGTTCAATGGGGTTCCACAATGTCACCATGGCCCCTCGGTTCTATGCAGCCCTGCAGTGTCACAATGGTCTCCTTTGGTTTCCCAGTGTCACAATGGACCACTGATGACACAAGGCCCAGCAATGTCACAATGGATCTTTGGTTCCATGCAGCCGTGCAGTGTCACAAAGGCCTCTTGGTTTCACGAGGCCCCACAGGATCGCAATGGTCCTCTTGGTTCTGTGGGGATGCCCAGGGTCACAATGGTCTCACTGGTTCCATGAGGCCTCACAGCATCACAGTACTTTGCTTATTCTATGAATCCTGTCAGTGTCACAATGGTCTACATGATTCAATGAGTCACCTCAGTATCACAATGGCCCCTTGTTTCCATAAGGCTGTGAAGTGTCCTAATGGTGTCTCCATTGTTTCATGTGGCCTTGCAATGTCACAATGGACCTTTGGCACAATTGTGAGACCACTGGGTCTCACTGTGTCATAATGAGCCCTTGGTTCCCTGACACCCCAAAGTGTCACAATGGTCTCCACAGCTCTATGAGGCCTTGCAGCGTCACAGTGGGCCCTTGGTGTCACAGGGCCCCACAGTGTCACAATGGTCTCTTGGTCTCATAGGGCCCCACAGTGTCACAAGGGTCCCTTGGTCTCATGAGGCCCCACAGTGTCACAATTGTCCCTTGGTTCCATGGGCCTTGTGCTGCTTCATTCCCCCCTCCCCTTCTCAGGCCGCCCTGCCAGCTGAGAAATGCTCCTTGGGGCTTGGCCTTGGCCAGCAGCCCCTGGGCTCAGCTCCTCTGCAGCTCATCACAAACACTGTCTGCTCCAGCCACTGCTGCTGCCCAAACAGCTCCTGCTTTCTGCAGGAGCAGCCCTGGGAACTGTTTTTGTTCCCTCAGTGGCACAACATCCCTGTTCTCACACTGCCAAAGAAAGCTGTTGGTGCCAAGTGCGGCCAGGATGAACCATTGCTGGGACTGAAGCCCCTCTCTTGGGGCCCTGCACACAGCGCTCCAAAAGGAGCCCTTGGAGCTCTCCTGGGCCAGCCACTCCCTCTGAGTGGGGCCTCTCCCAGTCGGGAACTCTCCCGTTTGCTGCACTCGGGGATCCCCAACAACGACGGAGCCTGGGCCAATCCCCCCACTCCTCCAGGCTCAACCCTTCACCCTCTGGGGAGATGCCAAAGGATCCACAGGGGGCATTTCCTGCCCTCAAGGGAATTTCTCACAGGTGCCTTGCACTGACTCTCTGTGTCTGTGTGCACACAGGAGTGCCTGTGCTGGGGAAATGTGGCAGAAATGCTGCTCTCTGAGGGGTTTGAGTGCCTTGGATCGCTGAGTCAGTCAGCTATCCAGATATCAGTAAGTAAGGTTAAATCACAAAGTCTAAGCAAAGTTAAATGCTGCTAAGAGTTGTTCTTTTGCTAGGCTGTAAAGTTTGATTTGAGTTATTAGCTAAGTTAAATATTTTTAAGTGTTATTCTTCTGTTAAATTGCTAAGGCATAGGTTTTAAGTTAGGTTAAATAGTGTTAAGTGCTGTTCTTTTGCTCAATTGTGAAGTTTAAGGTACCATTTAAAGTGTAAGTTAACTCCTGTTAGGTTTGACCTCTGTAAACTGTTGGGCCATATTCTTTTATCCTTGCTCTCACTGTCCTTGTGTCACACACACACAGGGAAAGTTCTTGGTTCATTTCTGGTTTGATTGCCTGGATTTTTTTGGTTTTGTTGTTGCTTTGTTTCCTTGGTGTGCCTGAAGTGTCCAGTCAGGAGCAGAGTGACTCTTGCCAAGGAACTTTGTGCTGCTGTCCCTTAATATTAAATCTGGTTTTTGCTGATCCCTTGCTGGGGATTTTTTCAGTGCTCTCAAGGCCTCGTTGGTAACAGGGTGAAGGACCCCGGCCCAGGCTCTGGCACTGGGGGACACGGGGACGCTGCCGGGGGGTCCCTGTCCCCCTGTGCCACCCCCAGGGCCCCGGCCCCCCATCCCCGTGTCAGGCTCTGGGGTCGATCTTGTGGAACATCCTCTGGGGGAGGCTGCGGGGCTGGGGGCGGGGGGACCAGGGGGGACAGGGGACTTTGCTGTGCATGAGCAGAGTTGGACTGCTCTGGGGGGAATTGTCACCTCCCCAGTGACCTCACAGAGCCCCTGTGATGTCACACAGCCATATCTGTGATGTCACACTGCCATATCTGTGACATCACAATGACCCTGTGATGTCACGCAGAAACTTGTGATGTTACACAATCCTCATTATATCACAGAACCAACTCTATGATGTCACCCAGTGATGTCATACAGCAGTGCTGTGATGTCACAAAGTCACCCTGTGATGTCACAGTCTGTTCCGTGATGTCACAACCTGCTCTGTGATGTTACACAGCCACCTGGTGATGTCACAACCCACCCTCTGATGCCACAGATTCACACTCTATGATGGCAGAGTCTTCTCTATGGCCTTACATCCTACTCTGTGACATCACAGCCAGCTGTGTGATGTCACAACTCCTTCAGTGATGTCACAAAACCCTCAAGAACTCAGTTGCATTGAAACACTGAAGTTTCCCCTACTTTGAAGAGATCCCTGTCAGGGACACAACTGAGAAAGTGTCCCCAGGTTCCAGGGAGAGCAGAACACTGCAGGCAGTGACAGCAGCTGGGGACAAGCAAGGCAAAGGTGTCTCTGGTGCTGAGCACACCTGGATGTGTTTCAGGAATGCAAAGGGCCAAGGCCTGAGCCCCAGCCCCTGGCCAGGCAGATCCTGTCCCTCCCTCCTTGCTCAGGGCTCTTCCCGGGATGGGCACTGGCATGTGGGGATGGGCAATGCCAAGGGCAGGAGCATGGGGCGGCCCCTGCCAGGCTGCTGAGCAGGGACAAGGAGGCAATGAGGCCCCAGGCCTGCAAGGGTCACTTGTCCCCTCGTGGCCCCAGGCCCAGGCCCAGCAACCATGGCCAAAGTGCTGCCCAAATTGGCTCTGGCAGGACTGTCTTGCAGCTGCTGCCCATCCCTGTGCTCTGTGCAGCCCAGGCTGTCCCACGGTGTCCCTGCCCTTTGCCTCTGTCCCTGCAGGCTGTCGGCATCCCCCGGCTGCCCCACCTGGCTGGGCCCTTCCTTTGCTGACAGCTCTGCCTCCTGCCTGCCTCTGCCTGCCCACACAAAGCCTTGGCCTTGATACCAAAAGGGTTAATTCAATTTTTACTGTGCCTCTGAACATTTAGCACAGGAACAAGGCACACAGGGGCTGCTTTCCCAGCAAGGATGGTTGGAAGAGAAGAAGACATCTGGCTCAAGAATGCAGTGATAGAAAAAAGAAGAACGGAATCTGGGAACTTGGGGTGGGTTTTATGGTAATGGGTAAATTGTAATACACATGTAGTGACGCTGGTAAAATTACATGTCCACGTAAGGTTAGGAGTTATCCTTCACTAGACCTCAGGCCTGAATAAATTATACCCTTGTTAATAGGAAATTAGTTTTAATGAGTCTTTTTCTGATATTTTGGAGATTTGGTGATGGTGGGGCCTCAGAGAACCAAGGAGTCAGCTGTGACACTGAGCAAACTCATGGAATAAAGGGTCCATTGTGACACAGCAGAACCCCATGGAACCAAAATCCATTTTGGCACATTGGGGCCACATTGAACCAAATTGTGATACTGCGGCTCCAAGGAGATCATTGTGACACTGAGAAACCTCTTGGAACCAAGGGGCCATTGTGACACTGCAGAACCTCACAGAACCAAGGTGACTATGTTCTACTACAGAGCCTCATGGAACAAAGGGACCATGGTGACACTGCAGAACCAAGGGGACTGCTGTTGGCTGTGTGAGAGCTCATGGAACCAGAAGTCCATTGTGACACAACAAGGCCTCATAGAACCAAGGGTCCATTGTTAAACTGTGTGGCCTCATGGAACCAAGAACCATTGTGACACAGCATGGCCACGTGGAGCCAAGGGTCCACTGTGACACTGTGGATCCAAGGAGACCATTGTGACTGAGGAACCTCATGGAACCAGGAATCCATTGTTCCACTGTGGGGCCCTGTGGAACCAAGAGGATGACAGTGACTTTGTGGGGCCTCATGGAAAAATGGAGACTGTTCTGAAACTTTGGCACCCACTGGAACCAAGGGACCATTACAGCATGGCAGGGCCTCATGGAATCAAGGGGACTGCAGTGAACATCATGGGTCTCCATGAAATGAAGAGTTCAATGAAACCACAGATACCATTTTGACACTCTGGGGCATCATGGAACCAAAGGTCTATTGTGACCCAGCAGGGCCTCATGGAACCATGGAGGCCATTTTTACACTTTGAGGCCTTGTGAAACCAAAGGGCCATTGTGGCACTTCAGAGCCTTGTGGAGCCAAGGGGACCACAGTGACACTGTGGGGCTCAGTGAAACCAATGGTCTGTTGTGACACTGCAAGGCCTTATGGAATCATGGTGACCATTGTGACACCTAAGGCCTCACTGAACCAAGGGCCCATTGTGACACTACAAGGCCTCATGGAAGCAAGGAACCATTGTGACACTATGGAGTGTTGGCAGGCCAAGGGGCAGTTGTCACACTGTGTGGCACCATGGAACCAAGGAGTCCATTGTGACACTACAGAGACCCATGGAACTAAGGATTCATGGAACAGGGTGGGACCCCATGGGACCAAAGGTCCATTGTGACACTGTGGGGCCTCATGGAATCCTGGAGGCCATTATGACACTTTGAGGCCTCATTGAATCAAGGGGCTCTGCAGGGCCTCATAGAACCAAGGAGACCCTTCTAACATTGTGAGTCCCCATGGAACCAAAAGTCCAGTGTGACACTGTGGTACCAAGGAGACCCCTGTGACACTGCAAGGCTCATGGAAGCAAGGGACCATTGTGACACTGCAGGGCCCCATGGAAACAAGAGGCCAGTGTGACAAATCTGGGCTTCATGGTACCAATGATCCAATATGACACCACCATTGTGACACTGCAGGGCCCCATGGAAACAAGGGGTCAGTGTGGCACAGCTGGGCTCCATGGATCCAAGGGAACAGGAAACAGCTGTGATTGGCTTGGCCTGCCTGCTCCAACTACCCTTGGATTGTCGAGGGTCTCTTCTCATGTGCCAATCAAACACTGGGGCTCTGGGCTTTCCTTCAAATGGAAAAGAACTGTCCTTCTCATTCAGGCATTCATGGCCAAAATGGGATTCCCTCTCCAAAATTCCCAATATCCAGGGATTGCTCCCAGAAAAAAACTGCCATTACCAAAAAGTCTGTCTGACCTTGACTTCCTGAGAGCTGGCTCTCACCTGCCTTCAACCACTGGGACTCTGTGCTTTACTTCCTATGGAAAAGAGCCCCCCCTCCTGCACAGGCACCCATGGACAAAACTGGTACTTTTCCTCCAACATTCCCTATATGCAAGGGTTTCTCCCAGACAAGAGCTCCCAGGACAGACAGCTCTGGCTGGCCTTGGCCTCTGGTGGTCGCTTCTATTCTGCCCTGAAACACTGGGGCTCTGCTCTTTCCTTCCCATGGAAAAGAACCATCCTTCTTCTCCAGGTGCCCATGGCCAAAATTGGGATTCCACCTCCAAAAGTCCTATATCCAAAGAATATTCCTACACAAAAGCTGCCATTACAGACAGGTCTGGCTAGCCTTGGCCTCCTGAGGGCTGGCTCTCATCTGCCTTCCAAACACAGGGGCTCCTTGCTTTCCTTCCTACGGAAAAGAACTGGCCTTCTCCTCCAGGCAAAAAGGGCAGAAATTGGGATTCAACATTCAAAGTTTCAATTATCCAAGGATTGCTCCAGGAAAGACTTACCAGGACAGACAGACAGGCCTGGCCTTGGCCTCCGATGACTGCAGTTCATCAGCCCCTCAAACCGAGGGCTTTGTGCTTTCCTTTCTGTGGAGACATTGGTGACACTGTGGGGCCTCATGGATCCAAGGACATCATTGTGGCTCTGTTGGGCTGCATGGTCCCAAGGGGCCAGTGTGAAGCAGCAGAGCTTTGTGGAACCAAGAGGCCATTGCTGCATTTCAGGGCCTCGTGGAGCCAAAGGGCCGTTGTGATCCTGCAGGGCACTGTGGATCCATGGAGAGCATTGTGGCATTGCAAGGCCCCATGGAATCATGGAGACCATTGTGACACTGTGGGGCCCCACAGAACCAAAGGGCCATTGTGACCTTGCAGGGCCTCATGGAAGCACGGGGCCATTGTGACACTGCAGAAGCAAGGAGAACATAGTGACACTGCAGAGCACCATGAAACCAAGGGAACATGGAACAGGTCTGGCTGGCTTGGCCTGCCAGGGGCCACCTGACAGGTCCAGCTGATCTTGGAATGTTGAGAGCTGCCTCTCATCAGCCCCTGGAGAACTGGGGCTCCAGGCTCTCCTTCCTATGAAAAAGAACCATCCCTCTTTCCAGGTGCCAAAACTGATACTCCCCCTAAAAAATTCCCTGTGTGCAAGGGTTCTCCCAGACAAAAGCTGCCAGGACAGAGAGCTCTGGCTGGCCTTGGCTTCTGGTGGTCACATCTCATCTCAAGGAAGCTCTGAGGAAAGTATTTGAACAGGTTTGACTGCTGGAACATCAATGAGTCTCTGATCCTCTGGAAAACTCAGATGCGCTTCAGATCATATGTGGGGTTTTTTTCTCTTTGTGTATTATATATTAAATATTATTTTCAGCTAAAAAATATTATTCTTACCACTCTACCAATGTTTTCTGGCACAAAACTCCTCCTCTACTAATGGATCCAAGTCACCTATATAAGCAAACACAATAAAAAACTCCAGCAGGAATGATTTGTCTCTGCTCCCATCTGTCACATCTCCTCTGGAGCTGGAGGTGCAGCCCCAGAACTTGGAAGGGCTAAAGGGGTCACAAGCTCAGCTCCTACACAGAGAACTTTTAGATCCTGGGTTGCTCTTCTTGGCCCCTGCACGCTCAGCCAGGCTGAGATGGACACTGATGGTTTCTGGGCCAGGCTCTCTGAGCCCAGCCCAGCTCCCTGCAAGCTCTGCCAGCTGCCCTGAGCTCTGGCCAGCACCAAGGGCCTCTCCCCAGCCCAGCCCAGCCGGCTCTGGCCCCACAGCTCTGCTCAGCCCAGGCTGCTCTGGCCACTGCCCCACGGCCTCAGCCCCTGCCAAGGGCACAGCAGCAGCTGCAGCTGCCACAGGACTCAGCCCCAGCCATGGGGGAAGGTGCTTGGCCAAGGCCAAAGGAGGCTCCCTGGCTGCCCTGCTCCCCTTGGGCTGAGGTGCTGAGAGCTCTGCAGCCCCTGCTGCCATCCCATCTGCCCAGGGCAGCACAAGAGCCCTTGCCTTGGGGCCCTCAAGAGCTGCTCCTGCTCCAGGCCCAGGGCCCATGCCAAAGCCGGGGCAGCCACAAAGCTGTGTCCATTTCTGTTCACTGCTGCTCTGATGGGGATGGATCCTCATCCACTGGGAGGTTGATGATGAATTTTACTCCTCCAGAGGCCTCTTCTCTCTTGAGCTCTTCAGTTCGGGAATTCCGTTTTAAAAGCTCATAAACATATGCCGAAAACAACCAAACAAGAAAAGGTCATGGGAGTAATTTAAGTTTTCAATTCTTCTGTGGTTAATTAGACACATTTCAGAAGTGTATTCAAAGTGAATATACTGTATTGCAAACAATACAGAGAGAACTGTTTTGTCCTTTTTAGTTTTCTTTTCCTAATTATAGATTGATAACAGCAATGTCCAATTGATATTGACCCCCAGCACCTCCTAATGCAGTTTGAACAGATATGAAAATCAAGACCCTTCATGGCTGACAATCAATAACACTTTGTCTCTACCCCCTCCCCACCATTTCCCTCATCCAACCCCTGGCACTCAGAGCAGCTGAGGAATGGAATCACATGCAGGGGTGTCCCCAGGGCTCAGGATTGGGGCCAGGTCTGTTCAATCTCTTTATTGCTGATCTGGACGAGGCCATCGAGGGCAGCCTCAGTCAGTTCCCAGGTGAGCCCAAGCTGCGTGGGAGTGTGGCTGTGCTGGAGAGCCCTGGGCTCACAACCACCCCAAATCCCTGGCTCTGCCCTGCCCCTGATCCCCACAGCCTGTCCTGTTTCCTTCATCCCTGCATTGCCAGGGACTTTCTGGAACAAGGGAGCTCTGCTCTGGGTACGGAGGGAGGTCCAAGTGCAGCCCCCGGAGTGGGAACCACAGCTCATCAGGTCTGTATCCTTTGGGGGTCAGGAACTGGTGGGACTCAGAGGCACAGAAAGTTTCTCTTCATGGCCAAAAGACCACAGTTGGACAGGACACAATTTAATAACAATCACATTCTTCCCTGAGCTATGTCCAACATCCCAGCAATGTCTAATGAGTGCACCATCCACAAGTGATTTCCATACTAGAATTAATTTTAGACAAACATGGTTCTGTGATAGATATAAACACAATTCAGTTCTTGTATCAGCATGCTCATAATGGAGGTTGGCAAAACTGCTCCAACAATTCCTGAGTCGCAAAGCTGTCAGTGGTGGATGGAGAAGGGAGGTCAGGCTGCTCTTGATGTTGAGGAAATGCTGAAACCAGCCTGACTCATTTCATCTCCTCATGCCCTGGCTGATCTCCCCTCTTTCCCCTTCCACCCATTGGCTTTTGTCTCCCACCAGGCCCCCCTGTGAAGAGCCTGGCTCTGTGTTCTCCATCCCCTCCTGGCTGGCACTGCCAGGCTGGGATGAGGAGCCCCTCAGCCTTCCCTGCTCCGGGCTGGACAAGCCCAGCTCCCTCAGCCTCTGCTCACAGCCCAAGGGCTCCAGCCCCACCTTGGAGGCCCTTCCCAGACCCTGCTCCAGCTGCCAGACATCTTTCCTGCCCTGGGCAGCCCAAACCAGGCCACAGTGACCTGGATAATCCCTGTCCTTGATGTCCTGCTCACACAGCCCTGGCCCCTTGTCCCCTGTCAGGCTCTGGGGTGGATCCTGTGGAACATCCTTTGGTGGAGGCTGTGGTTCCAGGTGGGCCAGGGGGATCCCAGGGGACAGGGACCCCGCTGGGCCTGAACAGCATTGGACTTGTTGGGAGAAACTGTGAGGGGGAGCTGGGGTAGAGTGACCAACCCAGTGACCTGACACAGCCCTGCTGGGATGTCACACAGCCCCTCTGGGATGTCACAGCCTGCTCTGGGATGTCACAGACCACTCTCTAATGTCACACAGCTGGTCTCTGATGTCACAGCCAACTCTATGATGTCAGAACTCTGACCTGTGATTTCACAGCTGTCTCTGGGATGTCACAGAGGCAGTATATCATGTCATAGCTGCTCAATGACCTCACACACCCCACTCTATGATGTATACTCTATGATATCCCACTCTCTGACCTCATGTTACCAGATGATAAATTGTCTCCACCAGGTGAGCTGACACCTGGAGCTTGTTCCCCACAACCCCAGGCCTGTGGAAACCACACAATGCCCATTGTGTGAGAAGGGGAACTGGAAGTTCACCAGCCTCAGTGTCCTGCCAGCTCAGCCAGGCCCACTGGAACATTGGGGTCCACGACCACCAGGGACCACCAGAGAGGCCCCCAGGACAGAAAGGAAGGGGAAATATGTTAATGATTTGGGGAAAATTATTATCATAAGTATGTTTAGTCAGGGACAATATGTGTGCACATATGAATATGTGTGCAAAATACAGAATATAAACAGAAACTTTCCTGTACTCAGCTTGCAGGGCTTTGAGAGGAACTATCCCCAATGCATCCAGCTGAATAAAGAATGCTGCTACTTAATGCTACATTGGGATTAAGGAGTTTTCTGTTTTACCAAATTTTTGGTAACATTCCCACAGCCAAGGAAAGCTCTGTCTGCTGCTGTTCACAAACAGAGAAGGGCTGGTGGCAGATGTGGGGCTCAGAGGCTGCCTGGGCCCCAGTGACCATGAAATAATCAAGTTTTCAATGTTCTGTGGAAGAAGGAGGGACAGCAACAAAACTTCTACACTGGAATTAGGAAGGGCAGACCTTGGCCTGTTTAGGATGCTGATTTGGGGAGTACCGAATGAGGTCCTGATTTTTTGAAGGGAAACAGCCCTTAAAAACAAAGGGGTGCAGGGAGGATAGTCACATTTCAAGAAAGTAATCTTAGGGGGGAAAGAGCAGCCTGTCCCAGCGTGGCAAAAGATAAGCAAGAAAGGAAAATGACTGGCCTGGCTGGCCATGGAGCTTTAGTGGGAACTCAAAAGAAAAAAAAAAACAGCAACTCAGGAAGTGTTTAAGGATGTCATTATATGATACAGAATGAAAAGTTTAGAGTTGAAAGGTCAGTTAGAATTAACTTGGTAGCATCAGTAAAAAAAACCACCAAACATATATAAAATAATTCATACCAAAAGGAGGTAGAAGGCGAACCTCTTCTTGTTATTGGATACAGTGGGGAATATAGTAACTAAAGATAAGGAAAAGACCAAGCAACCTAGCCTCATGTTTGTCTCAATATTCAATATTAGGACAGGTTGTCTTTAGGATAAGTGTTCTCCTGAGCTGGTAGATGGGCACAGGGAGCAGAACAGCCCCCTGGAATCCAGGAGGAAGCAGTTGCTGACCTGCTGAGCCACTCAGATGCTCGCAGATGTATGGGATCAGATGGGATCCGTCCCAGGGGGATGAGGGAGGTGGTGGATGAGCTCCCCAAGCTGCTCTCCATCATTTACCATCAGTCCTGGCTCAGCAGGGAGGGCCCAGAGCACTGGAGGTGCCAGTGTGAGCCCATCCCCAAGAAGGGCTGGCAGGAGGATCTGGGGAACTCCAGGCCTGTCAGCCTGACCTGGGTGCCCGGCAAGGTTATGGAACAGATCACCTTGAGTGCCATCACAGGGCACCCACAGGATGGCCGAGGGGTCAGAGCCAGCCAGTGTGGATTCAGGGGTGGCAGGTCCTGCCTGACCAACCTGGCCTCCTTTTATGACCAGGTGACCCACCTGTGGATGTGGGAAAGGCTGTGGATGTTGTGTGCCTGGACTTCAGCAAAGCCTTTGACTCTGTCTCTGACAGCATTCCCTGGAAAAGCTGCAGCCCATGGCTTGGGCAGGTTCCCTCCTCGCTGAGAGATTCAAGAGCTGGCTGGAGGCTGGGCCCAGAGAGTGGTGGGGATGGTGCTGCACCCAGCTGGTGCCCAGGCACTGGTGCTGTCCCCAGGGATCTGTGCTGGGCCCAGTCCTGTTTAATATCTTCACTGATGATCTGGGTGAGGGGATCGAGTCCCCCATTCACAAATTGCAGATGGCACCAAGCTGGGTGTGAGTGTGGATCTGCTGGAGGGCAGGACAAGAAGACACAGCCTTAAGCTGCACCAGGGGAGGCTCAGGCTGGACAACAGGAAGAAGTTCTCCACAGAAAGGGTGAGTGGGAACTGGAAGGGGCTGGCCAGGGGGGAGGTAGCAGAGTCACTGTCCCTCTCCAGTGGCACTTAGTGGCATGGCCTAGGTGACAAGGCAGTATTAGGGCATTGGTTGGATTTGATGATCCCAAAGGTCTTTTCCAGCCTATTTGATTCTGTCCTTCTCTGATGATTGGGACACTCTGGGGCCATTGTGACACTGCAGAGCCTTGTGGAACTAAGGGGACCATGGTGACACCGTGCAGCCCCATAGAACCAGGGGTCCATGGTGGTGCTGTGGGGCCAAATGGAACCAGAGAGTGCCCTGTGACACTCTGGGTCCTCGTGGAACCACAGAGGCCATTGTGACACTGCAGGGCCTTGTGTAACCAAGGGGTTTCACCATTTTGACACTGCAAAACCAAAGAGACCATTGGGAGACTCCAGGGCCCAGTGGAACCAAGGGGCTGTTCTGACACTGCGGGGCCTCATGGAACCAAGGGGACATTGTGACACTGCAGGATCCTGTGTAACCAAGGGACCACTCTGACATTATGGAGCCTCAAGGGATCTGGAAGAATGTTGTGACACTGTGTGGCCTCGTGGAAACAAGGAGTCCATTGTGACACTGAGGAGACTTGTGGAACCACAGAGACCATGGTGACACTGTGGGACCTCACGTGACCATGGGGACATTGTGACACCCTGAGGCCCAATGGAACCATGGGGCCACTGTGAAACTGTGGCAGCAACGAGAATGTTGTGACACTGTGAAGCCCCATGGAACCAAGGAGTCCATTGTCACAGTGCAAGGCTTGATGTAACCAAGAGGCCATTGTGACAATGAGGCGCCCCATGGAACCAAGGACATCTTTGCAGATGACACCAAGCTGGGTGTGAGTGTTGATCTGTGGGAGCATAGGAGGGCTCTGCACAGGGCCCTGGACAGGCTGGATCCAGGGCCCAAATCCAACAAGGTGAGGTTTAACAAGTCCAAGTGCCGGGTCCTGTACTTTGGCCACAACAACTCCTGCAGCACTACAGGCTGGGGACAGAGTGTCTGGAGAGCAGCCAGGCAGAAAGGGACCTGCAGGGACTGATGGACAGAAGGCTGGACATGAGGCAGCAGTGTGCCCAGGTGGGCAAGAAGGCCAGTGTCTCCTGGCCTGGATCAGAAATGGTGTAGCCAGCAGGACACAAACTGGTATCCCAGCCCTGATCTGTCCCCAGCTCTGCACACTGACATTGCTGCTGCAGCTCCAGAGAAGGCAACAAAAGGGCATCTCTGCAGAAAACTTTGCTGGGAGAGCCTTTAGTTCTTTTAAATGCACCAAGAGTGCAGCCCCTCAATGACAAAGTCTGTGGCCACAGGGAAGGTGGAGAGAAACAAAGTGAAAAATGTCAAAACCAATGTCTTTACTTTGTGCACAATATTCAAAAACTGAAAGATGGGGGAAAAGGACAAACCCACAAGAAAACCCAAAAGAACTAGAAATTATCTTTATTGCAAGTTATTTGCAAAAATTGGCCAGTAGTTTAATGTTTCTGAAACCATCCAGTCATCAGTCTCCCCACTGCAGCCTTGAGCTCCTGGTTCCTCAGGCTGTAGATGAGGGGGTTCAGGGCTGGAGGCACCACCGAGTACAGAACTGACAGGGCCAGATCCATGGATGGGGAGGACATGGAGGGGGGCTTCAGGTAGGCAAACACTGCAGTACTGAGGAACATTGAGACCACAGCCAGGTGAGGGAGGCAGGTGGAAAAGGCTTTGTGCCGTCCCTGCTCAGAGGGGATCTTCAGCACAGCCCTGAAGATCTGCACATAGGAGAAAACAATGAACGCAAAACAGCCACAATCTAAACAGACAGTAACAGCAAGTAACGCCAGTTCCCTGTGGTGTGCGCAGGAGAGCTGGAGGATCTGTGGGATTTCACAGAAGAACTGGCCCAGGGCATTGCCATGGCACAGGGGCAGGGAAAATGTATTGGCTGTGTGCATGAGAGCATTGAGAAAGGCACTGGCCCAGGCAGCTGCTGCCATGTGGGCACAAGCTCTGCTGCCCAGGAGGGTCCCATAGTGCAGGGGTTTGCAGATGGACACGTAGCGGTCGTAGCACATGATGGTCAGGAGGGAAAGCTCTGTTCCGAGGAAGAAGATAATCAGAAAAACCTGTGCAGCACATCCTGTGTAGGAGATTGTCGTGGTGTCCCAGAGGGAATTGTGCATTGCTTTGGGCACAGTGGTGCAGATGGAGCCCAGGTCGCTGAGGGCCAGGTTGAGCAGGAAGAAGAACATGGGCGTGTGTAGGTGGTGGCCGCAGGCTACGGCGCTGATGATGAGGCCGTTGCCCAGGAGGGCAGCCAGGGAGATGCCCAGCAAGAGGCAGAAGTGCAGGAGCTGCAGCTGCCGCGTGTCTGCCAATGCCAGCAGGAGGAAGTGCCTGATGGAGCTGCTGTTGGACATTTGCTCTGTCTGGATATGGGGATCTGTTCAGGGAGAAAGGGACAGTGAAGAGTTAGAGGAGAAATTTGCAACCAAAATCAAAGCTATTTCCCATACACCATCCTCTGTAACACACATGGATTAATTCAGTTTTAAATTAAAAGGCTCCTGTGTTTAGGATTTCTGAGGTTTTCTGTTAGAGCACCCCCCTCACGTCTCTCCTGGTATTCTTGGATATCAGAAGCCCTCAACATTCTTTCTGCACTCAGGGAGAACAGAGAGAGTTCTGTGAGGCAAAGTGATGAGTGTAGACTGAGGAGAGATTGTCTGGCATTCTGACCAGTTCAGCACATCTCTGAGCTTTAACCTTTCTCAGCTGGAGAGTGATCACCTTCCCATGTTTTCCCTAAAATGTCACCAAGTACTGCTGAGAGCAGATGGATCCACCACAGCCCAGCTCCACAGCTGTAGCCAAGGACTCACGTTGCTCATTTCACCAACACAGCAGCTTTTTCAGTGTCACAACACCTCTGCCTTTCCCCATCTATCTTATAACTCAGAGATGCTCTAGGACAGGTTTGCATCCTGCATTGGAGCTCCCAGCTTGGACTGAAATCTCAGGGAGACTTCCAAGTGTCCTTATGATGGCACTGGATTGAGGGAGATGCAGCTCCTTCCCTGGCTGCACTGACAGCATTGCCCAGAGCCGGGCACTGGGGACAGCGTCACCCTGAGCCAGCTGTGCCCCCTGCCAGAGCCCCCAGGGCCGGGCAGCTGCTCCCAGCCCTGTGCTCTGCAGAGGGAACTGGGCCCGGGGCTGCAGAGCTGCCCCACGGCTCTGCTGCAGCTCTGCCTGCACAGGAGGGGCTGCACGCCTTGGAGCCCCAGCCCTGAGGGCAGAGGCTTGGCTGGGGCACAGGAGGGAGGGGGCTTGTTCAGAGGGAGGGGCTGCACTGGAGGGGATCCTGTGGGCATCTCTAAACTCTCCCTGCCTCAGCATTGCTGGGTTCTGTTTTTTCTCATTGCCTGATCTTCTCTCTCATTCCTGGGGATTTCCCTCCTGCAGGTGTTTCCCTGTGCCTGATCTCTCCCTGCCAGCACTCACAGACCCCAAATCTCTGTGCACTCTCCTTGGCCTGACAGAACCCTGCCTGTTTGCAGGGCACTGGCTGGGGGCAGGTTCTGTTTGCAGCTTGGAGAAAGGACATCTCAGACTGAGCCTGATAGGTCCAGCAAACGTGATGCTGGTGCTGTCCATGGACAGAGTGGCTGAAAGCAAATTAGGGATCTTCTGTGAACCTATTGATCACTAAAAGGAACAGTTCACATGTCTCAGGCACTTGTCAAAATTAATAATTAATAATTAATAACCAACCTTTAATATTTGTCCCCCTCTCCCTGCCATTCTTCAGTAGTAAGGAACAGAATATAAAATTTTTGAAAATTGCCTAATTTTTATAAAAACCCTTGCTTTGGAAATATTCTATGATTGATCAGAACCCCTCAGCATGTCAGAGTTTCATAAGCATTTCATCTCCCCAGCACCAGAATAATTCAGAGTTGTACTCACAGAGCCTGTAGGCATTGGGATGTTCCAGCTTTAGGAGATCACTGCAGGAGCTGCAGCTGCATTGTCCTGCAGCCAGAGGTTCCTGTGCCAAGGGCTGGCAGTGATTGTGCCCCAGGCACTTCTCAGCACCTTCCCAGCCCTGACTGATTGAAGCTCTCTGTGCCTCTGTGCTGTGCCCAGGCTGGCTGCAGGCAGTGCCCCAGCCCTGCTGGGCTGGCAGAAGAGCTGCTCATCAAGAGAAACGTGCTTTTGAAGCTCTGCTTGCTTACCAGGAGCTGCCTCTGTGCCAGGAGCCCAGCCCAGCTCAGCAGCACAGACACAGCACAAGGACTTTAATGAGCCTCTGGGGCTTTGTACTCAGGCCCTGAACATCAGTCCCAGAGAGGGACCTCAAGAAACCTCTGCAGAACTCCAAGGCAGAATCCAACTCCAAACTTTCTTGGACTTTTAATGGGTCCCAGTGAGGGACAAAACTGAGAAAGTGTCCCCAGGCCCCAGGCAGAGCAGAGAACTGCAGGCAGTGATGACAGGTGGGGACAAAGAGAAGCCAAGTCTTGGTGCCCTGGGCCACAGCAGGGTCTGTGCCACCAAGGGCTGGGAGGAGACACCTTGTGCTGAGGCCCTGGGGCCTCCTGGCACAGCCCCAGCCAGGCTGGGCACTGTCAGCCCCTTGTCCTGCCCTCAGCATCCCCCCCTAGCCCACATCCCAGTGGCCTCAAGGATTTGCTGGAAGGAGTCCCTGGGGAGCCTTGCTCAGCAATGGCCCTGGGGGCTCCTGAATGCTCCCTGCAGGGACTGCAGGTTTTTCAAAGGACTTTGGCTTTGGCTTTTGCCTTGGAGTCTCTGAGAGGTTTGTGCAATCATGGCCTCCAATTATCTGCTGTAATTAGTCCCTGGAGAGGCTTTGTCAGTAACAACACTCAGTGGGCCCATTAATACTTCAGGGTACTTCAGTTATTTTCAGGTACTTGGTGTTTCCCTTTTGATACAGACTCTGTAAGAGGTTTGTGCAATCATGGCCCCAATTTTCTGCTTTAATGAGTCCCTTGAGAGCTTTGTGCTGACACTCAGTGGTGCTCAGTAATGCTTTGAGCTTCTCAAATTTTTTAAGGTAGTTTGGAATTTCCTTTCCACACTGAGACGCTGAGAGGTTTTCTGTCAGTCCTGGCCTCCAATTCTCTCCTCCAAGGAGTCCATGAAGAGCCTGTGTTGGGGATGGACCTCAGTGGGACCCATTCATGTCTCGAGACACTTTCGGGTTTTCTTGTGACTTTGACTCCTGGAAAGGTTTGTGCAATCTCCTCTCTGGCCATGAGGTTCCAGGGCTCAGCTCCAAATGCACCACAGGGCTCATTAGTATCAGCCAAGTCCTGTCAAACCATGGCTTTGCCTTGATTTCCCTCTTGTCTGGTCCAGTCCATTAGGCAGATTCCTTTCTACAGTTATGGAGAAATATTTCCACGAGCTTTTAAGAGATGTGTATTCCTATTTTAAAGGATGCCTTTATTGCTGTTCTTACTGTACAAGAGGTGATTGCAGCATTCTGTGATTGATATTGATCCAGGGTCTTTACTTAGGAGGTCTGGCCAGGTCAGAGAATTGTACTTGGGAGCTGACCCAGTGTGGACAACCTCGCCCCACATTCCCCAAGCTCATGGGAGAAATGATTTTTAGTTTCAAAAACATAAATGCTTTAATAAGACCTTATCAAAATACAACAGAAGACTGAATAAAGAAAACCATACGGTGCCTGGAGCAAAGGGTTCACTCAACCATGTGCTCATCTACAAAATGGATGTTCTGTCTTTTATACCTCTAGCCCCTCCCAAAGTCTTGTCAATCAACTCCTTCTTCTCTGCCCAGTGGTGGAGATCACTGTCTTACACCTTGATTGGAGGTCAGGTGCTGCCATAGGAACAAGCCGACCCTCCCAAATGCCCCAACCACTGAGGCCATCCTGTGATAACAATGCAAGGGGAGGGGAAGGATAACTATACATCTACCAAACTTCTCTTAACATGTATTTAATATTCACCCCTTAATTGTGAGAGTCAACCATAGGATTACTCATCTATAACACTCATCCCTTTTCTTTTTCTATAAGTCATTTTGCTTGAACAATTAAATCAAAAATTTTCTCTCATGAATGAGTCATACCAGCATCTGTTGATGTGGGCAGAGATAGTGAAAACAGAAGAAAAAATCTCAAGTTTTCCTTAGATACACTCATTTGGAATGGACAAAAAGGCATCACAGAGGTCCAATGTGGCTTTTACTCCAATCCACCGTGCCTATGTGGCTGCTACCCATAGGCAGTGTATTTTAGGGGTGAGTACAGAGGCCAACTGGGTTTTGCCCTCCAGTCCTTGTTGAATTAAAAGGAATGATAGACATCTGGTATGGCCTTTTGCCCCTACCTTACCATGCCTACAGGGCTGCTACCCACAGCAGGGCTATGGAGCCTTCTTGGTAGCAAACAAAGGGGCCAACCCAGTCTTGCTCTCCTTCCTTTGTCATATTTTCTTGAAGAAGCTGTCCCATTACCTTTTACAGTCCCTTGTGTACTTCCCCTCAACAGATGCTGGTAATTCTCACCCATTAAAACAGGAAGACAGTTCTCAAGCTAGGTGGTGGAAGCTTGACTCTACTTTTTGGGTGTCTCGGTGTTTTCCTGGTTGTCTCTCAGTCTCTGCTTGAGAGTCAATCTTGTTTCACCCAGCCTGGATGCTGCAGTCCACTCTTTGGGTTCTTCTCCTGGGCCTTTGGCTCTGTTGCCATGAGTCCATCCCTGCTCTGCAGTTCGCACGGCCGATTCTGTGGTGAGCAGTACCTGAAAGGGACCTTCCCACTGAGGAGTTAGAGGCTGATCTCTCCATGACTTGATCACCTAATTCCCAGGATTAATATGATGGATTCTGAAATCCAGGGTGGTAGTTTGAGGAATTGCCCCTTTATGTCTTAGCCCTTCTAAGGTTTGTGCTATAGACATCACTTATTTCTTGGCATTGGCTTCCCCTTCCTCATAGGTGGCAGCCTGCTGGGGTGAGGTCAGGAAGGGAAACCCAAACATCATTTCATAGGGTGACACTCCCAGATCTGACTGGGCTTGGGTTCTTATTCTTAATAAGGCCAAAGAGAGACATTTTATCCATGACATTTAGGTTTCAATCATTAGCTTAACTAGAGCTCTTTTAAGAGTTTGATTCATTCTCTCAACTCCACTGGAACCCTATGGATGCCATGGAGTGTGTAACTCCCATTTTACTCCCAGGGCCTGACCAACATTCTGCAATATCTTCAATGTGAAATTAGTTCTCTGGTCTGAATCAATCCTGTTTGCCATCCCGTATCGGGGAATGATTGATTCTAGAAGTGTTTTACTCACAACATTGGCATTGGCTTTCACAGTGGGTTCCACCTCTCCCCAATGAGTCACGTGATCTACTATCACTGGCAAAAACGTCCACTGTTGTACCTGGGGAAGCTCAGTAAAGTCTACTTGTGTGTTTTGGAAGGGCCGTAAGGCAGTTCTCACCCTCCTCTGGGTGTTTTCCTCATGATTTTCTTATTCACTTGTTGACATATCACACACCATTCAGTTACTTGCTTAGCTATTCTGAAAATTCCTATGCATCCCTAATCCATTAGAAATTGATCACTTAGCACTTGTGTACCTCAGTGTGTTGTTCCATGTATGCCTTCTAGCATTTTCTTGGCCAGGGGTTTATTCAACATTTGCCTCCCATCTGCTAATCTCCATTTCCCTTCGTTACCTTTTTTGGCTCCTATTTTAAAGAGTTCTTCCTCTTCTGTCCCACTGAATACAGGGACTTTTTGCATTTCTCTCATGGATGTTAATACTATTATTAGTTTTTCTGTCTCTGATTCAGTTGCATTTTTAGCTTCTAAATTGGCTAAATTGTTACTTCATGCCTCCTGAGTTGCCACTTTTTTATGTCCTTTAACATACACCACTACTACTTTTCCTGGTAATTTTAAGGTTTCTAACTCTTTTAAAATATTTTTTTCGTGAATCAGTCCCTTTCCTTTTGAATTTAATAGCTCACTCTCTTCCCAAATTTTTCCAAATGTATGTGCTATTCCAAATGTGTATTTTCAGTCCTGAATATATTGTTCCTCTTTTCTGTGCTAATATTTCCAGAGCTCACTTTAGGGCATACAACTCACACCTTGGGCTGACCAGTTGGAAGGTAACTTTCTCTTTTCTATGGCTGCCAACCCTTCATGCTCTATAGCGTACCCGGATACCCTGTGCCTCTTTATTACCCGTGAAGATTCATCAATGTACAATCGTTTTCCACCTTGGAGTGATTGATCTTTTTGGTCCTCTCTTCCTTTAGTTTGATAGTTCATAACCTCTAGGCAATTATGTATTAGTTCCTCATCTGGTTCTCCATACAAAAACTGGGCAGGGTTGAGTTGATTACTCAACTGGCCCCCGGAGTGGCCCTTGGATCCAGTGGGGACGTCTGTCGCAGGCCTGGGAGGGACGGTGCAATGCTATGTGAGCCAGCGGCCTGTGCTGCTCACGAACCCGGAGGGACAGACGGCCTGGGTTAGGCCTCATGTTACTTCTGCTCCTGGCAACCTTTGGGGGAGGGATGTTCTGTCTGTCTGGGGGGTGCGCATTGGGACGGATTTTTGATGGGGGCCACTGCAGTGAAGGGCGCAGAGTGTCCGACGCCTCCTATACAGTGGCTGGTGGACAAACCTGTATGGGAAAAGCAGTGGCCTCTTCTTCAAGATAAATTGGACGTCCTTCAGAATCTGGTGCAGGAGCAGTTTGACCAGGGCCATCTGCAGCCTTCGTCCAGTCCCTGGAACACTCCTGTCTTCTGCATCAAAAAGAAATCTGGGAAACGGAGGTTGTTGCAGGACCTCTGAAAAGTTAATGCCGTGATGGAAAGCATGGGAACGTTGCAGGCGGGCATGCCATCGCCTACCATGCTTCCCGCGGACTGGCCGGTCCTCACTGTGGATCTGAAGGATTGTTTCTTTACGATTCCTTTGCATCCCGATGACAGACCAAAGTTTGCCTTCTCGGTGGCAGCGATTAATGAGGCTGAGCCTGCACAGAGATATCAATGGAGGACACTGCCTCAGGGAATGCGCAATTCTCCTGCCATATGCCAGTGGTATGTGGCCCGTGCCTTGTCTGGAGTTCGCAAGCAGTTTCCTGATGCACGTCTGTATCATTATATGGACGACATTTTGGTGGCCGCGTCCACCCAGGATGAGCTGCTGAGGATTCAGCCTCAGTTGCTCGATGTTTTGCATGCTCATGGATTGCAGGTGGCTCCAGAAAATGTTCAACAACAACCACCTTGGAAGTACCTGGGGATCAAAATTCTGGAACGGACGATCCGTCACCAGGAGGTGCAATTTGTGCATTCTGTGAAGACACTGAATGATGCTCAGAAATTGGTAGGTGTCATCACTTGATTACATCCGTACTTGGGACTAACTGATGCAGAGCTGTCTCCTCTGTATGATTTGTTGAAAGGAGATTCTGATTTAAAGTCACCTCGCACACTGACCCCTGAGGCACGTGAGGCGTTGGAGGTGGTTCAGCGAGCTGTTTCAGCTTGCCAAGTTTATCGCATTGACCCCTCCGTTGATGTCACTGTGTTCATCACCACTCCAGGTTCGTATCCCATGGGCATCATTGGCCAATGGAGTGACAAATGGTCTGATTCCTTGCACGTTCTGGAATGGGTCTTCCTGCCCCATCAGCTGCAGAAGATGGCAACTGCATTGTTTGAACTGATTGCTCGTTTGATAATCAAATGCCGGCAACGGTGTTTGCAATTGATGGGTGCGGATCCTGCAAAGATCATACTCCCTGTGCAACGGGAGGATTTTGATTGGAACTTTGCAAACAGTGTGTCCCTGCAGAGTGCTCTGGAAAATTTTTCAGGGCAGATCACTTATCATCTGCCCAGCCATAGGCTACTGCATATGGCGAAATCCACACAAATTTCTTTGTGGCCCAAAAATAGTCAGGAACCTGTGCAAGGACCCACTGTCTTTACTGACGGTTCAGGGAAAACAGGAAAGGCCATTGTTACCTGGAGGGACGGATCTGAGTGGCAGGTTCTGGAAGGTCATGAGGATGGGTCAGCCCAATTGGTTGAATTGAGGGCTGCTGTCACGGCATTTGAGAAATTTTCCCAGGAACCTTTCAACTTGGTCACGGATTCCGCCTATGTGGCTGATATCTCACAGCGGTTGGGTCATTCGGTTTTGAAGGAGGTCAGTAATCCTGCCTTGTTTCATTTACTGAAGACCTTGTGGTGTGCCATTCAGGCCTGGGTTCATCCCTTTTATGTTCTGCATGTGAGGAGTCACACCGATTTGCCAGGCTTTATTGTGGAAGGTAACGTGAGGGCTGACAAGTTGGCTAACCCAGCGTGGGTGGCGCCTCAGCCTGATACACTCGCGCGGACAAGGCATCGCATGGGTTTTTCCACCAAAATGCACATACCCTGCAGAAGCAGTTTCAGCTGACGCCAACTGAGGCTCGTGACATTTTTGAGTCATGTGATGACTGCCATGCACTTGCTCCACCTTTGCCAGCAGGGGTAAACCCCAGGGGCCTTAGGGCCTTGGAGCTTTGGCACACCGATGTCACCCAGATTGCTGAGTTTGGTCGGTTCAAGTATGTGCATGTCACGGTGGACACGTTCTCCTCTGCGATGTGGGCTTCGGCTCACACTGGGGAAAAGGCCCGTGATGTCCTCGCCCACTGGAGAAAAGGCCTTTGCCATTCTGGGCATACCTTCTGCTGTGAAAACCAACAATGGTCCTGCTTACGCATCGCAAAAAGTGCGGCAGTTCCGGCAGTTGTGGGGTGTCTCGCACAAGTTTGGTATCCCTCATTCTCCCACTGGTCAGGCTATTGTGGAACGCGCTCATGGTACTCTGAAGCGGGTTCTTCAAAAACAAAAATGGGGAATGCAGGGTGAAGCCCCACACAGTCGGTTGGCAAAAGCTTTGTGCACAATTAATCATCTCACTGTGCCACAGAACTCAAATAACCCTGTCATTTTGAATCACCATCTCTCGTTGCAGGCTGTGGATGAGGCACATCAGCCTTGGGTGAAGGTTCGGGTGCGCAATTTAGTCACCAAACAGTGGGAAGGTCCCTATGACCTTATCGCTTCGGGGCGCGGGTATGCTTGTGTATCCACAGATACTGGGGTACGCTGGGTACCTTCGAAATGTGTTCGCCCTGACCTGCGACCGCAGAGGCAGAATCCAGCCGACGAGCAGGATGGAAACCGTGACCAACCTGAAAGGCATCAGGCGGGTGAATCACTGAGTGATGACTCGGATGCAGATGATGAGAGTGATCACTCCGATGATTCCTCCAAAAATGGACACTGAACATTGTTCATGTTTCCTTTTTCACATTGTTCATTTTCTTTTCCTTTTTTTCTTTTTTAAACAGAAAAGGGTGAAATGTCACCCTGGCTTTTTATGATTTTCTAAGCATTCTGATGTTGACACTCTTGTAGGGAATTTTCTAACACACTTTCTTGTAAATAACTTACTGTTTGCATTCCTTTGATGGAGGAGGAGAGAGTTGATGGACTATTGGTTTAACCAGTGTCATTGGAGAGGTGTCACTGTCACCCTCCAATCCGCTGTCACCTTTGTAAAACTATAAATATTGGAGTCAGAAAAATAAACGTCCCTTTTTTCCTTCCACCTTGAGAGCGGGTGTGCTTGTGTTCTTTCGTGTCCTATAGCAACAGCCTCCCTCAGCTTTTGCCATGTCCTGTTTGTCTGTCAGTAGTGACTGACACCCCGCCCTGTCCCACAGCTCCATCCTGGCTCTGCAGGTGGCTTCCTGGGCAAGCTCACTCCTTGTGAGAGACACTTCTGGAGTTCACATTCTCTTCAGGCCTAAACCAGCATTCCTCCTTCCTGACATCCACATTCTTGTTAGAAAATCAGGTCATACAGGAGAAAAGGATGCATGGAAAGATCCTCAGATGGAAGTCAGAGAACCTCTATGGCCACCTCAGTATATGGAGGAGGACCAAGGTGTTTCTTCTCCCTCATTTGTCAGCTGAGAATTCTGACCAGCAGTAACAGAGACTCTCCTAAGGCCCCATTAACGAATGCACTTACACAGCCCTGGGGATGCCAGTGAAGGAAACCATGTGTCATGTAATGCATGGCATGTATGACCAGAGTCACCAAACACCACCTAAACATGGAACTGTTCCACCTCTCTAGGACAAGCAGAAATATAAAGAATTAACTGCGGCCTTAAGGGCAGAAGAGGCCAGAGGAGGAAAACAACTCGGAGGGGAAAAAACCACCATCTCTGGAGGGGGAAACATCTCTGCCTGGTCAGAATTGGTCGAGGGAACATGTCTCTATTCCTCTCCTGAAAGGGATGCTTTAGGTGACATTTGCAACTCCAACTGCCATGGAGCAGAGCCAGGAAGATTCATTTATGTAAATGTTAACTAAATAGATAGGTAAGAAGATAGACAGATAGATCTCACTACTATAATCTCCCTTTACTGTCCTCTCTGTTGCTACACACATCAAAACTTGGTAGCCACTGTCCCAGTCAGCAGCAATCCTGGGATTTCTCTCCTGTTGCTCAAAAAAGCACACTCTTGGGGAATCTGGAGCGTGCAGGACCTTATGGAATGCAATCAGACCCAGAGCATTGCACTGGGAGCTGCACTCTGTGCATCTGTGCTCGGGCAAGTTCTCTTAGACTCAACCACACTGATGGTGCTGAAGTGGCTGGAATCAGAAATGCAGCCCAGCCCCTCCCAGCTCCTGTCATCTCTGAGGAACAGCTGGAATGCAAAGCATTGATCTCCTGCTCAATTCCCAAACATAACACATTCTGATTCCCTGGGCTGCAGAAAGTCTCAGGTACTATTCAACTCAAAGAAATCTTTAAGGCCATGCATCAAGGCCTGGAAACACAAAAGCTCCATCTGCATCAAGTTCCACAAAGGGTGCGGAATGACTTCCAGAGCTGGATAATGGCAGAAAAGATTGTGCAGAAGCATCCTTGCTTGCTGGAAAAAGAGAAAATGAACAGGGCTTCTCCTCCTTGGAAACCCACAAACCACAAGATGGAAGTGTCAGCCACTCCAGTGTCGAAAGCCCTTGGATGCAGTGAGGGGATGTTTGGTGGGGAAACAGCCCTTGTGCTGAGCACTGTCATGCAGGGATTGATGGAAGTCTGCCTGAAGGTCCCTCAAGAGCCCCCCATTGTCCAGGCCAAAGCTCCCTCAGCACCTCCTCCCTGGCCTTGTGCTGCACCCCCTTGCCCAGCTCCCCTGTCCTTGTGTGCACACGCTGCAGCCCCTCCATGGCTTTGTGCTTCCCAGGGCCCACAGCTGCACACAGCACTCCAGCTGTGGCCGCAGCACTGCCCAGCACAGGGCCACGCTCCCTGCCCTGCTCCTGCTGCCCCCCTGCTGCTGGCACAGGCCACCGTGCCCTCGGCCTTCTTGGCCCCCTGGCCACACACTGCCTCATCTTCAGCTGCTCAAGGCCGCCAGCCCTGCGTCCTTTTGGCCCACGCAGCTCCCCAGCCACAACGGTGCCCATTGCACTGCAGATACAGCAGGCACCATTGCAAGATGGCCTTCCTCGTCTACCACCTCATGTTCCAAGTGGGTATCATAAAGTTTGATAGGAATAGGATTCTAAGTCACTCTATTTATATTAAAATAATCTAATTTTACTACAGAAGAAATTGCTCTGTGTTAAATTTCCTTACCTGCTGCCAGCAAGCATTGTTCTCTTTGCAGAACTAGGTTTTTAGTTCTTCAAAGCTCTGAGATGGAAATTTAAAAATATCTATCTCTGCCTTTGTTATTGTTTTAGCAGGCATGAAAATGGATTTTCTTTTGGCCTTCCTAGCTGGCCCTCTACAGTCTACTGCTACTGGCCAAGCTCACATCTTCCTCTACCATTCTTAAACACCACAAATATGAAATGTTTCTTTCTCACTTACCTCAGGATCTTCCGCACTGCTGAATACACGCTTCAAGTGACCTGTAGTATGAAGGGAAAATGAACCAGATGCTGTCAGAAAACTGCCTGGGCTGCTGAATCCCACAGAACAAGTCAACCCAAACAGAGATGATTTCCCGTTTCACAACTTCCCTCCAGGAGACACATTTCATTCACACAGCCAGCAAGAGATCAGGACAATATTCTTGGCTGTGCCTACACTTTGGCCTGTTTAGCCAGTAAATGAATACAAACATGATCAAGAAAATGCAAATTGTTCTTCAACACTCAATGCTCCTGTTCTACCAAACACATAAAACAGCTTCTAAAATGCTCTCCTTCAGGTCTTTTTTTTTTTCAATCAGTAACACTCACTAGTTCTCATTAACTTGCAGGAAACAGTTTCCCAGAAAAGCTTCCCAAAATCCCCCTGAGCTGTGGCAGTTCTGTTGTGGAAGAGCACAGCAGCACCTCTAGGGTTCAGGAGCAGACACTCACTGCTTTAGAATTTGCACTTCCTTTCCAAGGGAATAACTATTTTAGCACTCAGTAAAAGGCCAAGATAGACAGTCAAATCCCTTTTTGACAAATCTTAGAAAGAAAGAAGCTTTCCCTGAATTCTGAGAACAACTGCAGAGTTTTTAGAAGGCATTCCCTGAAGGTCTGCCAGTCTACATTTTCAAAGGTGTCTTGCCTGTCCCATCAAACTGAGGAAATGACAGACTCTGCTGCTGCAGACTCTCCCATGGAGGGAACAGAACCCCTGCAGCTTCCCCTGCAAATGCTGCTCCTGTGGCTACAGACACCCCCTTTTTAGCTGAACACCTTGACAGGAGCTTTACCAAACCAGCGGCATCCTAATGCTCTTTCTGTTTCAAAATCAGAAACTCAGCCACCAAGAAAGAGCAGGAAGGCACATAAAAGCCAGGTTAGGATACACCCTAACCTAAGCAGAAGGGAAACCTCTACTTACAGTAGAAGTGTGTCATGTAGTAGGCAGAAAAAGTAATGCCATAGGCAGCAAAAGCTGCCGTGGCCAGATGGTGAAACATGGTAGCAGTGTTGTGGGAGTTCACCACAACACGAGAAAACACAGAGCTCTTGTCAGTGGGCAGCTACCCGCTGACAAAGGCGCCAACCAGGAAAGTTTTCCTCAGCTGAGCAAGGCCTAGGGCTGCTCTGACACTCAGGCCTTCCGTGCACCAAGGCAACCTTCTGATGTCACTGTGACCAGGTGGCAACCATGCCCTAACATCACAAAGCAAACGCTCCATGTTGGGCTGGGAATTTATGCAAAGCAATAACCAACCTTCCCTACAGCAAACACAAAATGGCCTCGGAGTTCTCCTCTGTCACAAAGCAGCACAAATTCCCTTCATGGGCCAAACCCTGTTGTTCAGGGGATCCAAGAGGAACTCCAAGAGTACCCCAAGCACCTACAGCCTGTACCCCAACTGAGCACTCAGATGGGACCCAAGCAAAGGAAATCAGACCAAGAAAATGGCCCACAGCATTGCACATGTGAGAAACTACCCTTCCTTTAACTTTTTAGAGGTTTATTAAACCTTAAGAAAGGACTGAAGAAGGAAAAATTGCAGCATTGGGAGTCTCCATGACTAGCAGACGTCTTCATCTACAAAAAGGATGCTCTGCCTTTTATACCCTTAGCCCCTGCAAAAGTTTTGTCAGTCAACTTTTTCTCTGCTGTCCATTGCTGGAGATTACTTTCTTGCATCTTGACTGGAGGTCAGGTGTTGTTACACCCTGCCTGCTGGTCCCAAACCAGCCCTCCCCAAATGCCCTGACTCCCGAGGCTGTTACAAGGGGGACGGGAAAGAGGACTATGGGAGGATATTTTACAATATCATCACTACACATTTGAACATCCACACAACATCTACTTCTTAATTGTCAGAGCCAACCATTGCATTACTCGTCTAGAACACACAGAACCAAGAGAGAAGCCACAGTTGGTGTAAGAGCTGAAATGTTTCCTAACAAATCTCCCCACATATTTGCCCCTTTATTGGACATGCCCAGGGCTCCGGTGCCTGTACATCTCTGCCTTTCTTCCCCTTTGGCAGCAGCCGAACTGGCAGCATCTGCCCCCAGCAGCAGCTGCTCCAAGCTGGGAACGCCGCTGGCGGTGCTGATTTCCAGAGGCTCCTGTGTGCCAGGGGAAGCCAAGGCAGGAGCGGGTTGAACGGTGCTGGCGCTGCTGCTGCTGCTCTGTGCCAGAGAGCCCCGGCTGGGCAGGGCACGGTGCCCACTGCGCTGCAGGCTCCTTCTCCTGCCACAGCTGGGCACACCTGGGAACAAGGCATGACAACTTGTGGGCAAACCAAGGGCTGTCTGGGGCTGCACTGCTCTGCACACACCCAGGACACCTGCAGCACAGAACCTTGGTCCCCCAAAATGTAAACAAGATGGAAACAGCTGGAAAAGATTTCATTTCAACCATTCTTTATGCTACAGTAGAAATGACCAAAATGAAAGTTACCGAGCAGGGCCTGATCCACACTGCCAGCTCAGTGTGAGAAAAGAGGCATTACTTTATTTCAGTGCTGGGTGCGTGGGGAATCACTTCCCTGAAACATGCACACCCACGTGTTAGTATCCATGGAACTAAGACATTACTTTCATTACTTTTATTCATTACTTTGCTCAAACTCACAGGCTAAACATTCTCACAAAGTATTTGACATGTTTAAATCACTTGCCCTAAATTACTGACATTTAGAGTAGGGGTCTCTTGAGGGTCTCTGGTTGTCATGTGGTGAACATCCCATTCCTCAAATTCTCCTTCCATGGTTAAGAGCCTTCTTCTCCTTGAATGCATTGCAGCTGCCTCCTCAGTAGGCCCACTGTCTTTATTCTCAAGGCTAAGACATCCACTTGCACACATCAGCCACTGGTGTGAGGGAAGGTACGACTAAGCACTGCCTGTTAAAGCTTAACAAATTCACAATTTGTTGCAGGTCAACACTTCCCCAACATCTCTTGTTCCTTCTCTGGGAATCAAAGACAAGCATTTTGTGATCACTGAGCCCAAGGCTGCCTCCAACCCTCCTGTCACCCACCAGCCCTTCTCTCTTCACAAACAGCAGCTCCAGCAGTGCCTTCCCTCCCTGGCTCAGTCACCAGCTGTGTCACAAGTTCTCTGCCACACACTCCAGGAACATCCTGCACTGTTTGCTCTCCGCTGCACTCTGTTGCCAGCAGACATCCCCACCCTGTTCCATAGCCCTTGCAGAACCCTGCACCTGCTCTCCATGGCACCTGGGCAGGGGAGGCACTCACGGCAGAGATGCACCAGCTGCACTGGGCAGGAACCAAAACCCTCTCACGGCACAGCTGCTGGCCTGTGTCTGGCACAGCTCTGGCTGCCCCCTCCTCATGGGCTTTTGGCTGGAAATGCAACTGCACTTTCTGCCTCATGTAGAAACACCAGGGCTGCACAAACAACAGCCAGCAGGCCACATCCCAAAGGCACTGCAGCATGGAGTTGAGAAGGAAGAAGACCCTTCCCCAATTCCTAACCATACCTAAACCAGCATAATTGGGACTTTTAATCGTCTGAATGTAGAGTTGATTCACAGGGTGACAAGGGAATCTTCCAATGGAGTTGAAGTTTGGCAGAGTTTTTATTCTGAGTCCTACTCAGACTGTTGACTTGAAAATTTATTTTAAAATATTTTTTAAAAGGCTGTGCAGTCATATGCTTTTGTTCTAATACCAAAATGGATAGATGAAATGTACTGGCATTTTAATTACATCCAAACTGATTGGTCTGTAAAAGCTTTCCTGCAGAATAGCTCAGCAGTGATGATGGGCACAGCTGGGGGGTGGCTGCAATGGAGGCTGGCTTCCAGTGAGCTCTGCTGGTCTTCCACACTGGAGCCAACAGAGCTTCTGGAAGGAGTCTCCTCTTGTGAGCTGCTGCAGCTGGAGCTGGCACTGGCCACAGAGTCGCTGTTTTCATCCCTGACAGGACCTGAGCACAGCAGCCTCTGGGCCTCCTTGCTGCACAGTGACAGTGAGGAGGCCATGGACCAGAGGTTCAGTATGTACGACTCAGTTTCCTGATAAACTGTGCTAAGAAAACCCTGCATCCCTCCTGCCAGATCTAAGACACTCCAAGAAATCTGATGGCACATGGGGAACTCAGAATTGTTTGCATTTTGTACAATTGTCTTATGAGCACTTTTGATTGTTTTTGTCATTTTGTGTTGGTTCAGTTGATCCTTCAGAGAAGCTTTCCTAATAATATAAAACACGGGGAATTGCAGAGACCCTGGAGGGGGGGCGGGGGGCATTCCCTGGTCTAGGGAGACACAAGAAGCTTCCCTCCAAAAGCTGTTAGACCCCATTGGCTCCTTCCCCTGTTCCCGTGTCTGTTCCTGTGTTCCTGAGCCACACCTTCCCTATTCCCTGATTGGCCCCCTCATCTTTGTACTGCCCCGAGATCAGGGTCAGCCCCCAGGCCCCTGTGGAGACAAAGTGAGACCCTCTGTGTGTGGGTGCTGGGACCTGAACATCTCCCTGCACAGCTGAATAAAACACCTGTGGAGATGATGCAAAGGTCCTTTTTGCTTCTTTACCCTGGACTATGCTAGCAGCAATTCAGACTGCTACAGAGGAGAAGCTGCAGTACTGGCACCAAGATTTTGGCAGCTTGACCATAGGCACAGAGGGCGTGCAGGATGCTGCTCTATGAATTCCTTAACCAGCCATCTCTGGTGCTGGCACATTCCCTCCAGCTTCTGGTGCAGCCAGGGCCACCTTTGGTCCAGTAGATGACATTGTTATTTGAAAAATTTGGCCCACACCTTGGGCAGGAGGCCATCCACAGGCTCTGGTCCTGCAGCCCCCTGCTCAGCTGGGGACAGCGTTCCCTGTGGGGAAGATGGAGCAGCCATCACAGGGTCTGGGGGCTGTTTTCAGCAAGGTGGCCAGGCTCTCTCCCTGCTGGACTCTAGCAATTGTTTGGGGCAGCTGATGGCAAATTGTATGTAGTCCTGTTCATCCTACTCAGAAAACCTGACAGCTTCTATCATTCTTCTGCAGAGTGGGCACGCTGGATTTCTCTTTGCCCACTGCAGGATGCAGCCCAGGCAGAACCGGTGGTGACAGGGCAGAGAAAAATTCACATCCTTCTTAGTGACCTGGCAGATGGGGCAGCTCCATTCTGTCCCCATGGCCACGTCTGTCTGTCACAGCAGAGGGAAGAGCTGAGGACCATGAGCTGCTCTCATCAGCAATCTTGCTTGGCCAGAGCCCAAGCTCGAGCTAGAGTGCTCCAGCCTCTGTCAGTGCCCAAATATAAGCAGAAAGGGATGTTGTATCACAATCCATTCCTTGGTGAAGGAGGTCCATGGCAGCCTCAAGAGGCACCTCAGACACTCAACAGTCAAGGCAGTAACATATGGACAGGACACAGATGGCAGTTCATGGCTGGGAGAGCATTCATAGACATATCCAAGGACAAATTTCCCAGGAACTCTCCACAGCTCTGGGATCTGCCCATCAGCTCTGTCAGAAGCTTCAGCAGAACAACCAAAGTCCTAAAAAGCAGCTTCCAGACACTTTTCCTACCATCCTGCCTGAGTAGCCGGGTTGCTTGCTGCAAAACACTCTTTTTTTCCTCTTCCCCAATGCCATGTGGACACTTGCAGCCAAAATAAAAAGCTCCTGGCCCTCTGTGTGATGTGATAATACAGTTTTTATCTTTCCATGCTGGAAGAAAGAAAGCTGTGCTGTGGGTCAGGAGAGGCCAGGACCCACTTGGCCTTGCTGCAGGCTGAGGTGGTCCCAGCAGACAGAGCTGCTGGGATCAGCTCTGCTCACAGCTCGCAAAGCACGGCCAGCCACGGACCCAGAGGGAAGGTTATCGCCTACACACCCTGCACAGCTGGTCTTGTAGCAGCTGCCATGGGCCAGGCAATCCATTTCCTTGTACAGTTCTTAGGCTGTGCAGTGTTTGATCTGCCAGGCTTGAGACAGAGGGGCTGATGTAATTTGCCATGCCTAGAAGGGCTGGAACACAGAAGAACAGACAAGGTCAGACCACGCATCTGCTGAGTGCCCAGGAGCCTTCCTGACATACCCAGGAGGGCCTTCCCATCCAGCTCTTCTCATGGCCAGGAGAGAGCAGGAGCTAATGGAATCAGCCAGAAGGTGCTGGCTACAAATATCCCATATGCCCCTTAAATCCTTCTCTGCTCTGCCTGCACTGCACTTCATCTGAGCAGGGGGCAGACCTCTTACAAGATGGGGCAGGAATTGAAGCCTCCTGGCTCTCTACTCCTCCCTGCTCAGCCCCAGCTGACACCCCACTCACCATCACAGATGATCTGGAACTCTTCCTGTCGTCGTTCCCTCATGCGCTGCCCAGTGAGGCCTGGGAACACAGAGCCTGTTATGGTCCCAGTGACTCAGCTCCCCCACACCAGTGCTGCCAGCCCAGCCACACACCCTCCTCCCCTGGCAGGGCTGAGCCCAGCACCTTCCCAGATTGTGAAACCCCAGGGTGACAGAGGGTGGCAGCGGCCCCAAGGGACTGTGGCCCTGACCAGGGAGCCAGGCTCTAAAGGCACTGGGCTAAATCCTGTTGCCAGCACAGCAGCCAGGGCTGGGGCAAAGCTGCAGGGGCACAGGAGCACCCTCGGGGCTGTGGCTCACCCAGGAACTTGATGGCGATCTCTCGCAGGGACCCCTGTGAGCCCTGCAGGTGTGCCAGGGACTGGCACCAGTACTCGTCTGTTGTTTCTCTGTCCTCTGCCAGCTGGAGACAGTGCAAGGGCAGGAAGGGAAGGTTGGTACAGACTCTGTGCCTTGACCAGCTTGCACCT
Organism: Setophaga petechia; assembly: GCA_024362935.1. Lineage (NCBI taxonomy): Eukaryota > Metazoa > Chordata > Aves > Passeriformes > Parulidae > Setophaga > Setophaga petechia. Next base: position 236,986 of record JANCRA010000101.1, read on the forward strand.
GTGCCCAGGACTGGGCTCTCCTGCTCAGACAGCAGCTGGATGGTGCCAGAGTCTGAAGGGAGCAGAGGGCTGGGTACTCCATAGGGAACCTTGATGCCAGTGTGCTGCCAAAGAACAACTGGGCCAGGGCTCCATTGCCCCCTGGATTGTGGGGGAAGGGGTCTGGAAAGGAGTTTGTGAGCTGACAGGCCGACAGTAAGAAGCAGCATGTGGGGTGCAGGCTGGTGGCAATGAGTGCAGGAGTGGGCAGGGGCACAGCTACCAGCCCCACAGGCCTTGGGTACTGCAGGCAGAGGGTTTGTTCAGGCTGTATTTTGGGTTTTGGAACCATCCCTACCAGGCACTCACTACATCTCCACAGCTTGTCCTTCTCCAGACATCTCTTGAACTTCCTCTTTTTCAGAAACTTGGTGGCTTGCAGCAGGGTTTCCAGAGAAGCCTAAAGAGCAGCAGAGACCAGGAGATGGTACCACAGCCTGGGCCAAGGATCTATGTCCCTGCAGGCAAAGCCAGGAGGAGACTGGAGAGCTGCAGTCTGCCAGTCACTAGGGCAGGAGGCAGCTTGGAATCCTCACCTTTGCCACGCACTGGTTCTCATCCTACAGGTGGTAGAAGAGTGGAAGCAGACTCTGGCACACACATCTTCAGGGAATTTTTTCCCTCTTTCTTTAGGTAGACTATCATCTCTTGAAAGAGGCAAATGGAGAGAAGGTGCACATGGCTGGTGTCCTTGTGGAAAGGAAGTGGGCAAGACCTCAGCACTGGCTATTCCAGGCCCACCTGGGCCGGGGCCTGAAAATCCACAGGGCACAAAGTTTCCTGGCAGCACACAGCACCATGACAGAGGGTACAGTCTTACACTGTCCAAGAGTGGCCGGAGTGCCTCAGCCAGCTGCAGACCAATGGGGACAGGAATTGTCACTTTTTTGTCCTGGAGCATCTTGCTGAGCACAGAGAGGGTCAGCCCAACCAGCTCCCCATCCGCACCCTCCAGTAGTTCCTCGAGGCTTTCAGGAAAGCTCTGCAACCTTCTGGCCTGTGTGGAGCACAAGGCTGTATTGCAAAGCTATGGAAGGCTGCTCTAACAAAACTGTTCTGGTGGTGCAACCCCACCCAGCAGCCTTGGGGCCCAGAAGGAACAGGTCTGCCCCAAAGTGTTGTAGTGCGTTTTATACTTAGTAATACTTTGAAGTGCTTTTGTTTTGTATCCCCATATTTTTCCCAAATGGTTCATCCCAGACTGTACCCCCCTCCTTTTACCTGTGTTATCCCTCCCCCTGGATGAGATCATCCCCAAATCCCCACCCTGGCTCTCTGTCAATCACTCAGCACCCCATCCCCTCCATCTGGAAGCTTTGGTCCAGGATGTCGAGTGATTAGCCAGAGGCCAGGGGTCAGCCCCCCAAGCCTTGCCCCATACCCTGTCCTAAATGTCCATCCCCCAGTGCCCATCCCTTAGGGTCACTTATTGGTCAGTAAAATGTTCTCTACTTTGGGTTTCCACCTCCCTTTAAATGTAACCTTGGCACATCTCCCAGGGCTCTCGGCAGGAGCCCCCTGAGGTGCAGGGGCTCCTTTTGGACTCCTAGAATAAAACCTTGGATTGACCCCTGCTAAAAGCCGGCCCTTTATCTCCTACCGATGCCTCCGGTGTCTCTGGTGCTGCAAAGGCGACCAGCCCAGGTGCCCTCAGTCCCCTCGGGGCACAGAGAGTGTCTCCCCGCTGTCGGCCGTGTCGGGGCTGCCCCCGGTGCTGCCGACTCGGGACTGGCTGGGGATCCTGAGAGGCTCCCAGAGGGACCGAGACACTCCTGGCTGGGTGCCAAGATGCACCCGGCCGTGATAACCTTTGCTCCATGGTCCTGGTCTGCCATTGTCCTTTATTAAACTTTTTACATTCTCACAGGACAGTGAACGTGTTTTTCACAGGCAGCTCCACAGAAACTGGAAAAAGTGGGGGTTCCCAGGAGGGGGTCCTGCTGATCCAGGGCATCGAGGCGCTGCCTGCAATCGTCCATCACCGCCCATAAGGAGCCTCCAGGGCTTTGCCCTCCATGAGCTGCAGCAGACGTGTCAGGAAAGGTGACAGGAGCCCGTGGAATGGTCCTTGTTGCAGGCAGATTAGCCACTTGTAGCTCTTCAAAATTCCCTCCCATGAAAAACAAAAATCTTAAACTGTTCCTAAATGTGAAAAACACATTCACTCTCCTGTGAGAATGTAAAAAGTTTAATAAAAGGACAATGGGAGACCAGGACCATGGAGCAAAGGTTGTCACGGCTGGGTGCATCTTGGCACTCAGCCAGGAGCACCCTGTTACCTTCGGGGATCCCCCTGAAATACCTTTCCCTTACATCAGTCTGTTACATATTCATAGACCCTCATGCATATCCATAAACTACTTTACATATCCCAGGAACGATTTTACATGGCCCCTCCCTGGGTCTGCCTTTTCAGAGCATGTGTGTTTCTTGGCTGTGGTTTTGGCTCCTTCTCTTTATCACCTCCAGTGTTTGGGCCTTGGTCCACTGTGCCTTCAGACGGGGAGTGCTGATAGTTGGCAGATCTGTCCAGGTGTCCCCATCCTGTGTGCATTGGATGTTATCCCATCCAAGCAGGCAGTTTAACACAAGCAACTATTTCACTGAGCTTAATTAACAACAGAAATAAAAACTATAGAACAAAGTTACTTTAACAAATGGTCCCAGCCCATATTTGCTCCCAGTCTGTGCGGTCCTGATCCATATGGTCCCACTCTGTGCAGCCCCAGTCCACAGCATTCCAGTCCATATTTGATCCCAGTCCATATTTGATCCCAGTCTGTGTGGTCCTGCACACACTCCCAGGGTCTGGACTTCCAGTCCCCAGCCAGGAAAAAATGTTCCTGTCCTTGAACTTCCTTCCTATCAGCTTAAAAAATTAGAATGAAATTATAAATAAATAAATAATAATTAAAATAAATAACTATAATGATAATGAAATACAGTAATTTCAACTCTTACTTACAATACTCCCAAAATTATTCAAGCCAAAAAAACAATAACTATTACTATAACATTACCAATAAATATAAATAAATTATATACCAAGAAATAACTTTTGAAAGTTTTAACTCGATGACTAATATACTTGAGATAAAAAATATCTAAAAAAACTAACATACAATCTAACACACCTTAGTAAAACAATTCCTATTACAAATATGCTAAACACAAAACCAAACACCACTATAATTTCTCATACATTTTAACCAAACAATTAAACTTTAATAAGATCTTTAAGTACTCTAAAACAATTTAATTATTTTTAAAAGACTTATTGGGTGTGCATGGTTTTATTTGGATATTGGTTTTTGAATTGTTAGAGGCTAGATGATTTAAAAATGAGACTTTTATAGGCATTTAATCAGCTGAGAAGGCGACACTCTGCAAACAGAACTGACTGAAAACGTATGGGACAGAAATCAGTAACTCTGAAAGTTTTATTTGCTATCAAATACATCACACACACACAGCCCCACACAATCCCCATCCCACCGCTCCAAACTGGGATCCCACTTCTCCCAATCTCCTTCAAACCCCATCTCACCCTGGTGGCTGTGGAATCGAGGGAGTTTGGCCTGGGACCGAGTTTTTCTGAGGCAGGAACACACAATCAGAGAGGGGTTTGAGCCTTTATGGGTTAAAATTCATTTGTTTCCCGTGGGATTGGAGAGGTTTTGAGGTGACAGATGAATCCATCTTGGCTTTTGGAGTGCAAAGAGATGGAGAAGAGAAAAAAATTAAGGCCAAACCAAAAGGAGAAGCAGCCAGGTGTGTTCCCAACATGGATTACAGGGAATGTGAGTGACCAGGGCTGTGCCCAAAGTGCCTCCTCCAGTCGAGGATGGAGCTGGAGCAGCGCACGAAGCTCTTCCCGCACTCGGGGCACTCGCAGGGCTTCCCTTACCGGTGCCTCCGTTGGTGTTGGGTCAAGATAGAGCTCCTGGAGAAGCTCTTCCCACACTGGGGACACTCGTAGGGCCTCTCCCCTGTGTGGATGCACCGGTGGGTGACGAGGGTGGAGTTGTGCTTGAATCCCTTCCCGCAGGTGGGGCATTGGAAGGGCCTCTCCTCTCTATGAATCCGATACTGCACGAGGAGATCAGAACTGGTCTTAAACCTCTTCCTCCATTTATCACACTCGTAGGGCTTCTCCCCAGTGTGGGTTCTCTGGTGGCTGATCAGGGTGGAGCTCTGGCTGAAGCTCTTACCACATTCCTCACACTCGTGGGGCCTCTCCCCAGTGTGGATGCGTCGGTGCCTGACAAGACTGGAGTTGTGCCTGAAGCCCTGCCCGCAGTCGGGGCAGCGGAAGGGCCTCTCCTCTGTGTGCGTGCGCTGGTGCACGAGGAGATGGGAGCTGGTCTTAAACCTCTTCCTGCACTGATCACACTTGTAGGGCCGTTCCCCAGTGTGGCTCCTCTGGTGCTTGATCAGCTCAGAGCTCCACCTGAAGCTCTTCCCACACTCCCCACACGTGTGTGGCTTCTCCCCATCATGACTCTGCTCATGGAGCACCAGCTCCGAGCTCTGCCTCCATCTCCGGCCGCCTTCCCGGCCCAGGCTGGCTCTTTCCCCCTCACATCCCCGCCAGCTGCATTTGCAGCCCCTCCTCGTGCGGCATCTCCGGGCCTTTTCCTCCCCGCTGGCTTCCTGCGCCGTGGAGCCGCTCCAAACGGCCTCTTCCACCAGGTTCTGCCGCGGGCATTTGTCTTCCCTGCTCTCCATGCTCAGCTCCTGCTCTGGGCGAGGAAGGACAAGGACAGGATGGGATTTGCCTCCGTGCCACAGGCAAGGGCAAGGAGATCCCCCCAGGGCTGTGCTGCAGCCGGGGCCGTGCTGGGCTGGGAGATGGAGCAGCACAGAGGGGAAAGGGGCTCTAATCGCCAGCTCAGGGCTGTGCACAAATCACAAACAGGACAGGACTGCTATGAACGTGTCCTGAGCTGTTTTATTTTCCAGCATCAGTCTCATTACTTGCTTATGACAATGGGAAGATGCCAGCAGCACACATCCAAGGTAGCAGACAAAAAACATAAAGTTAAAACTTACTTTAAAAGGTTTTTGACAATGACACAAAGCAAAAGCATACTGACAGTAGTTCCATCCAAGCAAATGTACCTTTGGTAAAAACAATGCTTGCTTATTTCAAATACAATAGCTGCTTGTGAGCCTTTAAACACAATGCACACAGCTCCATTATTAAGCTTGGAACTTCCTAATATCTTGCTAGATACGCTTTTCTGCACTTTAGTGGGTTATTCTAGATAAATGTTAATGCACAGACCATTGCTCTATTTCTCCTTACTTTCTAATTCTTACATTATTTTTCTGCTGACCAATCTTATGGCTGCTGTAAATCTCTAATCACATTCCTACTGTCTATGAGTCTTGTCTTTGCAGCTTTCCCAAAACCCTCTGATTTGAAGGATTCCAGAGACACTGACTTCCCCCTCACCTGTCTCAGTGTCCCGGGGCATCTTCCTCTTCCTCACATCCTCCCAGGGGTTGGAAATCCTGGTTTGGGGAAAACAAGGGATGAGCACGTTGAGTTTGAAGGTCCCACTGCCCGAGTCCATCTCTACAAGTCACTGGGTATCTGCGATCCAGAAAACCTCCCAAACACCAAGATTCAGCCCTGAAAAAGCCTCCTAGGACTTCCCTGTGCCTGGTCCCCCCACTTTGGTGTTCAGGGGTTCCCCCCTGTCCCAGCTCCTGGGGGTCACGCTTGGATTGGGGGTCCCCCTTCTCCTCGGTGCCCGCCCTGCCCAGGCTGCTGGCAGTCCCAGCAGTGCCAAAAGCTCCCCCCTCTTGGCTTTCCCCATTTCGGGATGCCAGGGCTGTTTGGGTTCCTGGGCTCCCTTCTCCCAACATTCTCTGCTCGGGGCTGCAGCAGCTCCAAGGAGTCCCCCCTGCCCCTCTCCAGGCTCTTGAGGCTCCCGCCAATGGCGGCGCTCCCCCCTCTCTGGGCTCCCCACTTTGGGCTCCTGGGGGACACAGGGCTCTGCTCCTCCAGGCTGCCTCTGCTGGCAGCCGCCACCGCCACCGCCCGATGTCCCCCGAGGGGCCTTTTCCGCTCAGCCTTGGACTTCTTCATTCTCCAAACATCCCCCAAAAACCCAACTGGGAGCGACTGGGAGCGACTGGGAACATGCTGGAGGGAACTGGGCTACACTGGGACATACTGGGAGGGACTGGAACAAAAGTGAGGGTGAGAGAGAGCAACTGGAACCATGTGGAGCACAACTGGATCATACTGGCAGGGACTGGGAGCACACTGGGCTCAGATTTGGATCATACTGGGAGGGACTGGACTAATACTGGGAGTGTCTGAGAGTGACTGGGAACACACCCTGCACATCATCCCCCATACTGGGCCTGACTGGGAGCAACTGGGAGCACGCTGGCAGCAAATGGCATCATACTGGGACTGACTGGGCTGATCTAGGAAGCAACTGGAACCATACTGGGAGAGATTGGATGCAACTGGGACCACACTGGGAGGGCTGGCATGGGACTGGGATCAAACTGATACTTACTGGGATCATATTGGGGTTGAAAGGGAGCGACTGGGATCACACTTTGCGCTACTGGGAGCAAGTGACAGAAACTGGGATGATGCTGCAAGCAAACTGGAGGAACTGGGAAGGACTGGATGCATGCTAGAGGCAACTGGGATATACTGGGAATGACTGGGGGATCATACTGGGAGAACTGACACCTTACTGGGGCCACTGGCAGTGCCTGGAAATGACTACAGACATGCTGGGGGCAACTGGGATATACTGGGAGTGTCTGTAATCATACTGGGGGACTGGAACCACACTGGGAACAACTGGGACCCTGCTGGGGAGAACTGGGACCACACTGGGGGCAACTGGGTTCAACTGGGACCATACTGGGAGTGTCTGTGACCACAGGGGAGTGATGGAAGCACACTGGGAACAGCTGGGCCCATGTTGGGAGCAACTGGGATCACACTGGGAGTGACTGGGAGCAACTGGGGTTAGACTGGGAGTGACTGGGATCATACTGGAGTGGCTACACTCATACTGGGATTATATTGGGTGTGAATGGAACTTGACTGGGGCTTACTGGGAGCTACTGGGCCTGTGTTGAGAGGAAAATGGGGATATATTGGGAGCAATTGGGGTTGGCTGGAAGGTACTGGAACCATGTTGAGGGGACTAAGAAGGCAACTGGGACCATATGTTGTGCAATAGATAGAAACTGCAATCAGGCTGGTGGCAACTGGGAGTTACTGGGAAAGACTGGGATCCTTCTGAGGTAACTAGAATCATACCGGGACAACTGGGACATTCTGGGAGTGTCTGTAACCACACTGGGGGGACTGGAACCACACTGGGAAAAGCTGGGGTCATGCTGGGGACAACTCAGGCCATCCTTGGGGCAACTGGGCATGACTGGGACGCTGCTGGGAAGGATTGGGACAATTTAAGATTAACTGGAATCATAATGGGAGGAAATGGAAACAACTGGAACTATGCTCGGAGCAACTGGGATCATACTGGGATCAGAGTGAGAGCAGCTGGGTCCATGCTGGGTTAGACTGGGATCACAGTGACAGTGACTGGAATCACACTGGGATTGACTGGAGGGGGTGTGAGCAACTGGAATTGTGCTGAAAGCAACTGGGAGGAAGTGGCAGTGACTGGGACAAACTGGGAGAGATAGGGAAACACTGGGATCATGCTGGAGGCTCCTGGGGTCCTGCTGGCATTGACAGGGAGAAACTGGAATCACACTGGGGGCACTGGTATCAGACTGGGAGTGACTGGGATCATACTGGGAATGGCTACAATCATACTGGGAGTAGAGTGGGTGTGATTGGACCCTGACTGGGGGTTACTGGGAGCTACCAGGCCCATGCTGCGAGCCAACTAAGGACATAATTAGAGGCACTAAGAGCAACTGGGATAAAAAGTTGGGGCAAGTGAACCATGCTGAGGGAACTGGGAGTGCCTGGCAATGACTGCCAGAATGTTCAGGGCAACTGGGATGTACTGGGAGTGTCTGAGACCATATGGGTGGTGACTGGGACCAGACTGAGAGCGACGGGGAATGTGCTGGGGGAACTGGGAACACGCTGGGGGCAAGTGGGAGTGACTGGGGCCCAGCTGGGAGAGACTGGGATCATTCTGGGAGTGACTGGGCTAACTGGGAGAACTGGGAACACACAGGATGAAAGCGGCAGGAACTGGGAGCAACTGGGACCTTGCCGGGAGCAAATTGCATCATCATAGGGAATGACTGGGAGTAACTGGGCTCATCCTGGGAGCAGCCACTGCTGGCACCGCCACCCCCGAACCCCTTTCCCGGCCGTGCCGCCCCTCCAGCCCCAGCACCCCCCATTCCCGGCTCCCGGCAATCCCAGGGGTCCCCCCCTCTCGGGGTCCCCGCTTTGCCCTTCTGGGGCTCTCCTCTCTCCGGGCTCCCGCTCGGGGAAGCCGCGGCTCTCCCGGCGCTCCCCAGAGCCGGTGTCCCCCCGCCGGTGCCGCCGCTCCTGCGCGGTCCCCACGTGGCCCCGGCACAGCTCGGAGGGCCCGGCCGGGAAGCCCAACCCCCCCCGCGGGGGGACCCGCATCCCCCCGCCCCCCGCCGGGGCTCTGCCGCCACCCGCACCGGGACCCCCCAAAAACACCTCCCGGGGACCCCCCATGTGCCCCCGAGGGCCATCTGCGGCTCGGCTTTGGAGCCCAACAGCTCCAAACATCCCCCCAAAAAACCCCAAACCCAGGCACCCCCGGGATCTTTGGGCCGAGCTCCCCGTGCCCGGGTACCTGCAGGATGGGGGGCGATGCTCCCGGGGTGCTGCGAGTTCAGGCAGCGCCGGAGCCCCGCGATTCATCCTCCCCTCTCCTGCCTCTGCTTCCTGCTGCCGCTCCGCCTCTTCCTCCCTTCCTCCTCCTCCTCCCCCGCTCCCGCAGCCCTCGCAGCCCGCCGCAGGAGCAGCGATGGAGCCGGGACAGGTCGGGATGGGCAGCGCGGGGCTCTCAGCTGCTCCCAGCCGCTGCGGGCGGGGGGAAGCCGGCCCAGGCCAAAGGAGAGGCAAACTGGGCAAACTGGGGGCTGCACATCCAAACTGGGCCTTGCTGGGGACCCTGCCTGGCCACTGCCAGCCCTTGGGGTTGATGCCCAAAAGACAGGCTGGAAATAAATCCCCACAGAGCGGTGTCTGTAAAGCAGGTATTTGTTCAGTGCAGCGCTGGGGGTGAGGGGGGTTTCTCCTCCTCACTCACCCCGCTTTGTCGGTGCTGTGGTGTATTTGTACAGTCAGCGTGGCTCAGTGTCACTGTCCCACTCCAACATCATCACATACCCGCCGGAACTCATTTACATGGGATCAGCTGGTGGTTATCAGACAGTTCCGCACTGCCCTTGCGCCTCCCCAGTTTGGGGGCTGTTGGGGGGTATGTGATGAAGGATTCCATGGTCTTCTTCACATCTGAACTTTTCAACTTTGTCTTCGGATCACACACAGTTACAGCGTTCCTTGGTCTGGATAATGTAAATTATTTGTTTTGTGGCTAACTGGCTTTGCACCTGCCAATTTCTCATTAGTGCTATGTTTACCTATCTCTAAAGCTATCCACCTGGTGAGGTTTTTTTTCTTCTTTTTTTTGTCTATTCAGCATTAAGCAACTAGTTAATCATATGCTAGCCATTGCATTGTATAGAAAGTTATTTAGATCAAGTTATGTAGGTATAAAATATATATTTCAAGTTATATAGGTATAAAAAGCTATGATTCAGGTTATCTAGGTATCATGTTATATTGATATATAAAAAGCCACGACTTAGGTTATATTGATAGCAGGTCATATAGCTATATCAGGTTATATTGATATCTTATAACTCAAGCTGTATCAGCACCTTGTAACTTTGATCCAAGTTCTGTCAGCACCAGGGCTCTTCCCAGAGGCCTGGAGATGTTGGAGCGGGGACTGCAGACATGGGTGAAGGATCCCAAGAGTGGGATTTTGGGGCCAGGATCCGTGGGGATGGGAATGTCCTGCTCCTTTGCCAGGGCAGGGTCACACCTGAGCCAGGTGTGCAGGGCAGGACCTTGCCCTGACCCCAAGCACTGTCCCAGCTGCAGGATCTGCTTCCCATCGGCCTCTTCCTCCTGCGGCCCCGAGCCCAGCCTGGTGCTGAGCAAAGGGGCTGGGCCGGGGTCATCCCCTGGTGGGGGCTGTGCCCCCCCTCTGCCCCCTCCCCAAATTCCCTCTGGGGGAGCAGGAGCTGGGGCAGGAGCCCTGAGGGGAGAGACAAGGGGGTGACACCAACATGGGGGGGTCACACACGGCCTCTGGGTATCCCCCCTCACTCTCATGGTGCCAGGAAGACAAACCCCTACATGGAGCCCCTGTCCCCTGGCAGCACCCTGTGGGCAGGGTCTGGTGGCAGCTCTGGGGGCCTGGGGGATCTGCCCTAAAACCCCCTCCCAGCCCCACAGCCACTCTCAGCCTCCTCAAACCACCCCACAGATCCTGGCTGCCCACCCCTCCAAATCACTGCATGCAATAGAAATGGCCCCAAGATCCATCAAAACTCTTTCCCACCTTTCCCAAGATCCATCCAAGCTCTCTCCAAGCACCGCAGCCCTTCCACAACTCCCAAAATTCTCCCACAGACCCCTTGAAAGGCCTCCAAACCCCCTCTCAGCACCACAAATGCCACCAAGAGCACTAAAACCCCTACCAATCCCCTCGATCCCTTCCCAGGCCCCATGGCACTGACCAGGAGAAGTTTGGGGACAGGAACATTCACAGCTGGGAGCAGTTCAGGCACTTCAGCAGCACTTTAGACACTTCCATCCCTTTGTGCTCTTCCCAGAGGCCTCAAGATGTTGGAAGGGGGACTGCAGAGAGGGATGAGGGATCCCAGGAGTGGGATTTTGGGAAGAGGATGAGGAGCTGTGTGAGCCACTTGCTGGAGTGTTGGTCTGGGGGCCCCCTGGTGGTCCCAAGGCCCCAGGCTACAGAGCTGTCACCACCTCCTACTTGGGGTGGTGGCTCTGGTGGAACCTCTGTTCCTTGGGGCTCCTCCTGCAGCCAGAGAACTCGTGGGGACCCTCCTCCAGGTGGGTCCTCCAGGAGCTCCATGAGCTTTGGGCTCCTACTGGAAGTGACTGGGCTCTCCTGGGATCATATGGAGATCATACTGGGAGTGACTGGGAATGACTCCAAGCATGCTGAGGGCAATTGGGATATATTGGGAGTGTCTGTAACCCTATTGCAGGTGATGAGGACCCCTCTGGGAGCAACAGGGACCATGCTGGGGACAGCTGGGACTATGCTGGAGGCAACTGAGAGCAAGTGGCAGTGAGTGGGTCTACACTGAGGGCAATGGCATGACTGAGGCCCTGGTGGAAGAGACTGGGATCATATGGGGAGTGACTGGGACTATACTAGAGGCCACTGGTATCATCCTGGGAGCAACAGGGAGCAATTGGAACCATGCTGGGGGTAACTGGGATCATACTGGGAGTGACTGGGCTCTGGGAAGCACAGGATGGTGAGGAGCAGGAGGAAAACTCCCATCCCAGCCCCACAAATACCCCTATTCCCACGGACTGCCCCCAGCCTGTGGCTCCCCTTACTCAGCCCTCCTCTGAGTGTCCTGGACTTGAAGCATCTCCAGGCCAGCGGGGGATGTGCTTATACCCTTCAAAAGTTTTAAGCTTGCTTTTACCATCCTGATCCTATCTCACAGCAGGAAATGAGTGAATAATTTTAGAGAGTACATGGACATTGGGCCAGCAAAAAACCCACCAAATTTATTGGGGTGTTGGCCAGGAAATCTCAAATTGGAGAACCAAAATTACAACATGCCCCGTGTGGAACCAAGGGTCCCTGGTGACACTGCAGGATCTTGTGTCACCAGGGCTCCATTGTGACACTGCAGCACCAAGGAATTCATTGTGGCACTCTGAGGCCTCCTGGAACCAAGAGGCCACTGTGACCCTGCAGGGCCTTGTAGAACCATGCAGAGCATTGGGACAGAGCAGGACCTGGTGTCATGATGGGGCCATTGTGACACTGCAGGGCCCCATGGAACCAAGGGGCCAGTGCTGCTCCTCAGGTGTCCTGGAATGAAGGAAACATGTTTGACACCGTGGTGGCCCTTGGGACCAAGAGGCCATTGTGACACTGTGGAAGCAAGGAGAGCATTGCTGCACTGCCAGACCTCATGGAACCAAGGACGCATTGTGACACTGCAGGCCTTGGGGAACCAAGGGCCATTGTGACACTGTGGGGCCCAAGAATCCAAGGGACTCTGTGACACCAAGGGGTCCCATGGAATCAAAGGGACATGGTGACACTGGCAGGGTTCATGGAATTGTGGAGACCATTGGGACACTCTGGGGCCTCATGGAACCATGGTGAAACCAAGTTGTCTGGGAGTGAATCTGCTGGAGGGTAGGAGGGCTCTGCTCAGGGCCCTGGACAGGCTGGATCCAGGGCCCAAATCCAACAAGGTGAGGTTTAACAAGTCCAAGTGCCGGGTCCTGCACTTTGGCCACAACAACCCCTGCAGCACTACAGGCTGGGGACAGAGTGGCTGGAGAGCAGCCAGGCAGAAAGGGACCTGCAGGGACTGATGGACAGCAGGCTGGACATGAGGCAGCAGTGTGCCCAGGTGGCCAAGTAGCTAAGGCACGTTCCCATGGTGCCAAGTCAGGAACTGCAAAGAGGAGTGGGGCCAGAGAGGAAAGGGATGGGGCTGAGTGCAGGGCAAGAAACGGGTTTGTAATAGGTAGACATTTGTGCCATGAAAGAATAAAGAAAGCAAAGGTGAAACAAAGGAAATGCTCAGGGCAGTTTGGGGGCGGGTGCCAGGCAGCCCTGGCTCTGAGCAACAGCGTCTGCAGTGGCACAGGAAACTCCCAGCTGATGGGAACAAACTTTCTGGCTGAGTGCAGAGGCCAGGACAAAGCTGAGTGGTTTCCCTGGTGTCCCCCAGCCCTTGCTGGCCCCAGGGGCTGATGGCATTTGTGCTGCCTCAGGTTCATGTCCCCACAGCACCAGCATGGGGGTGCTCCCGCCTGCTGTGTGCAGTGCAAACAGGGGCTGCTGAGCCAGTGCTGCCGTGTCTGTGCCTGCAAGGATGGGGCACCTGTGTGAGCTGGGGGAGAGGCCAGGGCTGCAGAGGGGGAATGTTGTTGGCAGCTCCATCAGGACGCTCTGGGACGCTGCCCTGGGCTGTGCAGTGCACTGGGGATGGATCAGCCCCTGCTCTGCTGCTCCTTCCCGTCTGCCCCAGGGCCCTTGCAGAGCCCCAGCCATGCTGTTTGCCCCTAGCCTGCCCACGGCCAGCCTGGGGCTGCTCACGGGGCTTTTCTGTGCTGAGCATTGGCCTGGCCATGTTCTTGAGAGAGCCTGGGCAAGGAGCCTGGAGCCCCCAGGGCCTGGCCTGAGGCGTCAGCGCTGCCCCAGCAGTGCCCATGGCCTGTCCCTGCTGCAGCCCCGGCACTGCCACCCCCAGGGCTATGCCCGGCCCCGAGAGCACTCAGGCCCTGCAGCAACACCAGGGCCACCAGGGCAGCGGGGCAGGGGCACGGCAGCAGCACTGGCAACACCAAGTGCTGCTGCTGCTGCTGGGGACAGCTGCTGGGCCAGCACTGATCTGCCCCCAGCTCTGCACACAGGCATTGCTGCTGCAGCTCCACAGAAGGCAACAAAATGGCATCTCTGCAGAAAACTCTGCTGGGACATCCTTTAGTTCCTTTAAAGCAACCCAGAGCACAGCCCCTCATTGACACAGTCTGTGGCCACAGGGAAGGTGGAGAGGAAAAAATGAGAAATGGCACAAACAATGACATTTATTTGTCGATGATATTAAAAACATAAAAGAAAGTAAAAGAACCTTCACACTGAAGACAACAAGAAGTCTCAAATATGACTTTTATTACAAGTGGTTTGCAGATATTGCCCCTCAGTTTAATGTTTCTGAAACCATCCAGTCGTCATTCTCCACATTGCAGCCTTGAGCTCCTGGTTCCTCAGGCTGTAAATGAGGGGGTTCAGGGCTGGGGGCACCACCGAGTACAGTACTGACAGGGCCAGATCCAGGGATGGGGAGGAGATGGAGGGGGGCTTCAAGTAGGCAAACATGACAGTGCTGATGAACAGGGAGAGCACGGCCAGGTGAGGGAGGCAGGTGGAAAAGGCTTTGTGCCGTCCCTGCTCAGAGGGGATCCTCAGCACAGCCCTGAAGATCTGCACATAGGAGAAAACAATGAACACAAAACAACCAAATGAAAACAAAAGACTAACCACAATGAGCCCAAGTTCCCTGAGGTAGAAATTTGAACAGGAGAGATTGAGGATCTGCGGCACCTCACAAAAGAACTGGCCCAGGGCATTGCCATGGCACAGGGGCAGGGAAAATGTATTGGCTGTGTGCATGAGAGCATTGAAAAGGGCACTTGCCCAGGCAGCTGCTGCCATGTGGGCACAAGCTCTGCTGCCCAGGAGGGTCCCGTAGTGCAGGGGTTTGCAGATGGACACGTAGCGGTCGTAGCACATGATGGTCAGGAGGAAATACTCTGATCCAAGGAAAAACAGAAAAAAAAAGACTTGGGCAGCACATCCAGTGTAGGAGATGTTCCTGGTGTCCCAGAGGGAATTGTGCATGGCTTTGGGGACAGTGGTGCAGATGCAGCCCAGGTCGCTGAGGGCCAGGTTGAGCAGGAAGAAGAACATGGGCGTGTGCAGGTGGTGGCTGCAGGCTACGGCGCTGATGATGAGGCCGTTGCCCAGGAGGGCAGCCAGGGAGATGCCCAGCAAGAGGCAGAAGTGCAGGAGCTGCAGCTGCCGCGTGTCTGCCAATGCCAGCAGGAGGAAGTGCCTGATGGAGCTGCTGTTGGACGTTTGCTGGGGCTTCACGTGGGGACCTGTTCATGGAGAAAAACAGTGAAGAGTTAGAGGAGATACCTGTAACCGAAATCAAAGCCATTTCCCATACACCCTACCCTGGAACACACAGATGGTCTTTATTATTTTCAATTCTGGGGTTTTCCTTATAAGTTCCCCCGTGTCTTTCCTTGTATTCCTGGATATCAGAAACCTTCAGCATTTCTGCTGCAATTAGGGAGAACAGAGAAAGTTCTGGGAAGCAAAGTGAGGAGTGGGGAGTGAGGGCAGATAGTCTTTCATTCTGACCTGTTCAGAGTTTCTGTGAGCTTTAAACTTTCTCAGATGGAGAGTGATCACCTTCCCATGCTTCCCCTAAAATGTCACCAGGTACTTCTGAAAGCAAATGCATCTACCACAGCCCAGATCCACATTTGTAGCCAAGGACTCACATTGTTCATTTCACCAACCCAGCACCATTTTCAGTGTCAGAACACCTCTGCCTCTCCCCACCAATCTTATAACTCAGAGATGCTCTAGGACAGGTTTGCACCCTGGATTGAAGCTCCCAGCTTGGACTGAAATCTCAGGGAAAATTCCATGTGTCCTTATGATGGCATTGGATTGAGGGAGATGCAGCTCCTTCCCTGGCTGCACTGACAACATTGCCCAGAGCCAGGCACTGGGGACAGCGTCACCCTGAGCCAGCTGTGCCCCCTGCCAGAGCCCCCAGGGCCGGGCAGCTGCTCCCAGCCCTGTGCTCTGCAGAGGGAACTGGGCCCGGGGCTGCAGAGCATCCAAGTGTGTTTATTTTCCCTCACTCCCTGATCTTGTCTCTGCTTCCTGTAGATTTTCCTCCTGCAGGTGTTTCCCTGTGCCTGATCTCTCCCTGCCAGCACTCACAGACCCCAAATCTCCGTGCACTCTCCTTGGCCTGACAGAACCCTGCCTGTTTGCAGGGCACTGGCTGGGGGCAGGTTCTGTTTGCAGGTGGGAGAAGGGACAGCTCAGACTGAGCCTGATGGCTCCAGCAAAGGTGATGCTGGTGCTGGCCATGGGCAGAGTGGCTGAAAGCACATTAGGGATCTCCTGTGAACCTATTGATCACTAAAAGTAATAGCTTGGATGTCTCAGGCATTTGTCAAAATTCATAATCATCCTTTAATATTTATACCCCCTCCCTGCCATTGTCCAAAATTAGAAAAATGAATAAAAAGTCTTAAAAAAATTCCTCATTTTTATCCAAATCCTTGTCTTGGTAATATTCTATGATTGATCAGAAACCCTCAGAACATCAGAGCTTCACGAGCATTTCAAGTCCTCTGTCCCAGAAATACCCAGAGTTGTACTCACAGAGTCTGTAGGCTTTGGGATGTTCCAGCTTTAGGAGATCACTGCAGGAGCTGCAGCTGCATTGTCCTGCAGCCAGAGGTTCCTGTGCCAAGGGCTGGCAGTGATTGTGCCCCAGGCACTTCTCAGCACCTTCCCAGCCCTGACTGATTGAAGCTCTCTGTGCCTCTGTGCTGTGCCCAGGCTGGCTGCAGGCAGTGCCCCAGCCCTGCTGGGCTGCCAGAAGAGCTGCTCATCAAGAGAAATGTGCTTTTGAAGCTCTTCTTGCTTACCAGGAGCTGCCTGTGTGCCAGGAGCCCAGCCCAGCTCAGCAGCACAGACACAGCACAAGGACTTTGATGAGCCTCTGGGGCTTTGTGCTCAGGCCCTGAACATCAGTCCCTGAGAGGGAGCTGAAGAAACCTCTCCAGAACTCCAAGTCAGATTCCAACTCCAAACTTTCTTGGACTTTTAATCGGTCCCACGGAGGAACACAACTGAGAAAGTGTCCCCAGGCCCCAGGCAGAGCAGAGAACTGCAGGCAGTGCTGACAGGTGGGGACAAAGAGAAGCCAAGTCTTGGTGCCCTGGGCCACAGAAGGGTCTGTGCCACCAAGGGCTGGGAGGAGACACCTTGTGCTGAGGCCCTGGGGCCTCCTGGCACAGCCCCAGCCAGGCTGGGCACTGTCAGCCCCTTGTCCTGCCCTCAGCATCCCCCCCTAGCCCACATCCCAGTGGCCTCAAGGATCTGCTGGAAGGAGTCCCTGGGGAGCCTTGCTCAGCAATGGCCCTGGGGGCTCCTGAATGCTCCCTGCAGGGACTGCAGGTTTTTCAAAGGACTTTGGCTTTGGCTTTTGCCTTGGAGTCTCTGAGAGGTTCTCTGCAATCATGGCCTCCAATTATCTGCTGTAATTAGTCCCTGGAGAGTCTTTGTCAGTAACAACACTCAGTGGGGCTCATTAATACTTCCAGGTACTCCAGTTATTTTCAGGTACTTGGTGTTGCCCTTTTGATACAGACTCTGTGAGAGGTTTGTGCAATCATGGCCCCAATTATCTACTTTAACGAGTCCCTTGAGAGCTTTGTACTGACACTCAGTGGGGCTCATTAATACTCTGAGATACTCAAGGTTTTTAAGGTACTTTGGATTTTCCTTTCCATTACAGATCTCTGAGAGGTTTTTGTGGAATCCTGGCCTCCAATTCTCTCTTTCAAGGAGTTCATGAGGAGCCTGTGTTGAGGATGGACCTCAGTGAGACCCATTCATGCTTTGAGACACTTTGGGGTTTTCTTCTGACTTTGACTCCTGGGAAGGTTTGTGCAATCTCCTCTCAGGCCCTGAGGTTCAAGGGCTCAGCTCCAAATGCATCACAGGGCTCATTGGGATCGGCAATTCCTGACAAACCATGGCTTTGCCTTGATTTCCCTCTTGTCTGGTCCAGTTCATTAGGCAGATTTCTTTTTACAGTTATGGAGAAATATTTCCACGAGCTTTTAAGAGATGTGTATTCCTGTTTGAAAGGGTGCCTTTATTGCTGTTCTTACTGTACAAGAGGTGATTGCAGCACTCTGTGATTGAAATTAATCCAGGGTCTTTACTTATAAGGTCTGGCCACGTCAGAGAATTGTATTTTGGAGCTGACCCAGTGTGGACAACCTCGCCCCACTTTCCCCAACCTCATGTGAGAAACGATTTTTAGTTTCAAAAATATAAATGCTTTAATAAGACCTTATCAAAATACAACAGAAGACTGAATAAAGAAAACCATACAGTGCCAGCAGCAAAGGATTCAGTCCCCACGTGCTCAGTTACAAAATGGATGTTCTGTCTTTTATACCTCTAGCCCCTCCCAAAGTCTTGTCAATCAACTCCTTCTTCCCTGCCCAGTGGTGGAGATCACTGTCTTACACCTTGATTGGGGGTCAGGTGCTGCCATAGGAACAAGCCGACCCGCCCAAATGCCCCAACCACTGAGGCCATCCTGTGATAACAATGCAAGGGGAGGAGAAGGATAACTATACATCTACAAAACTTCTCTTAACATATATTGAATATTCACCCCTAATTGTGAGAGTCAACCATAGGATTACTCATCTATAACAAACCTCCCCTTTTCTTTTTCTCTAAGTCACTTGCTTGAAAAATTAGCTAAAAAATTTTCTCTCTCTCTTGAATGAGTCATAGTAGCATGTGTTGATGTGGGCAAGGACAGTGGGAACAGGAGGAAAAAAATCTCAGGTTTTCCTTAGACACATTTATTTGGAATGGAAAAAAGGGCATCACAGAGGTCCAGTTTTTGCTTTGACTCCCATCTACTGTGCCTATGTGGCTGCTACCCACAGTCAGTGTATCTTAGGGGTGATTACAGAGGCCAACTCAGTCCTGCCCTCCAGTCCCTGTTGAATTAAAAGACAACGGAGGAATTACAGAGGTCCAGTATGGTTTTTTGTCTCTACCCTACCTTGCCTATGGGGTTGCTACCCACAGCAGGGCTATGGAGCCTTCTTGGTAGCAAACAAAGGGGCCAGCCTGGTCTTGCCCTCCTTCCTTTGTCTTATTTTCTTAAAGAAGCTGTCCCATTACCTTTTACTGTCACTTGGGTACTTCCCCTCAACAGGTGCTGGTAATTCTCACCCATGAAAACAGGAAGACAATTCTCAAGCTAGGTGGTGGAAGCTTGACTCTACTTTTTGGTCATCTTGGTGTTTTTCTGGTTGTCTCTCAGTCTCTGCTTGAGAGTCAATCTTGTTTCACCCAGCCTGGATGTTACAGTCCACTCTTTGGGTTCTTCTCCTGGGCCTTTGGCTCTGTTGCCATGAGTCCATCCCCGCTCTGCAGCTCGCACAGCCGATTCTGTGGTGAGCAGTACCTGAAAGGGACCTACACTGAGGAGTTAGAGGCTGATCTCTCCATGACTTAATCATCACCCAATCCCTGGGATTAATACTATGGATTCTGAAATCAGGGTGGCAGCTGGAGGAATTGCCCCTTTATGTCCTAGCCCTTCTAAGGTTTGTGCTATAGACATAACGACATAACTTATTTCTTGGCACTGGCTTCCCCTTCCTCATAGGTGGCAACCTTCTGGGGTGAGGTCAGGAAGGGAAACCCAAACATCATTTCATAGGGTGACACCCCCAGATCTGACTGGGGTTGGGTTCTATTCTTAATAAGGCCAAAGAGAGACATTTTATCCATGACATTTAGGTTTCAATCATTAGCTTAACTAGAGCTCTTTTAAGAGTTTCATTCATTCTCTCAACTCCACTGGAACCCTGTGGATGCCATGGAGTGTGTAATTCCCATTTTACTCCCAGGGCCTGACCAACATTCTTCAATATCTTCAATGTGAAATTAGTTCTCTGGTCTGAATCAATCCTCTTTGCCTTCCCATATCGGGGAATGATTGATTCTAGAAATGTTTTACTCACAACATTGGCATTGGCTTTAACAGTGGGTACCACCTCTACCCAATTAGTCACGTGATCTACTATTGCTAGCAAAAATTTCCACCATTATACTCAGGGAAGCTTGGTAAAGTCTACTTGGATCTTTTGAAACGGCCGTACGGCTAGTTCTGTCTCTCCTCTGGGTGTTTTCCTCATGATTTTCTTATTCACATGTTGACATATCACACATCGTTCAGTTACTTGGTTAGTGTGGTGGTTTCACAGAAAATATGTTTTTTGGGATTTCTGGGATATGCTGTGGTCAGGCTAATGGGTGCTCAGACTTTAATATTGGCACTTGGTGTGGCCGCTGGGGATGTTTGGACACGCCTCTGAGAACACCCACGCAGGGGTTAAAAGCAGGGCTCCCCCCCTCGGAGCCCTCTTTGAATTTCCGGTGGGAAGCGCTGGATCTCTCCCCCGGCCCAGCTGCTAGCTGGGCGGGGGGAGGGGGAAAAGCCACGCGGCCCTGGGAGAGGTAGGCCTGAACCCCCCGAGGGTGGAAGGGTGGAAGAGAGAAACCCCAGGAGCCATCGGAGAGCCCCTTCCCCCTCAAAAGAGAGAGAGAGAGAGAGAGCCATGCCTGGAAGTGTTACCGTGGAATGTGATACCATGTGTGGCTGGGTGAAAGGAAGGGGCGGTGCAGCGAGCAGCCCAGCTGCTTGTGAGAGCTTTTAACCCTTTGTGGACAATTAAAACTTTACAGAACATTAACCCTTCCTAGAAGAGAGATAAAAGTAGAGGATGAAGGAGGAAATGGGCCAGTGGGGCGGTCAGACAAGAGAGAAAGAGAGATGTTGGAGGAATGGAGAAGATGGAGTGGCATTTTTTGCTGGACTCTTTTTTGTATAGCCATGGACTGTTTCCTTGTGATACAGAGACTACATTGCAGGGGGAAGCAAGGACTCAGAGCCAAGAGAGTTCAGTGTTGAGACCCCTTGGCCCCAGGGGGTGTAAAAGAAATGGGGGAGACAGAGGTCCCAGGGATGAGACTGTGCTCTGCTTGGAACGGGATGAGGCATCCTTAAAAAGACCACCCTTGAAGCAGGCCCCTGCCCCATGCAAGGTGGTGAGAGCACCTCGCATGGAAGGAAGATGTCACAATGGCAAAAGGATCTCTCCGGGCGGTGCTGATTGTGACAAGAAGTTCATGGCACAAGGAAGGACTCCGTCTACTCTTGATGAACTGAGGTTTTGATTATCCAAAGGGTGGTACCAGACCAAGTGTTGATAATTTTGGGAAATGTAAATGTATTGGGAATTTGGTGGGAGGAGGAGGGGGAGTGTTTCTGTGCAGTTTTCATTTTCCTTGTGTTTATTTTCTTTCTTTGTGGTTTAGTTTTTGTAGTTTCGTTAATAAAGTTTTCTCTTTTTCCCCTAAGTAGGAACCTGCTTTGTTTATTGTGGGTACCACCTCACAGCAGATGCCAGGGAGAGGGAATTTTCATGGGGGCACTGGCATTGTGCCAGTGTCAAACCATGACAACATTGCTACAAATTCTCTTTCTGGTGTTACAAAGAGTATTGAAGAGCTGACTGTAAGTAAAAAAAAATAGCCAGAATGTTAATTTTTGTTCATATGGCGAACAATGACTATCTAATAATTCAGACCTCATAGAAGTGAGTATTCAGATTTCCACTTAGCACGTGCTGGCAGTTTTAATTTGAAATTAATAGGTTTATCCCAATCAAGTTATCCATAGGAATTAATTTGCTCGATAATGTAACTAAAAATGCCTCATTGTCTGATAAGTTTAGTAGAAATTTGCTAAGTCAACTGTCCACAGATTTTCATTTCTTGTTTAGTGGCTATTCTGCAGGAAAGCTTTTACAGACTAATCAGTTTGGATGTGATTAAAATGCCAGTACATTTCATCTAGCCATTTTGGTATTAGAACAAAACCATATGACTGCACAGCCTTTTAAAAATATTTTAAAATAAATTTTCAAATCAACAGTCTGAGTAGGACTCAGAATAAAAACTCTTCCAAACTTCAACTCTATTGGAAGATTCCCTTGTCACCCTGTGAATCAACTCCACATTCAGAAGATTAAAAGTCCCAATTATGCTGGTTTTGGTATGGTTAGGAATTGGGGAAGGGTCTTCTTCCTTCTCAGCTCCGTGCTGCAGTGCCTTTGGGATGTGGCCTGCTGGCTGTTGTTTGTGCAGCCCTGGTGTTTCTACATGAGGCAGAAAGTGCAATTGCATTTCCAGCCAAAAGCCCATGAGGAGGGGGCAGCCAGAGCTGTGCCAGACACAGGCCAGCAGCTGTGCCGCCAGAGGGTTTTGGTTCCTGCCCAGTGCAGCTGGTGCATCTCTCCCGTGAGTGCCTCCCCTGCCCAGGTGCCCATGGAGAGCAGGTGCAGGGTTCTGCAAGGGGTGTGGAACAGGGTGGGGATGTCTGCTGGCAACAGAGTGCAGCGGAGAGCAAACAGTGCAGGATGTTCCTGGAGTGTGTGACAGAGAACTTGTGACACAGCTGGGGACTGAGCCAGGGAGGGAAGGCACTGCTGGAGCTGCTGTGTGTGAAGAGAGAAGGGCTGGTGGGTGACAGGAGGGCTGGAGGCGGCCTTGGGCTCAGTGATCACAAAATGCTTGTGTTTGATTCCCAGAGAAGGAAGGAGAGATGTTGGGGAAGTGTTGACCTGCAACAAATTGTGAATTTGTTAAGCTTTAACAGGCAGTGCTTAGTCGTACCTTCCCTCACACCAGTGGTTGATGTGTGCAAGTGGATGTCTTAGCCTTGAGAATAAAGACAGTGGGCCTAGTGAGAGGCAGCTGCAATGCATTCAAGGAGAAGAAGGCTCTTACCCATGGAAGGAGAATTTGAGGAATGGGATGTTCACCACATGACCACCAGAGACCCTCACGACACCCCTACTGCTCTAAATGTCAGTAATTTTGGGGAAGTGATTTCAACATGTCAAATACTTTGTGAGAATGTTTAGCCTGTGAGTTTGAGCAAAGTAATGAATAAAAGTAATGAAAGTAATGTCTTAGTTCCATGGATACTAACACGTGGGTGTGCATGTTTCAGGGAAATGATTCCCCACGCACCCAGCACTGAAATAAAGTAATGCCTCTTTTCTCACACTGAACTGGCAGTGTGGATCGGGCCCTGCTCGGTAACTTTCATTTTGGTCATTTCTATTGAAGCATAAAGAATGGTTGAAATGAAATCTTTTCCAGCTGTTTCCATCTTGTTTACCTTTTGGGGGACCAAGGTTCTGTGCTGCAGGTGACCTGGGTGTGTGCAGAGCAGTGCAGCCCCAGACAGCCCTTGGTTTGCCCACAGGTTGTCATGCCTTGTTCCCAGGTGTGCCCAGCTGTGGCAGGAGAAGGAGCCCGCAGCGCAGTGGGCACCGTGCCCTGCCCAGCCAGGGCTCTCTGGCACAGAGCAGCAGCAGCAGCGCCAGCACCGTTCAACCCACTCCTGCCTTGGCTTCCCCTGGCACACAGGAGCCTCTGGAAATCAGCACCGCCAGCGGCGTTCCCAGCTTGGAGCAGCTGCTGCTGGGGGCAGATGCTGCCAGTTCGACTGCTGCCAGAGGGGAAGGAAGGCAGGATGCTCTGCCTGGCACCGGAGCCCTGGGCATGTCCAATAAAGGGGCAAATATGTGGGGAGATTTGTTAGGAAGCATTTCAGCTGTGATGCCAACTGTGGCTTCTCTCCTGGTTCTGTGTGTTCTAGATGAGTAATGCAATGGTTGGCTCTTACAATTAAGCAGTAGATGTTATGTGGATGTTCAAATATGTAGTGATGATATTGTAAAATATCCTCCCATAGTCCTCTTTCCCGTCCCCCTTGTAACAGCCTTGGGAGTCAGGGCATTTGGGGAGGGCTGGATTGGGACCAGCAGGCAGGGTGTAACAACACCTGACCTCCAGTCAAGATGCAAGAAAGTAATCTCCACCAATGGACAGCAGAGAAAGAGTTGACTGACAAAACTTTTGCAGGGGCTAAGGGTATAAAAGGCAGAGCATCCTTTTTCTAGATGAACACATCTGCTAGTCATGGAGACTCCCAATGCTGCAATTTTTCCTTATTCAGTCCTTTCTTAAGGTTTACTAAACCTCTAAAAAGTTAAAGGAAGGGTAGTTTCTCACATGTGCAATGCTGTGGGCAATTTTCTTGGTCTGGTTTCCTTTGCTTGTGTCCCATCTGAGTGCTCAGTTGGGGTACAGGCTGTAGGTGCTTGGGGCACTCTTGGAGTTCCTCTTGGATCCCCTGAACAACAGGGTTTGGCCCATGAAGGGAATTTGTGCTGCTTTGTGACAGAGGAGAACTCCGAGGCCATTTTGTGTTTGCTGTAGGGAAGGTTGGTTATTGCTTTGCATAAATTCCCAGCCCAACATGGAGCGTTTGCTTTGTGATGTTAGGGCATGGTTGCCACCTGGTCACAGTGACATCAGAAGGTTGCCTTGGTGCACGGAAGGCCTGAGTGTCAGAGCAGCCCTAGGCCTTGCTCAGCTGAGGAGAACTTTCCTGGTTGGCGCCTTTGTCAGCGGGTAGCTGCCCACTGACAAGAGCTCTGTGTTTTCTCGTGTTGTGGTGAACTCCCACAGCACTGCTACCATGTTTCACCATCTGGCCACGGCAGCTTTTGCTGCCTATGGCATTACTTTTTCTGCCTACTACATGACACACTTCTACCGTAAGTAGAGGTTTCCCTTCTGCTTAGGTTAGGGTGTATCCTAACCTGGCTTTTGTGTGTCTTCCTGCTCTTTCTTAGTGACTGAATTTCTGATTTTGAAACAGAAAGAGCATTAGGATGCCACTGGTTTGGTAAAGCTCCTGTCAAGGCATTCAGCTAAAAAGGGGGTGTCTGTAGCCACAGGGGCAGCATTTGCAGGAGAAGCTGCAGGGGTTCTGTTCCCTCCATGGGAGAGTCTGTGGCAGCAGAGTCTGTCATTTCCTCAGTTTGCTGGGACAAGCAAGACATCTTTAAAAATGTAGACTGGCCGACCTTCAGGGAATGCCTTCTAAAAACTCTGCAGTTGTTCCCAGAATTCAGGGAAAGCTTCTTTCTTCCTAAGTTTTGTCATGAAGGGATTTGACTGTCTAACTTGACCTTTTACTGAGTGCTAAAATAGTTATTCCCTTGGAAAGGAAGTGCAAAGTCTAAAGCAGTGAGTGTCTGCTCCTGAACCCTAGAGGTGCTGCTGTGCTCTTCCACAATAGAACTGCCACAGCTCAGGGGGATTTTAGGGAAGCTTTTCTGGGCAACTGTTTCCTGCAAGTAAATAAGAATTAGTGCATGTAACTGATTGCAAAAAGAAAAATAAAAATAGAACACCTGAAGGAGAGGATTTTAGAAGCTGTTTTATGTGTTTGGTAGAACAGGAGCATTGAGTGTTAAAGAACAATTTGCATTTTCTTGATCATGTTTGTATTCATTTACTGGCTAAACAGGCCAAAGTGTAGGCACAACCAAGAATATTGTCCCGATCTCTTGCTGACTGTATGATTGAAAATGTGTCTCCAGGAGGGAAGTTGTGAAACGGGAAATCATCTCTGTTTGGGTTGACTTGTTCTGTGGGATTCAGAGGCCCAGGCAGTTTTCTGACAGCATCTGGTTCATTTTCCCTTCCCACTACAGGTCACTTGAAGCATGTATTCAGCAGTGTGGAAGATCCTGAGGTGAGTGAGAAAGGAACAATTCATATTTGTGGTGTTTAAGAATTGTAGAGGAGGATGTGAGCTTGGCCTGTAGCAGTAGACTGTAGAGGGCCAGCTAGGAAGGCTAAAAGAAAATCCATTTTCATTCCTGCTAAAACAATAACAAAGGCAGAGATAGATATTTTTAAATTTCCATCTAAGAGCTTTGAAGAACTAAAAACCTAGTTCTGCAAAGAGAACAATGCTTGCTGACAGCAGATAGGGAAATTTAACACAGAGCAATTTCCTATACAGTTAAAGTAGATCATTTTAATATTAACAGAGTGACTTAGAATCCTCTTCCTATCAAACTTTATGACACCTACTTGGAACATGAGGTGGTAGACAAGGAAGGCCATCTTGCAATGGTGCCTGCTGTATCTGCAGTGCAATGGGCACCGTTGTGGCTGGGGAGCTGCGTGGGCCAAAAGGACGCAGGGCTGGCGGCCTTGAGCAGCTGAAGATGAGGCAGCGTGTGGCCAGGGGGCCAAGCAGGCCGAGGGCACGGTGGCCTGTGCCAGCAGCAGGGGGGCAGCAGGAGCAGGGCAGGGAGCGTGGCCCTGTGCTGGGCAGCGCTGCGGCCACAGCTGGAGTGCTGTGTGCAGCTGTGGGCCCTGGGAAGCACAAAGCCATGGAGGGGCTGCAGCGTGTGCACACAAGGACAGGGGAGCTGGGCAAGGGGGTGCAGCACAAGGCCAGGGAGGAGGTGCTGAGGGAGCTTTGGCCTGGACAACGGGAGCCCCGTGAGGGACCTTCAGGCAGACTTCCATCAATCCCTGCATGACAGTGCTCAGCACAAGGGCTGTTTCAGTGCCAAACATCCCCTCACTGCATCCAAGGGCTTTAGACACTGGAGTGGCTGACACTTCTATCTTGTGGTTTGTGGCTTTCCAAGGAGGAGAAACACTGTTAATTTTCTCTTTTTCCAGCAAGCAGGGATGCTTCTGCACAATCTTTTCTGCCCTTATCAAGCTCTGGAAGTCATTCTGCACCCTTTGTGGAACTTGATGCAGATGGAGCTTTTGGGTTTCCAGGCCTTGATGCATGGCCTTAAAGATCTCTTTGAGTTGAATAGTACCTGAGACTTTCTGCAGCCCAGGGAATCTGAGTGTGTTATGTTTGGGAATTGAGCAGGAGATCAATGCTTTGCATTCCAGCTGTTCCTCAGAGATGACAGGAGCTGGGAGGGGCTGGGCTGCATTTCTGATTCCAGCCACTTCAGCACCGTCAGTGTGCTCGAGTCTAAGTGAACTTCCCCAAGCACAGATGCACCGAATGCAGTTCCCAGTGCAATGCTCTGAGTCTGATCCCTTTCCATAAGGTCCTACATGCTCCAGATTCCTCAAGAGTGTGCTTTTTTGAGCAACAGGAGAGAAATCCCAGGATTGCTTCTGATTGGAACACTGGCTACCAAGTTTTGATGAGTGTAGCAACAGAGAGGACAGTAAAGGGAGATTATAGTAATGAGATCTATCTGTCTATCTTTCTACCTATCTCTTTAGTTAACATTTACGTAAATGAATCTTCCTGGCTCTGGTCCAAGGCAGTTGAAGGTGCAAATGTCACCTAAAGCATCCCTTTCAGGACAGGAATAGAGACATGTTCCCTCCACCAATTCTGAGCAGGCAGAGGTGTTTCCCCCTCCAGAGATGGTGGTTTTTTTCCCCTCAGAGTAGTTTTCCTCCTCTGGCCTCTTCTGCCCTTAGGGCCGCAGTTAATTCTTTAAATTTCTGCCTGTCCTAGAGAGGTGGAACAATTCCATGTTTAGGTGGTGTTTGGTGACTCTGGTCATACATGCCACGCATTACATGACACATGGTTTCCTTCACTGGCATCCCCAGGGCTGTGTAAGTGCATTCGTTAATGGGGCCTTAGGAGAGTCTCTGTTACTGCTGGTCAGAATTCTCAGTTGATAAAAGAGGGAGTAGAAACACCTTGGTCCTCCTCCATATACTGAGGTGGCCATAGAGGTTCTCTGACTTCCATCTGAGGATCTTTCCATGCATCCTTTTCTCCTAAATGACCTGGTTTTCTAACAAGAGTGTGGATATCAGGAAGGAGGAATGCTGGTTTAGGCCTGAAGAGAATGTGAACTCCAGAAGTGTCTCTCACAAGGAGTGAGCTCACTCAGGAAGCCACCTGCAGAGCCAGGATGGAGCTGTGGGACAGGGCAGGGTGTCAGTCACTACTGAAAGACAAACAGGACATGGCAAAAGCTGAGGGAGGCTGTCGCTATAGGACACGAAAGAACACAAGCACACCTGCTCTCAAGGTGAAAGGAAAAAAGGGACTTTTTTTTTCTCACTCAAATATTTATAGTTTTACAAAGGTGACAGTTGATTAGAGGGTGACAGTGACACCTCTCCAATGACACTGGTTAAACCAACAATCCATCAACTCTCTCCTCCTCCATTGAAGGAATGCAAACAGTAAGTTATTTACAAGAAAGTGCGTGAGAAAATGCTTTACAATAAAGTCAACATCAGAAGGCTTAGAAAATCTTAAAACGCCAGGGTGACATCTCACCCTTTTCTGTTTAAAAAAGAAAAAAAGGAAAAGAAAATGAACAATGCGAAAAAGGAAACATGAACAATGTTCAGTGTCCATTTGCAGAGGAATCATCGGAGTGATCATTCTCATCATCTGCATCCGAGTCATCACTCAATGATTCACCCGCCTGATGCCTTTCAGGTTGGTCACGGTTTCCATCCTGCTCGTCGGCTGGATTCTGCCTCTGCAGTCGCAGGTCAGGGCGAACACATTTCGAAGGTACCCAGCGTACCCCAGTATCTGTGGATACACAAGCATACCCGCGCCCCAAAGCGATAAGGTCATAGGGACCTTCCCACTGTTTGGTGACTAAATTCCGCACCCGAACCTTCGCCCGAGGCTGATGTGCCTCGTCCGCAGCCTGCAACGAGAGATGGTGATTCAAAATGACTGGGTTATTTGAGTTCTGTGGCACAGTGAGATTATTAATTGTGCACAAAGTTTTTGCCAACCAACTGTGCGGGGTTTCACCCTGCATTCCCCATTTTTGTTTTTGAAGAAGCCGCTTCAGAGTACCATGAGCGCGTTCCACAATAGCCTGACCAGTGGGAGAATGAGGGATGCCAAACTTGTGGGAGACACCCCACAACTGCAGGAACTGCCGCACCTTTTGCGATGCGTAAGCAGGACCATTGTCGGTTTTCACAGCAGAAGGTGTGCCCAGAACGGCAAAGGCCTGCCTCCAGTGGGCGAGGACATCACGGGCCTTCTCCCCACTGTGAGCTGAAGCCCACATCGCAGAGGAGAACGTGTCCACCGTGACATGCACATACTTGAACCGACCAAACTCAGCAATCAGGGTGACATCGGTCTGCCAAAGCTCCAAGGCCCTAAGGCCTCTGGGGTTTACCCCTGCTGCCAAAGGCGGAGCAAGTGCATGGCAGTCATCACATGACTCAACAATGTCACGAGCCTCAGTTGGTGTCGGCTGAAACTGCTTCTGCAGGGTATGTGCATTTTGGTGGAAAAACCCATGCGATGCCTTGGCCTGCGCGAGAGTATCAGGCTGAGGCACCACCCATGCTGGGTTAGCCAACTTGTCAGCCCTCGCGTTACCTTCCACGATAAAGCCTGGCAAATCAGTGTGACTCCTCACATGCAGAACATAGAATGGATGAACCCAGGCCTGAATGGCACACCACAAGGTCTTCAGTAAATGAAACAAGGCAGGATTACGGACCTCCTTCAAAACCAAATGACCCAACTGCTGTGCGATATCAGCCACATAGGCGGAATCCGTGACCAAGTTGAAAGGTTCCCGGGAAAATTTCTCAAATGCCGTGACAGCAGCCCTCAGTTCAACCAATTGGGCTGACCCATCCTGATGGCCTTCCAGAACCTGCCCCTCAGATCCATCCCTCCAGGTAACAATGGCCTTTCCTGTTTTCCCTGAACCGTCAGTGAAGACGGTGGGTCCTTGGACAGGTTCCTGACTATTTTTGGGCCACAAAGAAATTTGTGTGGATTTCGCCATATGCAGTAGCCTATAGCTGGGCAGATGATAAGTGATCTGCCCCGAAAAATTTTCCAGAGCACTCTGCAGGGACACACTGTTTGCAAAGCTCCAATCAAAATCCTCCCGTTGCACCAGGAGTATGATCTTTGCAGGACCCGCACCCATCAATTGCAAACACCGTTGCCAGCATTTCATTATCAAGTGAGCAATCAGCTCAAACAATGCAGTTGCCGTCTTCTGCGGCTGATGGGGCAGGAAGACCCATTCCAGAACGTGCAAGGAGTGAGACCATTTGTCACTCCATTGGCCAATGATGCCCATGGGATACGAATCTGGAGTTGTGATGAACACAGTGACATCAACGGAGGGATCAATGTGATAAACTTGGCAAGCCGAAACAGTTCGCTGAACCACCTCCAACGCCTTATGCACCTCAGGGGTCAGTGTGTGAGGTGACTTTAAATCAGAGTTTCCTTTCAACAAATCATACAGAGGGGACAGCTGTGCGTCTATTAGTCCCAAGTATGGATGTAACCAAGTGATGACACCTACCAATTTCTGAACATCATTCAGCGTCTTCACAGAATGCACAAATTGCACCTCCTGGTGACTGATCGTCTGTTCCAGAATTTTGACCCCCAAGTACTTCCAAGGTGGTTGTTGTTGAACTTTTTCTGGAGCCACCTGCAGTCCATGAGCATGCAAAGCATCAAGGAACCGAGGCTGAATCCTCAGCAGCTCATCCTGGTGTTGGAAAAGAAATGAAATTTAGCAAAATATTTACTTATGAGTTGTGTGAATCGGTTTTTTTTGTGGAAGCTGTGTGTTGAGTTTGTGTGTAACTTAGCAGGTAGTCTTGGGAACTTGATAAATAATTAACTAGTATAGGGAAGATAACAAGTCTAGCCGGTTTTTTTTGAGGCAGCACAATGTGATAGGTATGAGATGGATGATTCTGTTTTGAACTCAGGATTGTATTGTAAGGGGGGTTTGTCGGTTATTCAAGCTGAACTGTTTCTTGGATATTTTGTTATGGATTATGTGTATAAAGAAGAGCACCTGTACCCGAGAAAATGGGGGCTCTGGCTTGGGACGTGAGTCCACGGACCCTCGGGGGCCCTCAATAAAGCACCGCACAAAACTTTGCCGAGTTTTGTGTCCTTTATCTATCGGGCAACAGCTTCTTTGGCGAACCGCGGCAGGACTCCGAAGGCAGCCGGGGCGGCTCACGCCTCGATTACTCCAGCCGGCACCGAGCGCTTCTCGGAGGAGCCATCGATCCGTGCTCCGACCCCCCGCGCCTGTCGGACAAGCTGCAAAGGTAAGCCCGAAGGTGCTTTATATTAAAAGGTGGTAATTGGATTTGGATTTGGTGGTGGAAAAGCCTAGGCCCTGACCATAAGACGTACGTTTAAGTACGCAGGATCAGGACTCGCCTCCTATTTGGTTTTTGGGAAGGAAGGCGAGATGGTAATATTGGTTTATTGGAATTAAAGGTGGAATTTCTGTAATATTGGTTTATTGGAACTAAAGGTGGAATTGCTGTGATATTGGTTTATTGGAACTAAAGGTGGAACTGCTGTGATACTGGTTTATTGGGACTAAAGGTGGAATTGTTGTAATATGATGTCTCTTAAAACTTTCAAAACGTTAGTGCAAGCCAATGGTAAAATACCTGAAAATACTCCATTGGGGTGTATATTGAAGCGGTGGAAAAGTGAAGGGTATTATCAAGAATTGGATAAAAGTAAAATGATAGATTATTGTAATCGTTGGTGGCCTGAATATGAGATTGGGGAAAGGGGTTGGCCGGTAAATGGTACTGTGGAATTGAAAATAATGGAATCTTTGATGCAGTTTTTAAGGAGAAATGAGAAATTGGATGAAATACCGTACTTAGATTTGTTTTTTGTGTTGTATCGGAAAGAGGAATGGCAAAAAGAGTGTGGTATTTTGGTTTTGGAAGTGAATGATGAGAGAGAATGTTTGGCATGCAAAGAGAGAAAGGAGAGTAATTTGTATCCTTCAATTGAGGAAGAGCTGTCTTATTGTGTAGCCCCCCCGAGGGTTTCGGTTGCTCCTGGCGTGCCTCGTCCTCCCCCTGCTGACATATTTATAAAAACGGGCTCCAGTGACAGCGATATTGATGATGATGATGAAAAAAAGGAGGATGTTAAAAGAACTCCGTTAGCGGAGCGAACTCGCAAGGGGAGGAAGGGGCAGAAGGGGCAACCACAGTTAATTGCACTTTTAAGGGAAGCTGTGGGACCACAGGGGGAAAGGATACTTATAAAAGTACCTTTCTCCCCTGGGGATTTGGTAATATGGAAGCAATCAGCAGGGAGTTACCGGGAAGACGCGGAGAGAGTGGCTAGGGTGGTTAAAATGGTGATAAAAACTCAGAATCCGGACTGGAATGATTTACAGGTATTATTAGATACTATAATGGACTCTACTGAAAAGGAAATGGTTATTAAAGCCACTCTGGAAAAGGCCCGGGAGGAGATTCGGTTGAGACAATTAAATGAAACAGTTGATGAGTTGGTACCGAGTGAGGAGCCCAAATGGGATCCGAACTCTACAGGAGGAATAAGGGCTGTGAAACGATATCAAGAATTGCTGGTGGAAGGAATCAGAACAGGAATACCCAAGACTATGAATTGGTCCAAGTTGTATTCGGTTAAGCAGGACAAGAATGAGTCTCCTTCTGCTTTTTTGGAACGGTTAAAGGATGCGGCTCGGAAGTTTACAAATTTAGATGTAGAGGAGCAATCAGGAAAACTTCAATTGGCATTGTTGTTTATGGGGCAATCGCAAGAGGATATTATGAAAAAGTTACAAAAGTTGGAAGGGGAGGATACCAGGAGTTTGGATAAAATGCTGGAGGTAGCATGGAAGGTATATAATAATAGGGAAAAAGAAACTGCAAAAAGACAACAAGCTGGTATTTTGGCTGTGGTGACCGGGGCAGGCTTTCGGGGCCGAGGTCGGGGAGGAGCAAATCGTGGACAGAGGGGAATGGCAAGAGGTCGGGGAGGATTTGGGTTTGCACCTAACACGGGGAGGTTGGATCCAAACCAGTGTGCGTTTTGCCGACAATTAGGACACTGGAAAAATGAATGCCCGGTCAGGGGAGGAATGGGCATGGGAAACGTGGGAATAAGGGCAATGGGGAATGCTTCTGCGGGAGGACCAGCCGATGCTGCTCAGGCGCTAGTTTTGGGAAACTATCAGAACCAGAGCTGACTAGAACGGGATTTGAGGGTAGTTTTAGAAATAAATGGAAAGGATCAAGAATTTATGGTAGATACTGGAGCCACATATTCTGTACTTAATAAACGACTGGGACCTTTGAGTGATACAATGGTACAGGTGGTAGGGGCAACGGGGAAGCTGGAGAAACAACCATTTTTACAACCTTTAAATCTTAGGTTTGGGGGGAAACAATTAGATCACCAATTTTTGTATATGCCAAATTGCCCCACACCCCTTCTTGGCAGGGACCTGTTGTCCCGACTTAATGTGAAAATAATATTTGAAAAGGGAAGGGTGAAATTGGAAATACCTGAGGAACAAATAGCAGGCCTTTTTGTGATCAAGGAAGTGGATGTTTCTCCTATTCCAGAAGAAATTGAGCAGGCTGTAGTACCCTGGGTATGGGAGTCAGGGGCCCCTGGAAAATCTAAAGCAGCACAGCCAGTAAAAGTGGAACTAAAGGAAGGGGCCCAACCAGTGAGGGTAAAGCAATACCCCTTGAAGCTTGAGGCAAGGAGGGGAGTAGCCCCGTTGATTAAACAGTTTTTGGCTCAAGGAATATTACAGGAATGTGAATCGGAGTATAATACTCCAATTTTTCCAGTGAAGAAGCCTAATGGTAAGTATCGTTTGGTACAGGACCTAAGGGCTATTAATGAAATAGTGAAAGACATACACCCAGTTGTTGCAAATCCTTATACCTTGTTAACATCTGTATCGGAGGAGTTTAAATGGTTTTCAGTGATTGACCTTAAAGATGCCTTCTTCTGCATCCCACTGGCAGTAGAGAGTAGGAAATATTTTGCCTTCGAGTGGGAAGATCCTGATTTTGGGAGGAAGAAGCAGCTTACGTGGTCGAGATTACCACAAGGGTACCGACACAGCCCTACTATTTTTGGAAAACAACTGGCCAAGGAGCTAGAGGTGTGGAAGACAACCCAGGTAACAATATCCCCATCCTTGTATATAGTTCTGCAGTACGTGGACGACATCTTTTTGGCTACTAAGGAAAGGGAAATATGTGTGGAATTAACAATTAAATTACTCAACATGCTGGGCCAAGCAGGGTACCGGGTCTCTAAGGAAAAAGCTCAACTGCTCAAAAATAGCGTCATTTATCTCGGTTGTGAGATCACACAGGGACAGAGACGTTTGGGAGTAAACCGAATAGAAGCAATATGTGCTATTCCTTTGCCTCGTAGTCATCAAGAATTGAGATCTTTTCTAGGAATGGTGGGATGGTGTCGACTGTGGATCATGAACTTCGGTCTCCTAGCCAAGCCACTGTATGAGGCCCTGAAGCAGCATCAGCTGGAGTGGACAACACAGCGAAAGAAGGCCTTCCAGGAGCTGAAGCAGGCACTGAAAGAGGCCCCAGCCTTGGGACTCCCTGACCTGACCAAGGAATTCCAGTTGTACGTGAATGAGAGGCAAAAACTGGCATTGGGGGTCCTCACCCAGAAGGTGGGATCATGGAAGAGGCCAGTAGGATACTTCTCTAAACAACTGGATTCGGTAAGTTCCGGATGGCCTTCGTGTTTACGGGCCGTGGCAGTAACAATTATCCTTATTCAAGAGGCCCGGAAATTGACTTTGGGGGCAAAAATGAAAGTGTTTGTTCCCCATATGGTCATGGCTGTTTTGGAGCAAAAGGGGGGTCACTGGCTATCATCAAACCGAATGTTGCAATACCAGGCCATCCTGAGAGAGCAGGATGATATTGAAATAAGGACTACTAATCATGTCAATCCAGCAGAGTTTCTACGCAGTGACCAGGAGGCTGGGGAACTGGTGCACGATTGCGTGGAGGTGATTGAACAAGTATATGCCAGCAGACCTGACCTAAAGGATGAGCCATTGGAAGAACCTGAATGGGAACTATACACTGATGGATCCAGTTTTGTCGAGAATGGGACTCACTACGCTGGATATGCAGTGGTAACTTTGCATCAGGTAATAGAAGCAAAGGCTCTGTTACCTGGAACTTCGGCCCAGAAAGCAGAGGTGATTGGACTTACCAGAGCTCTGTATTTGAGCAAGGACAAAAGGGTTAATATCTGGACAGATTCTAAATACGCCTTTGGTGTGGTCCATGTACATGGGGCATTATGGAAAGAAAGGGGGCTTTTGAATTCACAGGGAGCTAACATCAAGCACCGGGAAGAAGTGCTACAGCTACTGGATGCGGTACATTGTCCCAAAGCAGTTGCAGTGATGCATGTCAGGGGACATCAGACTGCGGAGGGAGACGTTTACAGAGGAAATCGATTTGCTGATGTTACAGCACGGCAAGTGGCACGGGAAGTATGGACTCAAATGGCATTGATACCGGTAAGAACAAATCCAGCTACCCCGTACCTGAATCAAGAGCCCAAATATTCCATAGAAGATGGAAAGCTAATAAACTTGCTAGGAGCACAGAGGAACCAACTCGGGTGGTACGTTACACCAATGGGACAAATAGTGGTACCTACCCGCATAATGAAATTTATTTTGGAAACAGAACACAATAAATGCCATTGGGGGGCAGAAGTATTGGTAAAATTTTTGAAGAATGAAATAATCTCTAATCAGATGTTAACAATGGCAAAAAGAGTTAATGCAATGTGCCCGATATGTTTGAAAAATAATCCAGTAGTAAGGAGACAAGTACAAATGGGAAGATTGCAAATTGGGCCACAACCAGGAGATTACTGGCAAGTCGATTTTTCTGAATTGCCTAGGGCACAAGGGTACAGATACTTGTTAGTGTACGTATGTACATTTTCAGGGTGGCCAGAAGCTTTTCCATGTAGAACTAATCAGGCTAAGGAGGTGGTAAAAACCCTGTTAAAAGAAATAATACCAAGATTTGGAGTACCTTTAGGATTGTCATCAGATAGGGGACCGCACTTTATAGCTGGGGTAGTGCAGGATGTAGCACGAATGTTAGATATAAACTGGGATTTGCATACCCCCTGGAGACCTCAGTCTAGTGGGAAGGTGGAAAGAATGAACCAAACCCTGAAAGGGCAAATTAAAAAGATTTGCCAGGAAGCTAAACTGCACTGGCCTCAAGCTTTGCCTTTGGCCCTACTCAGGATTCGAATAAAACCAAGGGAAAAGGTAGGTGTAAGTCCATATGAGATACTATATGGCAAACCATATCATGCAACTGTATTAAAAGGGGAGGTACATGTGAGCGGGGACCAGGCAATTGCAGAGTATGTTATGTCACTGAATAAGATTTTGAACTCTTTAAGAAATACGTTGCAGTGGAATAGACCGCTCACGCTGGAGAACCCTGTCCACGACATTCAGCCTGGGGACCAGGTGTACGTCAAGAAGTGGATCACGGATCCGCTGCGGGAATCATGGAGCGGACCCCACCAGGTGATGATGACGACCTACACGGCGGTGAAGGTCCAGGGGATGGATGCTTGGATCCATTACACCAGGGTAAAAGAAGGCACCGCTCCGATGGGAAACCCAGATACTGTCTCCAACCAGGATGATCTTCCGCGCAAAGCCGCCTTCTTAATTATACTGCTGTTGGTGATCATGAGACTAATACCCGTTCAAGGGTCTACTTTAGTACAGGCTGAAGAAACAAAGGTTACAGGGATGGATGTTCAATTAACTTGTGTTATACTTGACAGCCCTGGAAATTTGGTTTGGGTGTTGGGACACGGACAGTGGACCACACATTTACCCCTAGATGGATCAGTAACACAAATCACCCTAGGGGTTCCCACATTGTGTCCGTACTGGAAACAGAATAAATTGACCCAAAGGAAAGGGCTCAAAAAGAGGGAAAGCTCCCTAGAGGAGCAGTGGCATGAACCTGGCTCAGGAGTAAAATTTGGATGGATATTAGAGTCATTATTCCCTCCAATTGCGACATATCGAAATAGGGAAATGCTTGACAACTTGTTAGGACAGACAGAAAGGTTGGCAGCAGCTACTAAGAAGGGATTTAAAGATCTAAATTTGCAATTGCAAGCCACATCAAGAATGACCCTACAAAACAGAATGGCATTGGATTTGTTACTGTTAAAAGAACACGGAGTTTGTGGTTACCTGAGTAGGAGCATAGATCATTGCTGTGTGCATATTCCAAATGTTACACTTGAAGTTGAGAAAGATATTTCCCAATTGGCAGAAGTGGAAACAAAAACCAAGGAAATTGAAAAGGAAGCACAGCATAATTGGATAGGAGCAGTATTTGATTCCTTGGGGCTTCACCTATCTGGCTGGATTACGTCTGTCATAGAGTATGCACTAATGTTTTTGGTATTTTTAGTGATTACATGGATTGTATATAGATGCCTTTTAGATGTGATCGAAAGGGAAAGGAAGCGATCTCTCCGGTTGCTGAAGGCGATGACCCGTGGGCGGCAGAATGAAGAACACTCCCCACCTCGTTACGAAGACGTCACTGTCAATACTGTTAGTTGAGCATCCTTGCAGCAGGGCTGAAGGATGCTCAAAAGGGGGGAAATGTTGGAAAAGAAATGAAATTTAGCAAAATATTTAATTATGAGTTGTGTGAATCGGTTTTTTTTTGTGGAAGCTGTGTGTTGAGTTTGTGTGTAACTTAGCAGGTAGTCTTGGGAACTTGATAAATAATTAACTAGTATAGGGAAGATAACAAGTCTAGCCGGTTTTTTTTTGAGGCAGCACAATGTGATAGGTATGAGATGGATGATTCTGTTTTGAACTCAGGATTGTATTGTAAGGGGGGTTTGTCGGTTATTCAAGCTGAACTGTTTCTTGGATATTTTGTTATGGATTATGTGTATAAAGAAGAGCACCTGTACCCGAGAAAATGGGGGCTCTGGCTTGGGACGTGAGTCCACGGACCCTCGGGGGCCCTCAATAAAGCACCGCACAAAACTTTGCTGAGTTTTGTGTCCTTTATCTATCAGGCAACACTGGGTGGACATGGCCACCAAAATGTCGTCCATATAATGATACAGACGTGCATCAGGAAACTGCTTGCGAACTCCAGACAAGGCACGGGCCACATACCACTGGCATATGGCAGGAGAATTGAGCATTCCCTGAGGCAACGTCTTCCATTGATATCTCTGTGCGGGCTCAGACTCATTAATCGCTGGTACCGACAAGGAAAACTTTGTGTCATCGGGATGCAAAGGAATCGTAAAGAAACAATCCTTCAGATCCACAATGAGGACCAGCCAGTCCGTGGGAAGCATGGTAGGTGATGGCATGCCCGCCTGCAATGTTCCCATGCTTTCCATCACGGCACTAACTTTTCAGAGGTCGTACAACAATCTCCATTTCCCAGATTTCTTTTTGATGCAGAAGACAGGAGTGTTCCAGGGACTGGAAGAAGGCTCCAGATGGCCCTGGTCAAACTGCTCCTGCACCAGATTCCGAAGGGCGTCCAATTTATCTTGAGGAAGGGGCCACTGTTTTTCCCATACAGGTTCGTCCACCAGCCACCCTATAGGAGGCGTTGGACACT
The DNA here is from genome assembly GCA_024362935.1 of Setophaga petechia. Lineage (NCBI taxonomy): Eukaryota > Metazoa > Chordata > Aves > Passeriformes > Parulidae > Setophaga > Setophaga petechia. The sequence goes on from JANCRA010000101.1 coordinate 275,073, forward strand.
CTGCGCCCTTCACTGCAGTGGCCCCCATCAAAAATCCGTCCCGATGCACACACTCCAGACAGACAGAACATCCCTCCCCCAAAGGTTGGCAGGAGTAGAAGTAACATGAGGCCTAACCCAGGCCGTCTGTCCCTCTGGGTCCGTGACTAGCACAGGCCGCTGGCTCACATATCATTGCGCCGTCCCTCCCAGGCCTGCGACAGACGTCCCCACTGGATCCAAGGGCCACTCTGGGAGCCAGGCAGCTAGGGAGAGAACCGTGACGTCAGCACTGCTGTCGAGAAGCCCGCGGAGGTGGATTTCCGACGGCGCCACACCAGCAACAGACAGGGTACACAGCATCTCGGGACGGTCCTTGGTCAGGACGGCAGTCCAGTGAACTTGAGGCGGCCCAGTGGATCCAAAGCCACCAGCTCCACGCGACTGGTCAGCTGTCCTGCGAACAGAGGACTTAAAAGGCACAAGTTGAGCGAGCCGTGTCCCTCTCGGGATCATGACGAGGGGGTGGGTGTGGAGACCATGGCACAAATCTGCCCAGTGAAATCTGCATCAATGAGCCCCAGGTGAACAACGATGCCCTGAAGGGTGGCACTGGACCTCCCCATAAGGAGAGCACTCATGCCCCCACCCAAGGGGCCAAAAACATCCAGGGGAACCTTGGATATCTCAGAAGATTCTAAGACAACTGTTGCTGCAGTGCAGAAATCTTCACCTGCTGATCCACGGGTGCTGGCTGCAAACCGGCAAAGGAGACCTCCATCGGCTCCAGGGTCTGGAGAGAAGCTTGTGTCTGGGCGTGCCCCCTCCTGCGCGCTCCGCTTGACGTTTCCCGAGCCTGGAGAGGCCTGGCCGTTAACATGAACAGTTGCCTTGCAAACATTGGACATGTGATTCGGCCTACCACACCGACTGCACAAGAACATGGGGAATTTGACCTTTTGCGCTTTCTTCCTTCGCTTCTTGCCAGCCTGCACAGTCCTCTGCTGTGGCCACTTGCCCTGCGGCATCGCCTAAACCGGCTTCACAGCGGCAGCCACAGCGGCCAACTTCCGACCTGGGGGAACGATGTCTGCACAGGCCTCCGCCATCTTGGAGAGTAGGAAAACCAGGCATAGCCACTATGGCCCTCCTACAAGCAGCATTTAAATTACACCTCACAAATTTCACAATCAAAACCCTCCTTGCCACAGGATCAAGCACCTGCCTCTCCACGGACGCAATCAGCCTTGCCGCAAATTCCATGAAAAGCTCATCATCCCCCTGGACAATGGTTGCAAACGGCTGCTTTGGAGCAGCCATCTCCAGGGTCTGGACAATCGCTGCCATGCCCAGTGTGTGGCACTGGTCAAGCACAAGGGGATCAAATCCAACCTGCCCGTGAACATTCTCATAATGCCCTGTCCCCATCAGAATGTCAGCAACAACCCCACGCCTGGGGTCCTGCTGCGCCAGTGCAACATTCTGCACCACAGCTTGGGCCGCCAAATGAGTTCACTTGGTCTCAAAAACACCAAATTGCACAGGGTCAAAAAGAGAATGTGCCACACGACAGAGATCGTGAGGTGTCAGCACATCTGTAGCAATCCTCCAGAGAGTCTGCATAACCTCAGCAGACCCCAAACCATGCTGAGCCACTGCTTCGCGGAGTTCCTTCTCCAGCTTATATGAAAGGGGTTCATGGGTGTTATGAGCAACGCCCCTGAACACAGGGAAAGCCTGGGGACCCCCTGGCAAAGCCACTTCACCTGCTGTGTCCTGGCCCTTGGGCTCCACGGGGACAAGAAGGGATGATTGACTGGGAGCCAGGTCAACAGCACTCTCCCCTGCACCCCCTGCAGCACCGGCAGAGCCAGAGGAGGCCACTCCACGACCCTGCAGATGCTGCGAGGAGACAGGCTCATTCATCTCGTCTTTCTTGGTTTTGGCCTCTCGCCAGAAACGCTCGGGGTGCTTTGGACGCACAGTCACCTGGCGCGCAGGAAGCGTCCAATGATTTGATGAGAAAGCGCCATGGCCCCGGGCAGCCACCGGCCTCCCACTGGCCGTGTCAGCAGTTGCGCTAAAGGTAAATACCTCAGCGCCCTGCCGTGCCGCAGCTCCGCCAGGGGACGCCTCGGGGGATGCAGGTGCTGGCACAGCCCGCAAATCCACCGTGGGCCAGGATGAGACCAGCGCGGGGCCCCCAGCCCCCGACATGGGGGAGGAGCGGGATGCCGAGAGAGGCGCGGCCTGCGGAGCCGCATCACTGCGGGGCGGCAAAGGGAGCTGGGCAAGCCCCCTATGAGAGCCCGTCCCAAGCTGCTGGACTCCACAGCGGGAACCACCCCCACCGAGTGGAGAGGGGCGGGCTGCCCGCCGACCAGAGTGGGAATGGACGGAGCACCGACCGACACCCTGCCCCCAGCTGCTTTCACCGACTGCACATGCCCAGCAGGCTGCGCAAACCCAGAGATGGGCAAAGCCACCCCTCCTGCTGAGAAGCCCGACTCGGGGGCGTGAGAGCCCACCCCCGCCGCGCTCAGGGGGAACGTGGTGGACACATAGCAATTTGGACAAAAAGTCGTCACCCAATCAGACTCAAGTCGAGGCAGAGGCTGACCCTCAAAGGCCAGGAAGGCACAAAGAGAGCGCAACCTGTCCCCTGCCACGCCACCTGGAGTTGGTGCAGGGCGGAGCGGGGCGAGGACGGCCCACAGAATCAACAGAGCCCCCAGAAACCCACAGGGCTCTGCCCTCCGGACCCGGGACCAGTTGGCTGTGAGCCCAATTCGACCCGGGCGAACAATGGCCACTCCCCAGCACACCGTCCTGGGGCGGGAAGGGGGACTCCGCATCGCACAGAAGTTCACCCTCCCCATTGTCCACGTCCGAGACAGAAGGGCTTCCCTGGGAACTCCGAGGGGTACAAGAACCAGACCCCTGCCAATGCTCCTCACATTTTTTTCACTGCACCAGCAGCGATCCCACGTCTATAGTGCAGTCATCAAAGAGGGCCTCCATGAGGTGGACCCCCACGAGAGACCACTCCTCCCTGGAGAACACCTTTCCAGGGGCAGAAAAAACCCGCGCTCTCGGGCCCACAGAATCAGTCTTTCAAAATCATCCCAGGAAACAGAAACCTGTTTCCACTCCAGGACCCCCCTCCAGAGATCCAAAATGAGGGAATCATCCTTGAAAACCACAGAGGCTGCCATTGCCCCAAGAAGAGCAGGCAAAGCACCAAAAAGAGGGGGGGAAACACCTCACCGCAATCCGCGATCCGTGTCTCAGCCTAGGCTGCAATACACTGTGGCAGTAACCAGATGTTGCTATAGGACACAAAAGAGCACAAGCACACCACCGCTCTCAAGGTGAAGGAAGGAAAAGGAAGTTTATTTTTCTGACTCCAATATTTATAAGTTTTACAAAAGTGACAGCGGGTTGGAGGGTGACAGTGACACCTCTCCAATGACATTGGTTAAACCAACAGTCCATCAACTCTCTCCTCCTCCATCAAAGGAATACAAAACAATAAGTTATTTACAGAAAGTGTGTGAGTAAATTTCCCTGCAAGAATGTCAACATCAGAAGGCTTAGAAAGTCTTAAAAAACCAGAGTGACACATATGCAGTAATAGCTTCTAAAGACCAAGCTCAATGCTATCCCTGTGGGGATCTTGGACATTACATAAAAGACTGTCCAGAGAGGTCGCCCCCCCGATACCACCGTAATTATTATCAAAGACCCCAGACTCAGCAGCATTTTCAGCAGTGTTTCCAGCAGTGCTTGGGAAAGAAACGCCTGGTGAAGCGCGGCTGAGGAGCCCTGGGCGAGGACAACAAATCAAAGGCCACCCAGACCCAATCACGCACCAACCCAGATTGTTCCAGATGCAAAGAAGAGGGTCCAACCCACGGGACAACCCACAGGACAACTGAGATGGGGACACGGCGGCAACTGGTAACTGCTTTGTCCTTTGACTTTAATCATAAGAATATTCACGGTGTTCCCACAGGCAAACATGGACCTAAAGGTAGTCCTTCAGACATTTTAATTATAGGTGATTCTCTTAATGGTCCAAAGGAAATCATTGTTGTTCCAGAAATTCTGACAGTGCAGCCAGGACAAGAGATCCTGGTTCAGGTACACTGCATAGACTTACCATTTTTTCTTTCTAAGGGAACTCCAATAGCACAAGCCTTTTTACTCCCAAAGAATCACAGGGAACAGATCACTCTCAACCCTACAGCTATGTGGGCACAAGTCATGGGACCATCCAAGCCTACCATTGAGTGTGGCCTCTCTTGCAAAGGAGAGAAGACCCACCTGCCAGGGATGCTGGACACCGGTGCTGACGTGACCATCATCGCCCATTCAGATTGGCCAGCACACGGGGATCTACAACCTGTTGCAGGCATGATTACCAAGATTGGTGGAACTACGGTATCCATGAGAAGTAAAAACAACAACCGCGTTGAAGGGCCTGAAGGCAAGCTGGCAACCATCCGACCATTTGTGGTAAGGGCCCCCATCACCCCTTGGGGCCCAGATTTTCTATCCCAGTGGGGAGCTTCTCTATGTATTCCCACCCAGGATTTCTAACTGGGGCCACTGAGTTAAGCGCACTGCCAGAAACACCCCGTCTCACCTGGAAAAGTCACAGCCCGATCTGGCAGGAACAGTGGCCCCTGAAAAAAGCCAAGCTGCGCATCTTAAACAACGTTTTGGAAGAACAGCTCAAATAAGGCCACATAGTAGAGTCCGACAGCCCTTGGAACTCTCCAGTCTTTGTTCTACCAAAGCCCGGGACAAAAAGGTGGAGGCTTCTCCACAACCTTTGCAGATTCAACGAGGTCATTGAGGACATGGGCCCTCTCCAGCCTGGCCTGCCCTCCCCATCGATGATGCCTAGGGACTGGACACTCGCTATCATAGACATTAAGGACTGTTTCTTCAGCATTCCACTGCACACTGAGGATGCTCCACGGTTTGCTTTCTCTGTTCCCTCTATTAACAAGGAGGGCCGGCTCAAAAGATATCATTGGCTTTATCTTTTTCAGGGTCTCAAAAACAGCCCAAGTATTTGTCAGTGGTATGTGGCTCACATCCTGTCTCCCATTTGGAAATCATTTCCAGACGCTATCATCTATCACTATATGGATGACATTCTGGTGTGTGCTTCAGACAAAGTTTACTTGGACACCACAGTTAAAAAGACTATTGAAGCCATAGAAAAGGCAGGAATGGAGATTCATGAGGACAAAATCCAGCACACTGAGCCATGGACTTACCTTGGAGTCCAGATCTGGGAAAGGACCATCGTTCCTCAGCAGATCACCATCAACCATGACCCGAAAACCCTGAGGGACTTACACAACCTGTGGGGATCCATCAACTGGGTATGTCCACTGCTAGGGCTTACAACAGAGGACCTTGCTCCCTTGTTCAGTCTCCTTCGTGGACCCAAGGACCTGAACTCTCCCTGCACTCTCACAGAAGAAGCCAGAGGTGCCATCGTCAAAGTCCAGGAAGCCCTGTCTTCACACAAAGCCCATCGCTACGAGCCCAGTCTGCCTTTCCAGTTCGTCGTTCTGGGAAAAGCACCCCGATTTCATGGACTGATTTTCCAATGGGACCATCAGCTGCGAGACCCTTTGTTGATACTGGAATGGATTTTTATAAGTAGCCAGCCTACAAAGACTCTTACCACCTACCAGGAGGTTATAGCACATTTAATAAAAAAGGCCAGGGCTCGCCTTTGCTCCCTTTCAGGTTGTGATTTTGAATGCATATACTTGCCAATAACTCTTAAGGACTTTGAGGATTTATTTCAGACCAATGCAAGCTTTCAATTTGCCTTGGACAGTTATATGGGTAGAATCTCAGCACATATCCCAGAACACAAACATTTTAACAAGAATGAAACTTTTCATTTGATTCCTAAGCAAATCCAAAGCAGAAAGCCTCTCAAGGTTCTAACCCTCTTTACAGATGGCTCAGGGTCCTCTCACAAATCAGTGATTACTTGGAGAGACCCCCAAACACAAGATTGGCAATCTGATGTACAAGTGGTGGAAGGATCACCACAGATTGCAGAATTAGCAGCTGTTGTCAAAGCCTTTGATAAATTTAAAAACGAGCCTTTCAATTTAGTCACAGATTCTGCCTATGTTGCGGGAATAACTATGGGAGCAGAACATGCACTTCTTAAGGAAGTTTCTAATCCAAAGTTGTACCAACTGCTCTCTAAATTAATACAACTGTTCTCCCACAGAAAGCAACCTTACCACATAATGCATGTGAGGTCACACACTGACCTCCCAGATTTTGTTGCAGAAGGCAACAGGAAAGCAGATGCATTAGCAATGACAGTACAAACTGCTAATATTCCTAACATCTTCTCCTAGGAAAAGTTGTCACATGCGTTTTTCCATCAAAATGCACCTGCCCTTATGAGAATGTTTAAGCTCTCGAAGGAGCAGGCAAAGGCTATTGTAGCTACATGCTCAAATTGCCAAAACTACCAAATACCATCTATGGGGACAGGAGTCAATCCCAGAGGTCTGAATAGCTGCCAGCTGTGGCAGACAGATGTAACTCACTTTGCACCTTTTGGAAGGTCAAAATATGTGCATGTATTGGTTGACACATTTTCAGGAACGGTATTTGCATCATCACATGCAGGAGAAAAGACCATGCACACAATAAAACACTTTCTCCTCACTTTTGCCACCCTGGGTGTACCAAAGGAGATCAAAACAGATAATGGACCAGCCTATACCTCCAACAAGTTAAAGGAGTTCTTCAATGAATGGGGCATAGTGCACAATCCCAGCATACCTATAAACCCCACAGGACAACCCATCGTGGAAAGGACACATCAAACCCTCAAAAGAGTCCTCGAGCAACAGAACAGGGACACAAAAGCCACGACTCCAGTGGAAAGACTTTGCAAGGCTCTCTATGTCATCAACTTCCTGAACTGTACAGCATCAGAGCCTGACCCACCAATTCTTCGCCACTTTGCAAATACCACCCAAGCAAAGCTCACTGAGAAACCACCTGTGCTCGTGAAGGACCCTGAAACACACCAAATTTCTGGGCCTCACCAGTTGATTACTTGGGGAAGAGGGTATGCGTGCGTGCTACTACCATATGGTCCAAGGTGGTACCCAGGAAAACACGTGAAACCATACTTAGGCACTGTGAACACTACTCCTGCAGACGGGGACAAGAACTCTCCTGAGGAAAACACAAGACCACCTCAAAACCAAACCAGTTCTGCCTGGAGACGAAGACGTCGCTGAACACCCACAAACACAAGAACAGACCGCCCCATTACAAGACAGCAGACAAGACAGAAAGCTAAAAAATAGTCTGCTCTATCAGGCCATAGATAGCCTTATCTCTGAAATGGTCTCTGAATTATGCGTTATTACACTGTGTTTTGTGTTTTAAAAATCCCTTTACTTCCCTCTTCCTAACCCTCAAAAACTCCTAACCCCGAAGCCACTCCTCCTTCCTTAGTGTAGCTTAGAAACTAAAAGAAAAAGGGGGGGAGAAGGGGAACACAGAAAAGGACAAGGAAGAATTCCCTCTCATCATAAAGTTAACAATTCTGCTTATGTTCCCTATCAGAAGCCCTATTCTTGCCCAAAGATGAAAAATATCTCCGTCGGTGCTGTTCTCACCGCTGCCTGGATTTTCGTCACCGTACCGCGTGCCTTCGGCTGGATTAGCCCTCAGCCCAGCCATAATGTTTGGGTAACCTTAGCAAAGACATAAACAAGACAACATGTGCTTGTCCATGGGAAGCGTTGATAATCCACTTTCTACTTGTCTAGTAGGAATTCCCTCTGTAGCAGACGACTGGCCTGTCTATAACTCAGAGCTCCTCCGCACCACAGGTAAGAGACCCAATGTGGCTGATACTTGGGACGAGTGGACAAAAATTCTACCAGATGCTCGAGAGGAACCCCAAGAATTGGATCTGTTGGAGTCCTCCATGGCCACATATTGTGTCAAATTTTACTTTAGATGTCCAAAAAACAACTGTCCAGAAATTGACCAACACAAAAACACATATCAAAAAAATGTATCACCAATTAACAAAGCCTATAACTCTCATGATTGGTGCAATTACACGGCTCGTGCAATTTCTGTGTCTTCTCTCCATCCCAAAGTATTACCCAAGGGAATGTTGCTCATCTGTGGTGACAGAGTATGGGCTGGGATCCCCTCCCGACTCCAGGGAGGTCCCTGTACCCTTAGAAGACTTTCTCCCCTTACTCCAAACATCACCCTGTTACATAATTGGAAAAAGGAAAGCGAATTGAAACACCTAAAAAGGTCCTACACTGAATTTGATGAAAATTGTGATCCTAAATTATACGATTTGAACAAACTAAAAAAGATCACTGTCTCCCTGTTTTTACCCTGGGTAGCTGTGGCTAAAGCCCTCGGTGAAATCAATCACCTTGGGTGCTGGCCCAGCAAACAAGCTAACGCTACATGTGCAGCCCTGAGTGATCTCTTAAAGGACGAAGAAACCACCAGACAGGCTTCGCTCCAAAACCGAGCAGCAATCGACTTCCTGCTGCTTGCCCACGGACACGGCTGTGAGGACTTTGAAGGAGTGTGCTGCTTCAACTTCTCTTCGCGCTCGGAATCCATCCATGTGAATATCCAGAAACTGAAAGATCTTGTGAAGGACTTGAAAGTAGAAAGAATCTCAGACTGGGTAAATGAACCTTTTGGGCAATGGGGATTAACGGGATGGGTTGCATCTTTAGATAAGAGAATGTTGTTAATTCTTGTAATTGTTATCGTACTAGCTATGTTCTCGTGCCCTGTTCACTGTTTCAAAAGAACTATAGCAAATGCCTTTTTTGTAAAAACAGAAAGTGGAATTGTAGTAAACGCCACAAGCCTTGCCAAGACACGCGGCAGCTGCAGCTCCTGCACTTCTGCCTCTTGCTGGGCATCTCCCTGGCTGCCCTCCTGGGCAACGGCCTCATCATCAGCGCCGTAGCCTGCAGCCACCACCTGCACACGCCCATGTTCTTCTTCCTGCTCAACCTGGCCCTCACTGACCTGGGCTCCATCTGCACCACTGTCCCCAAAGCCATGCACAATTCCCTCTGGGACACCAGGGACATCTCCTACACTGGATGTGCTGCTCAGCTCTTTTTGTTACTGTTCTTCATGGGAACAGAGTACTTCCTCCTGACCATCATGTGCTATGACCGCTACGTGTCCATCTGCAAACCCCTGCACTACGGGACCCTCCTGGGCAGCAGAGCTTGTGCCCACATGGCAGCAGCTGCCTGGGCCAGTGCCTTTCTCTATTCACTGCTGCACACAGCCAATACATTTTCCCTGCCCCTGTGCCATGGTAATGTCCTGGGTCAGTTCTTCTGTGAAATCCCACAGATCCTCAAGCTCTCCTGCTCCAAATCCTACCTCAGGGAATTGGGGTTCATTCCAGCTAGTGCCTGCTTATCCTTGTGTTGTTTTGTGTTCATTGTTTTCTCCTATGTGCAGATCTTCAGGGCTGTGCTGAGGATCCCCTCTGAGCAGGGACGGCACAAAGCCTTTTCCACCTGCCTCCCTCACTTGGCTGTGCTCTCCCTGTTCCTCAGCACAGTTCTCTTTGCTCACCTGAAGCCCCCCTCCATGTCCTCCCCATCCCTGGATCTGGCCCTGTCAGTTCTGTACTCAGTGGTGCCTCCAGCCCTGAACCCCCTCATCTACAGCCTGAGGAACCAGGAACTCAAGGCTGCAGTGTGGAGACTGATGACTGGAGGCTTTCCAAAACATTAAAATGCTGACTGAAAATTGCTTGAAATAAAAGTCATCTTTGATACTTCTTGTTGGTTTAAATATAGGGCTTTTTTCCCCCTTTTTTTAGTTTTTTCATCTTGTCCACACAGATTGTGTCATTGTTCATGCCATTACTCATTTTTTTTCTCTCCACCTTCCTTGTGACCAGAGACTGTGTCAATGAGGAGCTGCAATCTTGGTGCCTTTAAAGGAACTAAAGGATCTCCCAGCAGAGTTTTCTGCAGAGATACCCTTTGTTGCCTTCTCTGGAGCTGCAGCAGCAATGTCTGTGTGCAGAGCTGGGGGCAGATCAGGGCTGGCCCAGCAGCTGTGCCCAGCAGCAGCAGCACTTGGTGTTGCCAGTGCTGCTGCCGTGGCCCTGCCCCGCTGCCCTGGTGGCCCTGGTGTTGCTGCAGGGCCTGAGTGCTCTCGGGGCCGGGCACAGCCCTGGGGGTGGCAGTGCCGGGGCTGCAGCAGGGACAGGCCATGGGCACTGCTGGGGCAGCGCTGCCGCCTCAGGCCAGGCCCTGGGGGCTCCAGGCTCCTTGCCCAGGCTCTCTCAAGAACACGGCCAGGCCAATGCTCAGCACAGAAACCCCCGTGAGCAGCCCCAGGCTGGCCGTGGGCAGGCTGGGGGCAAACAGCATGGCTGGGGCTCTGCAAGGGCCCTGGGGCACATGGGAAGGAGCAGCAGAGCAGGGGCTGATCCATCCCCAGTGCGCTGCACAGCCCAGGGCAGCGTCCCAGAGCGTCCTGATGGAGCTGCCAACAACATCCCCCCTCTGCAGCCCTGGCCTCTCCCCCAGCTCACACAGGTGCCCCATCCTTGCAGGCACAGACACGGCAGCACTGGCTCAGCAGCCCCTGTTTGCATTGCACACAGCAGGGGGAGCACCCCCATGCTGGTGCTGTGGGGACATGAACCTGAGGCAGCACAAATGCCATCAGCCCCTGGGGCCAGCAAGGGCTGGGGGACACCAGGGAAAGCACTCAGCTTTGTCCTGGCCTCTGCACTCAGCCAGAAAGTTTGTTCCCATCAGCTGGGAGTTTCCTGTCCCACTGCAGATGCTGTTGCTCAGAGCCAGGGCTGCCTGGCAGCCACCCCAAAACATCCTTGAGCATTTTCTCTGCTTCTGCTTTGCTTTATTTACTCTTCCCTGGTATGAATTTCTTCCCATTGCCCAGCCCTGTTCCCTCCCCTGCAAACATCCCATCCCTGTTTGCCCTCTCCTCTCTGGCCCCACTCCCCATTGCAGTTCCTGACTTGGCACCATGGGAACATCCCTTTGGCAGCAGGATCATCCTACAAGTGCTGCAGGAATTGTCTGTAGGCTCCTGCAGTGCCTGCTGCTGCTCCCTTGCCAGAGGCACCCCAGGCCAGGGGGGCCCATCTGGGCTGCTGTGTCTGCCTCTGGGGCTTCCTGTTGTGGGCAATGAGGAGGAGCTGCAGAGGCTCTGCAGGACTGACAGGATGGGCTGTGGGGCTGGCAGGAGAAGCTGAGGGACCTGGGCTGGTGGAGCTGCTGAAGAGGAGGCCCAGGGCTCCTCCTGCAACTGCTCCAAGGGTGGTTTCAGAGAATCCCAGAATCAGCAAGGTTGGAAAAGGACTTGGAGATCATCAAGTCCAACCTGTGCCCTGACACCCCCTTGTCTCCCCTGAGCCTTCTCTTCTCCAGGATAAACAGCCCCAGCTCCCTCAGCTGCTCCTCACAGGACTTGTGTTCCAGACCCCTCCCCAGCCTTGTTGCCCTTCTTTGGACACGCTCCAGCCCCTCCTTGTCCTTCCTAAATTCGGGGGCTCAGAACTGGACACATCACTCGAGGTGCTGCCCAAGCATTGCTGAGCACAGGGGAAGAATCACTGCCCTGCTCCTGCTGCCCACACCATTCCTGATCCATAGGAGTGGCAGGAGTTGGATGAGGGAAATCAGTGGGAGGGGGTGGGGACAGAGTCTGATTGACTGTCAGCCATAAAAGGTCTTGATCTTCATATTTATTCAAACTGCCGGAGGAGGTACCTGGATTCAATATCAACTGGACATTGCACATATTAATGTATCAAAGGGAAAAGAAAACATAAACAGGACCTAAAAAATCTTTTATCACTGTCTTTTTAAATATCATATATTCACTTTCAATACACTACTGACATCTACTTAACTACAAATTATTTGGAAACTGAAATCAAATTATTCCCAGAGGCTTGGCTTGTTAAGGTGTTCTGAATGGTAATGAGCCCTGGGACACTGAATTCCTGCACTGAAGAGCTGAAGGCTGAACAAGCCTCTGCAGCAGGAAAATTCAGCAGCAGCCTCCAAGGTGCTGAGGATGTCAGCAGCCCCCACTGAGGCCATCCCTGCCCAGAGAGCGTGGGGGAATGGGCAGACAAGGAGAGCGTCCCTGGGGCTGGGGCAGCACAACTCAGAGGCACCAGCGGCTCCAGCTGGGCAATGGAGTGTGGGATGTGGCTGGGAAAGCCCTGCCTGGGCTGGGCCAAGCAGGACACACAAGCCCTGACTCCCATCTCCCAAACAACTCTCTCATGGAGACATTTAAAAGGAATTACAATTGTTTGTGTACTCTGAGTTAGATGCACAAAGAAATACCAGCAAGAGATTCTTAGGAGCTCAAAACAACCAAACAGCCTTTACTGGTAACTTTAGAAAATCAAAGAAATTTTCAGAAAAGGTTTTAAAGGACATTCAATCAACAAAAAACACTTCTCAAAGCTTTAGTTTGGCATATTCAACTTCACTAACTCTAAGTTTGTTCAATATTAAGTTAATCAAAATTTGCAATAGGACAAAAATAGAAGTATTTTTCTTTCTCTCTCTCACAAGGAGAGAAAGAAAAATAAGATTCAGAAAAGCATACACACAGCTACCACCTCCTGGATTCCAGCAGTGTTCAAACGGAAATTCCAGGAAGATGTAGCGATTGTAGGATGTTTGCTTGCCTTGTGGTCAGCCTTCAATACCCCTTGGTTTTCCTGACCCCTTCCCCCAGGTGGGCCTTGGGCTCATTTGGTCCCTCAGGAGCTGGGCTGGGGGCTGCAGAGGTGGCTGTGGAGCATTGCCTGTGCTGTGCCAGGGACTGGCAGCCACTGCTGGGCTGGGATAGAGGCTCTGGGGGAATTGGGGCTCCAGGGCAGGGCAAGGCTGGACCTGCTCTTTCATACCCCACACATGAAATGTTTTGAGCCAACAATCTCCTCCAGTCAGTCACAACAGGGAATGTTGGAGGTGGAACCCCAAATGTAGCTATGGGCACCTAGATGAGAAGGACAGTTCTTTTCCATAGGAAGGAAACCACAGAGCCCCAGTGTTGTGATAGCAGATGAGAAGAGACCCCCAACATACAGGTCAGCTGGACCAGTCAGCCAGTCCATGGGAGGCCAAACCAGCCAGAGGTATTCTGTGTTCCCTTGGTTTTATGGGGCTCCACAGTATCACAATGGCCCCTTGATTACAGGAAGACATGCATTGCCACAATGCACCCTCGGTTCAATCAGGTCCCACATTATGACAATGGCCCCAAGGTTGCAGAAGGCCCCAAAGTGTCACAATGATACCAACAATTCCATGGAGTCCAACAGTGTCACAATGGTCTCCATGGTTCCCCAGGCCCCACAATGTGACGTGACTCCTCTGTTCCATGAGCCCTGTAGTATCACAATGGACATTTGGACCCTGGGGGTTTGCAGTGTCACAATGGTCTCCTTTGGCTCCAGAGTGTCACAAGGGACCCTTGATTCAATGGGATTCCACAATGTTACCATGGCTTCTAGGTTCCATGCAGCCCTGCAGTGTCACAATGGTCTCCTTTGGTTTCCCACTGTGACAATGGTTCACTGATGAGACGAAGTCCTGCAATGTCACAATGGACCTTTGGTTCTATGCAGCCCTGCAGTGTCACAAAGGCCTCTTGGTTTCACCAGACCCCACAGGATCACAATGGTCCTCTTGGTTCTGTGGGGACTCCCAGGGTCACAATGGTCTTACTGGTTCCATGAGGCCTCACAGTGGCACAATGCTGTAAGCTAAGTTAAATGCTGCTAAGACTTGTTCTTTGGCTAAGTTGTTACGTTTAATATAACCTATAAGCTAAGTTAAACATTAAGTGTTATTTCTTTGTTAAATTGCATAGTCATAGGTTATAATTTAGGTGAAATACTGTTACACTCTGTTCTTTTGCTAAATTTTGAAGTTGAAGGTATCAGGTGTGGTTTAGGTATAAGTTAAGTCCTATTAAGTTTGAGCTCTGTTGAGCTTTTGGGCCTTATTCCTTTTATCCTTGCCCTCACTGTCCTTGTGTCACACACAAACACAGAGGGACAGTTCTTGTTCATTTCTGGTTTGATTGCCTGGATTTGGTTTGGTTGTGTTGTTCCTTTGTTTCCTTGGTGTGCCTGAAGTGTCCAGTCAGGAGCAGAGTGACTCTTGCCAAGGAACTTTGTGCTGCTGTCCCTTAATATTCAATCTGGTTTTTGCTGATCCCTTGCTGGGGATTTTTTTCAGCACTCTCAAGGCCTCGTTGGTAACAGGTTGAAGGAGCCCTGGCCCAGGCTCTGGCCCTGGGGGACACGGGGACGCAGCCAGGGGGTCCCTGTCCACCTGTGCCACCCCCAGGGCCCCGGCCCCCCCGTCCCCGTGTCAGGCTCTGGGGTCGATCTCGTGGAACATCCTCTGGGGGAGGCTGCGGGGCCGGGGGCGGGGGGACCCGGGGGGACAGGGGACCCCGCTGTGCACGAGCAGGGTTGGACTGCTGTGGGGGGAGCTGTGAGGGGAGCTGGGGCAGAGTGACCTCCCCAGTGACCTCACTCAGCCTCTGTGATGTCACACAATCCCTGTGATGTCACACAGTTATTCCCAGACTGGATTAATACTGGGAGTGTCCGAGAGTGACTGGGAACACACCCTGCACATCATCCCTGTACTGGGGGTGACTGGGAGCAACTGGGAGCAAATGGCATCATACTGGGAATGACTGGGTTGATCTAGCTGGAGGCAAATGGGACCATACTGGGAGTGGTTGGAAGTAACTGGGATTATACTGGGACCATATTGGGAGTGCTGGCATGTGACAAGGATCATACTGGAGGTTACTGGGCTCATACTGATGTTTAAAGGGGGCAACTGGGATCACACTTTTGGCTACTGGGAGCAACTGAGAGAAACTGGATCATACTGGGAGGAACCTGGATTGGGGTTCCAGGGCAGGGCAAGGCTGGACCTGCCCCTTCCTCCCCCACACGTGAAATTATTTAGCCAACAATCTCCTCCAGTCTGTCACAACAGGGAATATTGGAGGTGGAACCCAAATTTGGCCATGGAAACCTGGACTAGAAGGACAGGAAAGAAAGCACAGAGCCCCAGTGTTTGGAAGGCAGGTGAAAGCCTCAGTAAGCCAAGGTCAGCCAGACTTGTCAGGAATGGCAGATTTTGTCTGGAAGCACAGTTTGGATTTAAGGAATTTTGCAGGTGGAACCCCAATCTCAGCCATGGGTACCTGGAGAAGCAGGATGGTTCTTTCCCATAAGAAGGAATGCACAGAGCCTTCCCCAGTGTTTTGGGGACAGAAGGGAAGTGGCTCCTGTGTAACCATTGCCAGCCAGACTTCTTCTGGCAATATTCCAATGGGAACAGTCTCTGGATATAAGGAAATTTGGAGGTGAAATCCCAATTCTGGCCATGCGTGCCTGGAGGAGAAGGACAGATCTTTTCCATATGAAAGAAAGTACAGAACACCAGTGTTTCAATAGCAGATAAGAGGAGACCCTCAACATGCCAAAGTTAAATGGACCAGTCAGGTAGTCCATGGGAGGTCAAACCAACAGGACCTTTTCTCTGTTCCCTTGGTTTTATGGGGCCCCATAGTATCACAATGGCCCCTTGATTTCAAAAAGATCTGCAGTGTCACAATGGTCCCAACGATTCCATGAGGCTCTGCAGTGTCACAATGGTCTCCATGGTTCCATAGGCCCCACAATGTGACGTGACTCCTCTGTTCCATGAGCCTTGCAATGTCACAATGGACCTTTGGACCCTGGGGGTTTGCAGTGTCACAATGGTATCCTTTGGTTCCACAGTGTCACAAGGGACAATTGATTACAGGAGGCCTCTCTGTGTCACCCTGGAGCTTTGGTTCCATGCAGCCCTGCAGTGTCACAATGAACCCTTGGTTCAATGGGGTTCCACAATGTTACCATGGCCTCTTGGTTTCATGCAGCCCTGCAGTGTCACAATGGTCTCCTTTGGTTACCCAGTGTCACAATGGACCCCTGATGATATCAGGTCCTGCAATGTCACAATGGACCTTTGGTTCCATGCAGCCCTGCAGTGTCACAAAGGCCTCTTGGTTTCACCAGGCCCCACAGTATCACAATGGTCCTCTTGGTTCTGTGGGGATCCCCAGGGTCACAATGGTCTCACTGGTTCCATGAGGCCTCCCGGTGTCGCAATGCTTTGCTTATTCCATGGGGCCTCATAGTGTCACAATGGTGTCCATGATTCCATGAGTCCCCTCAGTGTCACAATGGCCCCTTGGTTCCCTGACACCCCAAAGTGTCACAATTGCCTCCATTGTTCCGTGAGGCCCTGTGGTGTCACAATGGACCCTTGGTTTGATGGGGCCTCTCAGTGGCACAATGATCCCTGCATTCCATGGAGCCACACAGAGTCAGTACCATCCCCTTGGTTCCATGAGGCCCCACAGTGTCACAATGGTCCCTTGGTCTCACAGGGCCCCACAGTGTCACAATGGTCTCTTGGTCTCATAGGGCCCCACAGTGTCACAATGGTCCCTTGGTTCCATGGGCCCTGTGCTGCTGCATGCCCCCCTCCCCTTCTCAGCCCGCCCTGCCAGCTGAGAAATGCTCCTTGGGGCTCGGCCTTGGCCAGCAGCCCCTGGGCTCAGCTCCTCTGCAGCTCATCACAAACACTGTCTGCTCCAGGCACTGCTGCTGCCCAACCAGCTCCTGCTTTCTGCAGGAGCAGCCCTGGGAACTGTTTTTGTTCCCTCCGTGGCACAACATCCCTGTTCTCACACTGCCAAAGAAAGCTGTTGGTGCCAAGTGCGGCCAGGATGAACCATGGCTGGGACTGAAGCCCCTCTCTTGGGGCCCTGCAAACAGCGCTCCAAAAGGAGCCCTTGGAGCTCTCCTGGGCCAGCCACTCCCTCTGAGTGGGGCCTCTCCCAGCCAGGAACTCTCCCGTTTGCTGCACTCGGGGATCCCCAACAACCACGGAGCCTGGGCCGAGCCCCCCACTGCTCCAGGCTCAACCCTTCAGCCGCTGGGGAGATGCCAAAGGATCCACAGGGAGCATTTCCTGCCCTCAGGGGAATTTCTCGCATGTGCCTTGCACTGACTCTGTGTCTGTGTGCACACAGGAGTGCCTGTGCTGGGGAAATGTGGCAGAACTGCTGCTCTCTGAGGGGTTTGAGTGCCTTGGATAGCTGAGTCAGTCATATATCCACGTATCAGTAAGTGAGGTTAAATCACAAGGTATAAACTAAGTTAAATGCTCCTGAAAGTTTTTCTTTTTCTAAGTTGTTAAGTTTAATTAAAGTTATTAGGTAAGTTAATTTTTGTTAAGTGTGACTCCCCTGTTAAATTGCTAAGTCATAGGTTTTAAGTTAGGTTAAATACTGTTAAGTGCTGTTCTTTTGCTAAATTGTGAAATTTAAGGTCTCAGTTAAGGTTAAGGCATAAGTTAAGTCCTGTTAAGTTTGAGCCCTGTGAAGCTTTTGGGCCATATTCCTTTTATTCTTGCTCTTACTGTCCTTCTGTCACACACACACAAGGGGACAGTTTTCAGTTCATTTCTGGTTTGATTGTTTGGAATTTTTTCGGTTTTGTTGTTGCTTTGTTTCCTTGGTGTGTCTGAAGTGTCCAGTCAGGAGCAGAGTGACTCTTGCCAAGGAACTTTGTGCTGCTGTCCCTTAATATTCAATCTGGTTTTTGCTGATCCCTTGCTGGGGATTTTTTCAGCACTCTCAAGGCCTCGTTGGTAACAGGGTGAAGGAGCCCTGGCCCAGGCTCTGGCCCCGGGGGACACGGGGACGCTGCCGGGGGGTCCCTGTCCCCCTGTGCCACCCCCAGGGCCCCGGCCCCCCCGTCCCCGTGTCAGGCTCTGGGGTCGATCTCGTGGAACATCCTCTGGGGGAGGCTGCGGGGCCGGGGGCGGGGGGACCCGGGGGGACAGGGGACCCCACTGTGCACGAGCAGGGTTGGACTGCTCTGGGGGGAGCTGTGAGGGGGGCCGGGGCAGAGTGACCTCCCCAGTGACCTCACACAGCCCCTGGGATGTCACACAATCCCTGTGATGTCGCATAGCCCCTGTGATGTCACACAATCCCTGTGATGTCCCATAGCCCCTGTGATGTCACACAGCACCTGTGATGTCACACTGCCTCCTGTGATGTCACAGCCTACTCTGGGATGTCACAAAGCACCCTTATGATTTCACAGAACCAGCTCTGGGATGTCACCCTGGAATATCATGCTGTTGCACTGTGATGTCACAGAAGACTCTGTGATGTCAGGAATTCAACCTGTGATGTCACCACCCTCTCTCTGATGTCACAGAGCCTCCCTCTATGAATGCAGGATCTGCTCTATGGCCTCACACCCTACTCATGATGTCACAGACAGATGTGTGATGTCACAACCCCCTCAGTGATGTCACAAAACCCTCTCTGTGATGTCATACTGCCACTCTGTAATGTCACAGCACACACTTTGTCATCCTAGCCCCGTCTATGACATCATACAGCCATGCCATGATGTCACAGCCTGCTCTGTGGTGTCACAGAATCCTCTCTATGATGCTGTAGCTGCACAATGACCTCACACAACAAACTCTCTGATGTCACAGCCCAATCTGTGACATCACACAGCCCACTCTGTGCTGTCACACAGCCCCTTGCTGACATCCCAGCTGCTCTGTGCCTCTATGACACAGCCACAGAGGTGCTGCTGTGACACAGCCCCCTCTGGGACATGCCACAGCCCCTGCCAGTGCTGAGCCCCTGTGAGCTCTGTCTGTGCCCTGCTGGTGTCCCTGAGGGGCCCCGGCAGTGCCCCAGCCCTGCTGGGCTGTGCACAGGAGCTGCTCCTGGCCAGAGCTGTCTCTCTGCAGCGCTGCCCTTGCCAGGAGCTGCCTCTGGGCCAGGAGCCCGGCCCAGCTCAGCAGCACAGACACAGCACAAGGACTTCAATGACCCTCTGGGGCTTTGGTGCCCTTTGCATCAGACTCAGTCCCTCAGAGCGTGCTCAAAGAACTTCTCAAGTGCTCAAAGTGATATTGAAACACTGAATTTTCTTGTACTTTAAAGAGATCCCTGTGAGGGACAGGCCTGAGAAAGTGTCCCCAGGTTCTGGGGAGAGCAGAACACTGCAGGCAGTGATGGCAGCCAGGGACAAGCAAGGCAAAGCTGTCTCTGCTGCTGAGCACACCTGGATTTGTGTCAGGAATGCAAAGGGCCAAAGCCTGAGCCCCAGCCCCTGGCCAGGAAGATGCTGTCCCTCCCTCCTTGCTCAGGGCTCTTCCCGGGATGGGCACTGGCATGTGGGGATGGGCAATGCCAAGGGCAGGAGCATGGGGCGGCCCCTGCCAGGCTGCTGAGCAGGGACAAGGAGGCAATGAGGCCCCAGGCCTGCAAGGGTCACTTGTCCCCTCGTGGCCTCAGGCCCAGCAGCCATGGCCAAAGTGCTGCCCAAGTTGGCTCTGTCAGGGCTGTCTTGCAGCTGCTGCCCATCCCTGTGCCCTGTGCAGCCCAGGCTGTCCCACGGTGTCCCTGCCCTGCGCCTCTGTCCCTGCAGGCTGTTGGCATCGCCCGGCTGCCCGACCTGGCTGGGCCCTTCCTTTGCTGTCAGCTCTGCCTCCCGCCTGCCTCTGCCTGCCCACACAAAACCTTGGCCTTGATACCAAAAGTTTTAATTAAGTTTTTACTGTGCCTGTGAACTTCTAGCACAGGAACAAGGTATTCAGGGGCGGCCTTCCCAGCAGAAATGGTTGGAAGAGAACAAAAAGACATCTGGTTCAAGGCAGAAGTGATAGAAAAAAGAAGGACTGAATCTGGGAACTTGGGATGGGTTTTATGGTAATGGGTAAATTGCATAAATAATACATGTTTAGCGATGCGGGTAGAATTACCTGTCCACAAAGGGTTAGGAGTTATCCTTCACTAGGTGTCAGGCTTGAATAAATGATACCCTCTTAAACAGCAAATTAGTTTTAATGAGTCTTACTCTGATATTTTTGAGATTTGGTTATGGCAGGGTCTCACAAACCCAAGGAGTCAGCTGTGATGCTGCGCAAACTCATGGAACAAAGGGTCCATTGTGACACTATGGAACCCCATGGAACCAAAATCCATTGGGACCACATTAAACCAATGGTCCATTGTGATACTGCGGATCCCAGGAGACCATTGTGACACTGAGAAACCTCTTGGAATCAAGGGGCCATTGTGACAGAGCAAGGCCTCATGGAATCATGGCTCCATTGTGACACTGCAGAACCTCACAGAACCAAGGTGACCGTGTTCTACTGTGGAACCTCATGGAACAAAGGGTCCATGGTGACACTGCAGAACCAAGGAGACTGCTGTTGGCTGTGTGAAAGCTCATGAAACCAGAAGTCCATTGTGACACAGCAAGGCCTCATAGAACCAAGGATCCATTGTTAAACTGTGTGGCCTCATGGAGCCATGACCCACTGTGACACAGCATGGCCATGTGGAGCCAAGGAGCCGCTGTGACACTGCAGATCCAAAGAGACCATTGCGACTGAGGAACATCATGGAACCAAAAGTCCATTGTGACACTGTGGGGCCCTGTGGAACCAAGGGGACCACAATGACTTTGTGGGGCCTCATGGAACAATGGAGACTGTTCTGACACTTTGGGACCCACTGGAACCAAGGGACCATGATAGCATGGCAGGGCCTCATGGAATCAAGGGGACTACAGTGAACACTGTGGGTCTCCATGGGATGAAGGGTCCAATGGAACCAAGGATACCATTGTGACACTCTGGGGCATTATGGAACCAAAGGTCCATTGTGACACAGCAGGGTCTCATGGAACCATAGAGGCCATTTTTACACTTTGAGACCTTGTGAAACCAAAGGGCCATTGTGGTACTTCAGAGCCTTGTGGAGCCAAGGGGACCACAGTGACACTGTGGGGCTCAGTGAAACCAATGGTCTGTTGTCACACTGCAAGTCCTTATGGAATCATGGAGACCATTGTGACACCAAAGGCCTCACTGAACCAAGGGGGTCTTGTGACACTACAAGGTCTCATGGAAGCAAGGAACCATTGTGACACTCTGGAGTCTTGGCAGGCCAAGGGGCAGTTGTCACACTGTGTGGCACCATGGAACAAAGGAGTCCATTGTGACACTGCAGGGCCCTGTGGAACTAAGGATTCATGGAACAGTGCTGGAACACATGGAACCAAGGGGTCCATTGTCACATTGCGGGGCCTCATAAAGAATGCGGCATCCTGGAGGCCATTATGAGACTTTGAGGCCTTGTTGAATCAATGGGCTCTGCAGGGCCTCATGGAACCTTCTGACACTGTGAGTCCCCATGGAACCAAGGGTCCAGTGGGACAGCAAGGAGACTGTTGTTGGCTGTTGTTGGCAGTACAGTAGCTCATGGAATCAAAAGTCCACTGTGAAATTGTGCGGCCTCATGGAACCATGGAGACCATTATGACACTTAAGTACCCACTGGAACCCAGGGGCCTTTGTGACACCACAGGGTCTCATATAACCAAGGCAACCACTGTGACACTGCAAGGCCTCATGGAACCAATGGGCATTGCACAGTTCCATGGAAACAAGGAAACCATTTTGTCACTGCAAGGACTCATGGAAGCAAGGGGCCATTGTGACACTGTGGAGCCAAAGAGACTATTTTTATATCACTGGGCCTCATGGAAACAAAGATCTGTTGTGATTCTACAGGGCCTCATGGAACCAAGGGGAAATTGTGATGCTGCAGGACCCCAAGGATCCAAGAACATGGAACAGGTCTGGCTGGCTGGGCCTCCTGGGGGCTGCCTGACTGGTCCAGCTGACCTTGGCTTGTTGAGGGTCACTTCTCTCAGCCCCGAAACCCTGGAGTTCTGTGCTTTCCTTCCTGTGGGAAAGAACTGTCTTTCTTCCTCCAGGGGTTCATAGCCAAAATTGGGATTTCTCCTCCAAACTTGATTATATCCAAGGATTTTTCCCATATGAAACCTGCCAGGACAGACAGCTCTGCCTGGCCTTGGCCTCTTGGGGGCCTACTCTCATCTGCCTTCAAAAAAGTGGGGGCCTGTGCTTTTCTTCCCATGCAAAAAAACATCTCTCAAGTCCAGGCATCCATGGCCAAAACTGAGAATCCGCCTCCAAAATTCCTTATACCCAAGGATAGCTCCCAGACAAAGGCTGCCAGGACTGTCTAGGTTCCCTTGGTTTCCTGAGGGCCAGCGCTCATCTGCCTTTGAAACACTGGGGCTCTGTATTTTCCTTCCTATGGAAAAGAACTGTCTTTCTCGTCCAGATGCCCATAGACAAAAGTGGGGTTTGGCCTCCCAAATTCTGTCTATCCAAGGATTCATGCCTGACAACAGATCTGGCTGGCCTTGGCCTCCTTGGGGCCGCCTCTAATGAGCCCTTGAAACACTGGGATCCACCCTTTCCCTCCTATGGAGAACTGTCATTCTAGCCCAGGAAAGGCTGAAATGGAATTCCACCCCTAAAACTCCCCAAATATCCAAGGGTTGCTTTCAGACTAAAGTTGCAAGGACAGGCAATTTGAGGTGTCATGGAACCATGGGGCCATTGTGAAACTGTGAGACCCCATGGAGCCAAAGGTCCATTGTGACATTGCAAGGGCTCATGGAACCATGGAGAGACAATTAAGACACTTCACAGCCTCATGGAACCAAGGGGCCATTGTGATACTGAAGGAGACCATGGAACCAAGGAGACCAATGTGACACTAAGGGGACTCATGAAATCATGGACACCATTGTGATACTATGAGGGACCATGGAATTGGCAAAGCACTGTGACACTATGAGGCCCCATGGAACCAGTGAGACCATTGTGACCCTGGGGGTCCCCACAGAACAGAGAGGACCATTGTGATACTGTGGGGCCTCGTGAAACCAAGAGGCCTTTGTGACACTGCAGGGCTGCAGGGAGCCTAGGGGCCATTGGGACATTGTGAGGCCTCGTGTCATCAGTGTTCCTTTGTGACACTGTGGAGCCAAAAGAGACCATTGTGACACTGCAAACCCCCAGGGTCCAAAGGTCCATTGTGGCATTGCAGGGCTCATGGAACAGAGGATCACATGACATTGCGGGGTCTGTGGGACCATGGAGACCATTGTGACACTTTGGGCCCTTCTGGAACCTAGAGTTTACTGTGACACTGTGGGACCCCATGGAATTAAAGCACCATTAGGACACTGTGGGGCCTCTTGGATCCAAGGCACCATTGTGACACTGTGGGGCCTCACAAAACCAAAGGAACACAGAACAGATTTGGCTGGTTTGGCTTCCCAGGGGCCACCTGACTGGTCCAGCTGACCTTGGCATGTGGAGTGTCTCTTCTCATCTGCTGCTGAAACACTGGGGCCCCTTGCTTTCCTTCCCAAAGGAAAATAACTGTTCTTCTCCTCATGGCATCCCTGGCCAGAATTGGGCCTAATTTCCTTATATCCAGGGATTGTTCCAATAAGAATATTGCCAGGACAAAAGTGGTTGGCAATGGCTTCATGCAGTTCACCTCCCATCTATCCCTAAAACACTGGGGAAAGCTTTGTGCTTTCCTTCCCATGGGAAAGAACTGTCCTGCTTTTCCAGGTGCCCATGGATGAGACTGGGTTTCCACCTCCAAAATTCCCTACATCCAAAGACTACTCCCAGACAAAATCTGCCATTCCTGACAAGTCTGGCTGGCCTTGGCCAAGTGAGGTTCTCACCTGCCTTCCAAACGCTGGGGCTCTGTGCTATGGAAAAGAATTGTTCTGCTAGTCCAGGTGCCCATGGCCAGAATTGGGTTCCACCTCCAACGGTGCCTGTTGTGACAGACTGGAGGAGATTGTTGGCTGGAAACATTTCCTGTGCGTGGGAGGAAGGGGCAGGTCCAGCCTTGCCCTGCCCTGGAACCCCAATCCCCCCAGAGCCTCTATCCCAGCCAGCAGTGGCTGCCAGTCCCTGGCACAGCACAGGCAATGCTCCACAGCCACCTCTGCAGCCCCCAGCCCAGCTCCTGAGGGACCAAATGAGCCCAAGTCCCACTGGGGGAAGGGCCCAGGGAGACCAAGGGGTATTGAAGGCTGACCACAAGGCAAGCACAAATCTTGACCCTACCTTCTCTTGGAATTTCCATCTGAACAGTGCTGGAATCCAGGAGTTGGTAGCTCTGTGTGTGCTTCTCTGTATCTTTTTTGTCTTTTTCTCTTTCTGTCTTCTTCTTCTGTTTCTGTGCTCCTGCAATTTTGATTAACATTAAATTGAACAGACTTAGAGTTTGTGAAGTTGAATAGACCAAGTCAATGCTTTGAGAAGTGTTTTTTGTTGATTGAATATCTGTCATTGTTTGACATGAGAAGAATTGTAAAAAGTATTACAAAACTTTTTCAGTAACTGACAACCTGTTAAACCACTAAGATACTGAACACACCTCTCTTTAAACACATATGTTAAAGATGAAAAAAACCCAGGAACCTCCTCTTTCATTTGCAGTCAACAAAGAAGCAGTGAGCCCCAGCCCCATCTCAACCAAACCAAACCAAACCAAACCAAACCAAACCAAGGCAAAGCAAAGCAAACCAAACCAAACCAAACCAAGCAGCCCTGCCCTGGGCTGAGCCCCTTCCCCCCTCTCCAGGCTTCCCCTCCCCATCGGCCCCATTCTGACCAAACCAAACCCCAACAACTCCCAAACAGGAAAACAAAAGAGGCTACAAAACTCCAACCAGAACAAAGCCAGCCATAGCTTTTAAAATCTTACCATCTTACCATCTTACCCCTCCCTGCAACACAACTCAAACCAAAAACCCCTACAACGCACACAAAATAACCCTACAACTAAACACTTAAACACAAAAAAAGCAAAAAATGAACCATAAACCCAATCCTAACACAACCCAAACACAACTTCCACCACAAGTTACCGGCAGGTCAGGTGTTAATCTTTCAATACTTCAATCCTCCCTTGAGTAAAAAAAAAATGCAAGCATATGAAAAAAATATTAAACCATAAAAATCATTAAAGAAGAAATTAAATCCCAAATAAAAAAGAAGAAAAAATACCTTAATCTTAAAACTAAAATCTTCTTATAAACAATAAGGAAGAAACCCCTTTTTCTTTATAACACATAAAAATATTTTTAAAAAATCAAATTAATATCAAAAACCTCCATGCTAAAATATAAAAATGTTAAAATAACTGTAATTTAATCAAAAATTTTAACAGGAAAAATTAAAAATTAATCCAGTACCCCCAAAAGAAGATCTCTATTCCCACAGATTAAAATAATTTTAAAAGTAAATAACAAAGCATTTTGCCTTTAAGGAATTAATTTGTAAAACAATACTCCATAAGTCAACATGGCCCATCAACAAGGTGTGAAAAAGCTTGTAGCAATAAAAACAACTTTATAATAACAAATTTCCCCAGAAAACTGTTGTCAATGACAAAATTTAAAACCACAAAAAAGCTATTTTTTCCTCTTGCAAAAAAATCTCCATAACCTTAAAAAGAAAAACTTCTCTCCCTAAGTAAACTAAAAAAAGACTATTCTAGAAATAGTCAATTAACTAGAAATTTTAAGTTGAGTTTCTTTACATTGTCAGTAAAAAGAAAAAGTTGTATAGCAAAAAAAAGTGTTCTAAGGAGTTTATTTTAATGCTTACTAGAGTTTTTCTTTTATATACTATTAATAAAATTTACTTTACACCCTTTTAAAATTTTAAGCCTACTTTACATTTCTCCTAATCCTATCTCACAACAAAATAAATACATAAATAACTAACTGACACTAAAACCCACCACACCCATGAATCTATTAATTAAGAAATCGCAAGATTAGAAAAATCTTAAATTACCAAACCAAAATGACTACAATTTCATAATAAACCTTTTCCCAAAGTTTCTCTGATTGTCTAAAGTTCTCAGTAAAGGCTGTTTTGTTGTTTTGAGCTCCTGAGAACCTATTTTTGGTATTTCTCCAGTGAGTTCAACTCAGAGGACACAAACAATTGTAATTCCTTTTAAATGTCTCCTTGAGAGAGTTTTTTAGTGTATGAGGGTGAGGGCTTGTGTGTCCTGCTTGGCCCAGCCCCGGCAGGGCTTTCCCAGCCACATTCCACACTCCATTGCCCAGCTGGAGCCGCTGGTGCCTCTGAGTTGTGCTGCCCCAGCCCCAGGGACGCTCTCCTTGTCTGCCCATTCCCCCACGCTCTCTGGGCAGGGATGGCCTCACTGGGGGCTGCTGACATCCTCAGCACCTTGGAGGCTGCTGCTGAATTTTCCTGCTGCAGAGGCTTGTTCAGCCTTCAGCTCTTGAGTGCAGGAATTCAGTGTCCCAGGGCTCATTACCATTCAGAACACCTTAACAAGCCAAGCCTCTGAGGATAATTTGATTTGTGTTAAAATCTTTTGTGTTTAATTTGACTGATTTCAGTAGTATGTTCAAAGTGAATGCATTATTTTTAAAAAGACAGTGAGAAAACATTTTTTAGGTCCTGTTTAGGATTTTTTCCTGTTCATAAATTGATATGTGCAGTCTCCAATTGACACTGAATCAAAGTACCTCCTCGTGGAGTTTGAAAAGGTATGAAAATCAAGACCCCTTATGGCTGACACTCAATCAGACTCTGTCCCTACCCCCACTCCACCATTTCCCCCATCCCAGCCCTGGCACTCAGAGCAGCCTTGTGCAAATCTGAGCTCCCTCCAGCCCAGGCTGCACCTGCAGCTTTCAGCTCCTTGGCTCCAGCTCCCTCCTGCTTTCCTTGGAGAAGGAGCTGCCCGAGACACAGAGGGATGTTCATTTCTTGTCAGCCAACAAAGCCAAGGGAAGGCACAGCTCCATCCAATGCAAAAGTCATTCTGCTCACTGGCTCTGCCCCGCACTTGATCCTCACAGCCTGTCCTGTTTCCTTCATCCCTGCATTGCCAGGGACTTTCTGGGACAAGGGAGCTCTGCTCTGGGTATGGAGGGAGGTGCAAGTGCAGCCCCTGGAGTGGGAGCCACAGCTCATCAGGTTTGTGTCCTTTGGGGGTCAGGAGCTGGTGGGACTCAGAGGCACAGAAAGTTTCTCTTCATTGCCAACAGACCACAGTTGGACAGGACACAA
This sequence comes from Setophaga petechia, assembly GCA_024362935.1. Lineage (NCBI taxonomy): Eukaryota > Metazoa > Chordata > Aves > Passeriformes > Parulidae > Setophaga > Setophaga petechia. The sequence goes on from JANCRA010000101.1 coordinate 302,246, forward strand.
TTTAATAACAATCACACTCCTCCCTGAGCTATGTGCAATGTCCCAGCAGTGTCTGATGAGTGCACCATCCACAGGTGATTTCCATACTAGAATTAATTTTAGCCAAACATGATTCTGCAATAGTTATAAACACAACTAAGTTCTTGTATCATTATGTTCGTCCTGGAGTGGGGGCAAAACAGCCTTAACATTTCCTGATTTGCAAAGCTGTCAGTGGTGGATGGAGAAGGGAGATCAGGCTGCTCTTGGTGTTGAGGAAATGCTGAAACCAGCCAGACTCATTTCATCTCCTCCTGTCCTGGCTGATCTCCCCTCTTTCCCCTTCCACCCATTGGCTTTTGTCTCCCACCAGGCCCCCCGGTGAAGAGCCTGGCTCTGTGTTCTCCATCCCCTCCTGGCTGGCACTGCCAGGCTGGGATGAGGAGCCCCTCAGCCTTCCCTGCTCCAGGCTGGACAAGCCCAGCTCCCTCAGCCTCTGCTCACAGCCCAAGGGCTCCAGCCCCACCTTGGAGGCCCTTCCCAGACCCTGCTCCAGCTGCCAGACATCTTTCCTGCCCTGGGCAACCCAAACCAGGCCACAGTGACCTGGATAATCCCCGTCCTTGATGTCCTGTCACACAGTCCTGGCCCCTTGTCCCCATGTCAGGCTCTGGGGTGGATCCTGTGGAACATCCTTTGGTGGAGGCTGTGGCTCCAGGTGGGCCGGGGGGATCCCGGGGGACAGGGACCCTGCTGGGCATGGACAGCATTGGACTTGTTGGGAGAAACTGTGAGGGGGAGCTGGGGCAGAGTGACCAACCCAGTGACCCAACACAGCCCTGCTGGGGTGTCACACAGCCCCTCTGGGATGTCACAGCCCGCTCTGTGATGTCACAGACCACTCTCTAATGTCACACAGATGGTCTCTGATCTCACAGCCAAATCTGTGATGTCATAGTCTGCTCTGTGGTGTCAGACCTCTGCCCTGTGATGACACTGATATGCCCTATGATGTCATAGCATCTCCATGACCTCACACAACCCACTCTATGATGTCATAGCCCACTGTGTGACCTCATGTTACCAGATGATAAATTGTCTCCACCAGGTGAGTTGACACCTGGAGCTTGTTCTCCAAAACCCCAGGCCTATGAAAACCACTCAATGCCCATTGTGTGAGAAGGGGAACTGGAAGTTCTGCAGCCTCAGTGTCCTGCCAGCTCAGTCAGGCCCATTGGAACATTGGGGTCCACGACCACCAGGGACCACCAGAGAGACCCCCAGGACAGAACATTTCGGTAAAGGGGAGGGAAAATATGTTAATGATTTTGGAGAAAAGGTTATCATATGTGTGTTTAGTCAGGGACAATCAATGAATATGTATGCAAAATACAGAAAATAAACAGAAACGTTCCTGTCCTCAGCCTGCAGGTCTTTGGGAGGAGCTCTCCCCCATGCATCCAGCTGAATAAAGAATGCTGCTTCTTAATGCTACATTGGTGTTTAGCAGTTTTCTGTTTTACCATAATTTTGGTAACACTCCCACTGCCAAGGAAAGCTCTGTCTGCTGCTGTTCACAAACAGAGAAGGGCTGGTGGCAGATGTGGGGCTCGGAGGCTGCCTGGGGCGCAGTGACCATCACTGTGAAATAATCAAGTTTTCAATGTTCTGTGAAAGAAGGAGGGACAGCAACAAAACTTCTACACTGGAATTAGGAAGGGCAGACTTTGGCCTGTTTAGGATGCTGATTTGGGGAGTACCAAAGCAGGTACTGATTTATTTTAAGGTAAACAGCCCTTAAAAACAAAGTGTTTCCAAGAAGGATGGACACAATTCAAGAAAGAAATCTCAAGGGGGAAGGAGCAGCCTGTCCCAGTGTGGCAAAAGATGAGCAAGTGAGGAAAATTATTGGCCTGGCTGCCCATGGAGCTTTAGTGAGAACTCAGGTGGAAAAAGGGCTGGCAACTCAGGAAGAGTTTAAAGATGTCATTAGGTTATGCAGAACGAATAGTTGAGAGGTGAAAGCTCAATTAGAGCTTAACGGGGTGCTTTCTGTAAAAGGAATACAAAATGTCCTTTTAAAAATATTTATAGCAAAAGGGGGGAGAAGGAGAACCTCTACTCTTTATTGGATGCAGTTGAGAATAGAGTAACTGAAGATAAGGCTGAGCTGCTTAATATCTTGTTTGTCCATTTTCAAAATTAGGACAGGTTGCCCTCAGGACAAGTGTTCTCCTGATCTGGTGGATGGGCACAGGGAGCAGAACAGCCCCCTGGAATCCAGGAGGAAGCAGCTGCTGACCTGCTGAGCCTCTCAGATGCTCACAGGTGTATGGGATCAGATGGGATCCATCCTAGGGGGATGAAGGAGCTGGTGGATGAGCTCCCCAAGCTGCTCTCCATCATTTACCATCAGTCCTGGCTCCCCAGGGAGGTCTCAGAGCACTGGAGGTGCCAGTGTGGGCCCATCCCCAAGAAGGGCTGGCAGGAGGATCTGGGGAACTCCAGGCCTGTCAGCCTGACCTGGGTGCCCGGCAAGGTGATGGAACAGATCACCTTGAGTGCCATCACAGGGCACCCACAGGATGGCCGAGGGGTCAGAGCCAGCCAGAGTGGATTTAGGGGTGGCAGGTCCTGCCTGGCCAACCTGGTCTCCTTTTATGACCAGGTCCCCACCTGTGGATGTGGGAAAGGCTGTGGATGTTGTGTGCCTGGACTTCAGCAAAGCCTTTGACACTGTCTCTGACAGCATTCCCTGGAAAAGCTGCAGCCCGTGGCTTGGGCAGGTTCCCTCCTCGCTGGGAGATTTAAGAGCTGGCTGCAGGCTGGGCCAGAGAGTGGTGGGGATGGTGCTGCACCCAGCTGGTGTCCAGGCACTGGTGCTGTCCCCAGGGATCTGTGCTGGGCCCAGTCCTGTTTAATATCTGCACTGATGATCTGGGTGAGGGCATCGAATCCCCCATTCACAAATTGCAGATGGCACCAAGCTGGGTGTGAGTGTGGATCTGCTGGAGGGCAGGACAAGAAGACACAGCCTTAAAGCTGCACCAGGGGAGGCTCAGGCTGGACAATAGGAAGAAGTTCTTCACAGAAAGGGTGAGTGGGAACTGGAATGGGCTGGCCAGGGGGGAGGTGGCAGAGTCACTGTCCCTCTCCAGTGGCACTCAGTGACATGGTCTGGGTGACAAGGCAGTATAAGGGCATTGGTTGGACTTAATGATCCCAAAGGTCTTTTCCAGCCTATTTGATTCTGTCATTCTGTGATGATTGGGACACTCTGGGGCCATTGTGACACTGCAGGGCCTGGTGGAACTAAGGGAACCATAGTGACACCGTGCAGCCCCATAGAACCAGGTGTCCATTGTGGTGCTGTGGGGCTAAATGGAACCAGGGAGTGCCCTGTGACACTCTGGGTCCTGGTGGAACCACAGAGGCCATTGTGACACTGCAGGGCCTCGTGTAACCAAGGGGTTTCACCATTTTGACACTGCAAAACCAAGGAGACCATTGAGAGACTCCAGGGCCCAGTGGAACCAAGGGGCTGTTCTGACACTGCAGGGCCTCATGGAACCAAGGGGATATTGTGACACTGCAGGATCCTCTGTAACCAAGGGACCACTGTGACACAATGGGGCCTCAAGGGATCTGGAAGAATGTTGTGACATGGTGTGGCCTTGTGGAAACAAGGAGTCCATAGTGACACTGAGGGGACTTGTGGAACCACAGGGACCATGGTGATAGTGTGGGACTTCATGTAACCATGGGGTCATTGTGACACTCTGAGGCTACATGGAACCAAGGGGCCACTGTGTCACTGCAGCACCAATGAGAACATTGTGACACTGTGAAGCCCCATGGAACCAAGGAGGCCATTGTTGCTCTGCATGGTCTCATGGAACCAAGGAGACCAGTGTGGCAGTGCAGAGCCTGGTGTAACCAAGAGACCAGTGTGCCACTGAGGGGCCCCACAGAATCAAGGACATCTTTGCAGATGACACCAAGCTGGGTGTGAGTGTTGATCTGTGGGAGCATAGGAGGGCTCTGCAGAGAGACCTGAACAGGCTGGATCCAGGGGGTGAAATGCTCAATTTGAGGATTAACAAATCCAAGTGCCAGGTCCTGCAATTTGGCCCCAGTGCTGCAGGCTGGGGACCGAGTGGCTGGAGAGCAGCCAGGCAGAAAGGGACCTGCAGGGACTGATGGACAGGAGGCTGGACATGAGGCAGCAGTGTGCCCAGGTGGGCAAGAAGGCCAATGGCTCCTGGCCTGGATCACAAATGGTGTGGCCAGCAGGAGCAGAGCTGCTGTGCTAGCACTGATCTGCCCCCAGATATGTAAAAAAGACATTGCTGCTGCAGCACCAGAGAAGGGAACACAAGGGGTTCTCTGGAAAAAAACTTTGCTGGAAAATTCTTTAGGTCCCTTAAAGGCAACAAGAGCAAAGCCCCTCACCAACATGGTCTCTGGTCACTGGGAAAGTGGAGAGAAACATAAAGAGAAATGGCAAAACCAATAGCTTTACTTTGTGGAAAATATTAAAAACCTGAAACACAGGGGAAAAAAGAACAAACTCACAACCAAACCGAAAAGAAATACCAATGGTGATTTATATTACATGTCCCTGCTGCAGCCCCGGCACTGGCACCCCCAGGGCTGTGCCCGGCCCCGAGAGCACTCAGGCCCTGCAGCAACACCAGGGCCACCAGGGCAGCGGGGCAGGGCCACGGCAGCAGCACTGGCAACACCAAGTGCTGCTGCTGCTGGGCACAGCTGCTGGGCCAGCACTGATCTGCCCCAGCTCTGCACACTGACATTGCTGCTGCAGCTCCAGAGAAGGCAACAAAAGGGCATCTCTGCAGAAAACTCTACTGGGAGATCCTTTAGTTCCTTTAAAGCCACTGAGAGTGCAGGCCCTCATTGACACAGTCTGTGACCACAGGGAAGGTGAAGAAAAAGAAAATGAGAAATGGCACAAAAAATGACATTTCTTTTTTGACAGTATGAAATAAATTGAATAAAAAACCCACAATCAAACCAAGAAAAAGTATCAAAGATGTCTTTTATTACAAGTGATTTGCAGAAATTTCCCAGCAGTTCACTGTTTGTGAAAGCATCCAGTCATCAGTCTCCACACTGAAGCCTTGAGCTCCTGGTTCCTCAGGCTGTAGATGAGGGGGTTCAGGGCTAGAGGCACCACCGAGTACAGAACTGACAGGGCCAGATCCAGGGATGGGTAGGACATGGAAGAGGGCTTCAGGTAGGCAAACACTGCAGTACTGAGGAACAAAGAGATCACAACAAGGTGAGGGAGGCTGGTGGAAAAGGCTTTGTGCCATCCCTGCTCAGAGGGGATCCTCAGCACAGCCCTGAAGATCTGCACATAGGAGAAAACAATGAACACAAAGCAACGAAAAACAAAGACTAACCACAATGAGCCCTAGTTCCCTGATGTTTGAGTGTGAGCAGGAGAGCTTGAGGATCTGTGAGATTTCACAGAAGAACTGGCCCAGGGCATTGCCATGGCACAGGGGCAGGGAAAATGTATTGGCCGTGTGCAGCAGTGAATAGAGAAAGGCACTGGCCCAGGCAGCTGCTGCCATGTGGGCACAAGCTCTGCTGCCCAGGAGGGTCCCGTAGTGCAGGGGTTTGCAGATGGACACGTAGCGGTCGTAGCACATGACGGTCAGAAGAGAGTACTCTGCTGAGATGAAGAACATAAAGAAAAAGAGCTGTGCAGCACATCCTGTGTAGGAGATGTTCGTGGTGTCCCAGAGGGAATTGTGCATGGCTTTGGGGACAGTGGTGCAGATGGAGCCCAGGTCAGTGAGGGCCAGGTTGAGCAGGAAGAAGAACATGGGCGTGTGCAGGTGGTGGCCGCAGGCTACGGCACTGATGATGAGGCCGTTGCCCAGGAGGGCAGCCAGGGAGATGCCCAGCCAGAGGCAGAAGTGCAGGAGCTGCAGCTGCCGTGTGTCTGCCAATGCCAGCAGGAGGAAGTGCCTGATGCAGCTGCTGTTGGACATTTGCTGTTGTTCCTTGGCACAGGGATCTGTAAAAAAGGCAATCATGGTATAGTTGTGTTTGGAGAGGACTTTAAATATCCCAGCACAGCCTGGGGGCACCTTTGCCCCCACTGCCTGCCCAGGGCTCTGCTGCCTGGAGCTGTCCCTGCCAGCAGCTGCTTCCCTGTGCCCAGGGCTGGGCCCTGCCAGTGCTGCCAGAGCCCAGCCCAGCCCTTGGGGGCTCAGCTCTGCCCTGCAGACCCCTCCCAGCTCAGGCACTGCCCAGGGGCAGCTCTGGCTCTGCAGGCTCTGATGGCAACGACAGAGCAACCCTGAGGAGGCTGGAAAAGCAACACTGATGCTGCCTCTAAGGGGTCCTGTGCTGATTTCTGTCACTGCCTGTTTTTTTTAAGACCTGAAAAAAAAAAGTTTTATTTTTCTCAACCTGAACTAAGAGATTAATATCTATGTGCAATTTCCCCTCTCTTCAAACCAAAACAGTAGATTAATAAAGTAGGATTTTCCCTTTTATGCGACCCCTGCCTTGCTGTGCTCCCTCTGTAATCTGCTTGGAAATGTTATGGAGGTAAATGCCATGCTGGAAGCAGCCCTGAACAATGCAGCATCCTCCCCACACAAGGAGAACACTTCCAAGCCTGACCAGCTGTCCCCTCCCACCCAGATCTTGTCCCCCAGCACTGGGAGCAGCTGCCAGGGCTGGCTGAGATCTGTCCCTGGCAGGCAGCAGAGTCCCTGCCCCAGCACAGCGCCCTGGGCTGCAGGACCCTGCTCTGCAGGACAGCCCTGGGCACCCCTGGCTGCTCTGCACAAGAGACAATCAGAGAATGTACTCACAGGCTCTGCAGGCATTGGGATGTTCCAGCTTTAGGAGATGGCTCCAGGAGCTGCAGCTGCCTTGTCCTGCAGCCAGAGGTTCCTGTGCCAAGGGCTGGCAGTGATTGTGCCCCAGGCACTTCTCAGCACCTTCCCAGCCCTGACTGATTGAAGCTCTCTGTGCCTCTGTGCTGTGCCCAGGCTGGCTGCAGGCAGTGCCCCAGCCCTGCTGGGCTGCCAGAAGAGCTGCTCATCAAGAGAAATGTGCTTTTGAAGCTCTGCTTGCTTACCAGGAGCTGCCTCTGTGCCAGGAGCCCAGCCCAGCTCAGCAGCACAGACACAGCACAAGGACTTTAATGAGCCTCTGGGGCTTTGTGCTCAGGCCCTGAACATCAGTCCCTGAGAGGGACCTCAAGAAACCTCTCCAGAACTCCAAGGCACAATCCAACTCCAAACTTTCTTGGACTTTTAATGGGTCCCAGTGAGGGACACGACTGAGAAAGTGTCCCCAGGCCCCAGGCAGAGCAGAGAACTGCAGGCAGTGATGACAGGTGGGGACAAAGAGAAGCCAAGTCTTGGTGCCCTGGAGCACAGCAGGGTCTGTGCCACCAAGGGCTGTGAGGAGACACCTTGTCCTGAGGCCCTGGGGCCTCCTGGTACAGCCCCAGCCAGGCTGGGCACTGTCAGCCCCTTGTCCTGCCCTCAGCATCCCCCCCTAGCCCACATCCCAGTGGCCTCAAGGATCTGTTGGAAAGAGTCCATGGGGAGCCTTGCTCAGCAGTGGCCCTGGGGGCTCCTGAATGCTCCCTGCAGGGACTGCAGGTTTTTCAAAGGACTTTGGCTTTGGCTTTTGCCTTGGAGTCTCTGAGAGGTTTGTGCAATCATGGCCTCCAATTATCTGCTGTAATTAGTCCCTGGAGAGGCTTTGTCAGTAACAACACTCTGTGAGCTCATTAATGCTTCAGGGTACTTCAGTTATTTTAAGGTACTTGGTGTTTCCATTTGGATACAGACTCTGTGAGAGTTTTGTGCAATCATGGCCCCAATTATCTGCTTTAATGAGTCCTTTGAGAGCTTTGTACTGAAAGTGAGTGGAGCTCATTAATGCCTTGAGATACTCAAGGTTTTTAAGGTACTTTATGGATTTAAGAATACTTTTAGGTACTTTTAAGGATTTTCCTTTCCACACTGAGTGTCCAAGAGGTTTTTGTGCCATCCTGGCCTCCAGTTCTCTCCTCCAAGGAGTCCATGAGGAGCCTGTGTTGGGTATCTTCCCTCTTTCTATTTTACGACAAAGATGGAACTGAAAGAATTTTGTAAGACTTTCTAAAAGCAACCAAACAAACCTGGAACAATTAACAATACAACAGCAACAACTAAGAGAATTAATAGTCCTGTTTTAGCTAGACATCATCCAACCCCTTAGTCCTCAGGACTGGAAGAGGTTATTGACACAGTGTTTGTTTTCCACTTGGAGCTTCTGGAACCCTTCCTTCAGTACCTGAATGTTCTTGTGGATTGACTCACTGTGCCTGCAGAGGTTCATGCAACACATGCCCTCAGAGTCTACACAGCCATGCCCATGTGCCCAGAGCAAAAACTCTGTTGCTGTTCTGCAAGGTGGCATGTCTGATGGTCTCTGTGTCTGAGAGCAGGCCACTCAATGTGAGGGAGGTAGCATTGGTTTGCTTCCTTAACAGGCACCCCAGATGGTCTAACTGTCCTAAAGCTTTAGCTGCAGCCACCCAAGGTAGTCCAAACTGGGGGTGCTACCATCCAATACCTGGATTAAAGCTTGCAAAGCCATCTCTTTGATGTCATCCAATACTTCTCTGGAGACACCTGCTGTTTGATCATCTGGTAGGCTGTGTTGTCCTTCTCCAGCTGGATGGTTGATTTTCAATTCTGCCCTTGCCTCATTATTAGCATAGTCTGCTACTAATTGATTTAGCAAACGCTTCCATCCCCTTTTTTCACAGGGTGTATTCTGTAGGTGACAACAACATGGTCATAATATATTTTAAATCATAGAGGGTTAAGATATGTGCTGTAAACATGGCCCTCATTAGGATATTGAAACAAGGTAAGTCCTTCCTATGGTCTTTAGCTGCCCTACACAGATCCTTGATTTCCCCATAAACCAATGGCTGATTCCTGGGATTTTTCCCCCTTGGGCATGATGCTCCAAGACAGCGTGGCCATTGCCATCTTGTACCATTGTGGAAGGTCTGAGAAAGGCAGGTCCCGAGTTAGGAGTGACCAATGGATTGAGTTTTCAACACACTTCTTGCTGGTGAAGGGTCTCAAGGATGATATGGAAGATGGGGAGCATGTGGGGTGCAAAGGGGTCCCTTTTGATCAAAAGGTTGTAGAATTTAACTCCCACTGAGTCCCAAAATTCAGTGGTATGGATTTCATCAGCAGAGGCGTCTGGAAAATTTTTAATGAACCATTTCATGATTGATTTTTATTTGTTCTTTGAAAATATTTTATCATGATCATTGAGAATGAAAGCATCCATATATGCTCCTTTCTACTTTGGACATCTGGCTGCCCATTTTTCTCTTTCTCCACCTTAGGGAGAACAGCCACCGAGACACACCAAATAAATTATGGGACTTTGGTGCATAGTGTAAAAACACAGTGGCAAAATGGGCAATAAACGTCTTGCGTTTTCCAAACCCACGTACAATCCTGTGCAGGTGAAATTGTCTTTCTCCCTGTGGATCCTGGCTGAGGTCCCTTGAACCAACGATGAATCTGCTGGGCCCAGCACAATCCAAAATCCCGGGAAGCGCTGGCTTATCCATCAACTAACCCCAGCTGACGTGACTGACACAGGGAGCCCTGAATGTCATGTTCCCTGTTCGGGCGCCACATGTCACAGTGAAGGTGGCGGGAACAAACCTCTCTGGTTCCCTGACTTCAGGGCGAGGGTGGCAAAAATGAAAAGGAGCGGGTGTGACGGTGTTCACAGGGTTCTTAGGATGAGGGAAGAGACGAAGATGTGACTCCATGTTTCAGAAGGCTTGATTTATTTTTTTATGATATGTATTATAATTAAAGGATACTAAAAGAATAGAAGAAAGGATTTCATCAGAAGGCTAGCTAAGAATAGAATAGCAAAGAATGATACTAAAAGCTCCTGTCTCGGACAGTGAGTCCAATCCAGCTGAGTGTGATTGGCCATTAATTAGAAACAACTCTATGAAACTAATCACAGATCCACCTGTGGCATTCCACAGAAGCAGATAATCATTGTTTACATTTTGTTCCTGAGGCCTCTCAGCTTCTCAAGAGGAAAAATCCTAAGGAAAAGATTTTTCATAAAAGATGTCTGGGACAAGCAGGTTTGATGGAGTTGCCCAAAAAGAACTTTAATACCAGGGTGAAAAACAATAAACATAGAGAAGTTGAGCACAGTACGAGGGGCAGGATCCTAAGGCCTGAGACAAAGGGGAAGCGACAACACAGACACTTGGGGCTAGAAAATTAGAACAATAACCATACTGAAGAAACAAGTAACCAATAAACCAATAGGGGAGTAGAACTTGGACAACTTAGCATAACAACACTAAAGGCTTATGGGGGAACTCTCAGGCTCACCCTAAGTTAAATGAATGATTCCTAGGACTTCAAACTCCTGTCCAATTCTTCTGGGGTAAAATCTGGCGGACTCTGAGTTACAGCCAGGCTAACTCCCATATTGCTGATTTGCACTGGCCCCTTGGGACCATGTGGCCCAACAGAGCCACAATGATGTCCTTGGTTCCACAAGGCCCCACAGTGTCACAATGGTCCCTTGGATCCATGGTGCTCTGCAGTGTCACAATGGCCCCTTCATTTCACAAGGCTCCCAAATGCCACATTGGTCTCCATAGGAAGGAAACCACGGAACCCCATGTTTCAGGAGCTGATGAACAGCAACCACCAGAGGCCAAGGCAAGCTTGACCTGTCTGTCCTGGCACGCTTACTTGGAGCAACCCTTGGATATTTGAAATTATGAATGTGGAGTCCTGATATAAAACATTTGGTCCTGGAGAAGAGGGATGGGTTTTTTTCATAAAAAGAAAAGCACAGGGCTAATGAAGCCTGTATTGGTCTTATCAGCATAGCATTGGCCCGGGACCTCTTTCCCCAGGAGGATAGAGTACTGGAGGCCAGCTCGCTCAGACCAAGGCCATGGGACAAACCTCTAGCAAGCAGGGTGATATACAGCTCTCATCGTGATTAGCCAGCTCTTAAGATTTCAGCTGCTGCTAGGTTAGTTTGCCCGTGGCATAAGGCTTCAAGCAGACAGAGAGAGAGAAGAAGAAAAGTCGCCGGCTGTTCCACAAAGATGACTTTATTCTGGGGGTTCGTGAAGGGTCTCACCTCTTCTTCTTCTGTTAGTAGGGTACAGTATGCTACTTTTATACCCTTGGCCAGTATCCAAACTTGACCAATGGACAAAGGTTAGAGGGACCATATGTGACCAATAGTAGGGTTAACAAGATTTTTCTCCTTATAAGGGTACAAAGGTAGGTTGTGAGTCGGGGGGTCAGGAAACTTCTTTGCTGCTGTGTCAGCATTCCTATTGTTAAATCCTCCACGGTGCCCTTGCCAGGCCTGTAGGGTTTACTACAATTCCACTTTCTTTTTTTACAAAAAAGGTGTTTGGTATAGTTCTTTTGAAACAGTGAACAAGGCGCGAGAACATAGCTAATACAATAACAATTACAAGGAGAATTAACAACACTCCCTGAACCAAAGATGCAACCCATCCTGTTAATCTCCATTGCCCAAAAGGTTCATTTACCCAGTCTGGGATTCTTTCTACTTTCAAGTCCTTCACGAGATCTTTCAGTTTCTGGATGTTCACATGGATGGATTCCGAGTGCAAAGAGAGGTTGAAGCAGCACATTCCTTCGAAGTCCTCACATCCATGTCCATGGGCAAGCAGCAGGAAGTCGATTGCTGCTCGGTTTTGGAGCAAAGCCTGTCTGGTGGTTTCTTCTTCCTTTAAGAGATCACTCAGGGCTGCAGATGTAGCGTTAGTTTGTTTACTGAGCCAGCACCCAAGGTGATTGATTTCACTGAGGGCTTTAGCCACAGCTACCCAGGGTAAAAACAGGTAGACAGTGATCTTTTCTAGTTTGTTCAAATCATGTAATTTAGGATCACAATTTTCATCAAATTCAATGTAGGACCTTTTTAGGTGTTTCAAGTCACTTTCCTTTTTCCAATTATGTAACAGGATGATGTTTGGAGTAAGGGTCGAAAGTCTTCCAAGGGTACAGGGACCTCCCTGGAGTCGGGAGGGGATCCCAGCCCATACTCTGTCACCACAGATGAGAAACATTCCCTTGGTAATACTTTGGGATGGAGAGAAGACACAGAAATCGCACGAGGTGTGTAATTGCACCAATCATGAGAGTTATAGGCTTTGTTAATTGGTGATACATTTTTTTGATATGTGTTTTTGTGTTGGTCAGTTTCTGGACAGTTGTTTTTTGGACATCTAAAGTAAAATTTGACACAATATGTGGCCTTGGAGGACTCCAACAGATCCAATTCTTGGGGTTCCTCTCGAGCATCTGGTAGAATTTTTGTCCACTCATCCCAAGTATCAGCCACATTGGGTCTCTTACCTGTGGTGCGGAGGAGCTCTGAGTTATAGACAGGCCAGTCGTCTGCTGCAAAGGGAATTCCAACTAGACATGTAGAAAGTGGATTATCAATGCTTCCCATGGACAAGCACATGTTGTCCTGTTTTAATGTTTTTGCTAAGGTTACCCAAACATTATGGCTGGGCTGAGGGCTAATCCAGCCGAAGGCACGCGGTACGGTGATGAAAATCCAGGCAGCGGTGAGAACAGCACCGACGGAGATATTTTTCATCTTTGGGCAGGAATAGGGCTTCTCATAGGGAATATAAGCAGAATTGTTATCTTTATGAAGAGAGGGATTTCTGCCTTGTCCTTTTCTGTGTTCCCCCCCATCTCCCCCCCCTTTTTCTTTTAATTTCTAAGCTACACTAAGGGAGGAGGAGTGGGTTGGGGGTTAGGGGTTTTAAGGGTTAGGATGAGGGAAGTAAAAGGGATTTTTAAAATACAAAACATAGTGTAATAACACATAATTCAGAGAACACTTCAGTGTTAAGGATATCTATGGCCTGATAGAGCAGACTATTTTTTAGCTTTCTGTCTTGTCTGCTGTCTTGTAATGGGGCAGTCTGTTCTTGTGTTTGTGGATGTTCGGCGACGCCTTTGTCTCCAGGCAGAGCTGGTTTGGTTCTGAGGTGGTCTTGTGTTTGCCTCAGGAGAGTTCTTGTCCCCATCTGCAGGAGTAGTGTTCACAGTTCCTAAGTATGGTTTCACATATTTTCCTGGGTACCACCTTGGACCATATGGTAGTAGCACGCACGCATACCCTCTTCCCCAAATAATCAACTGGTGAGGCCCTGAAATCTGGTGTGTTTCAGGGTCCTTCACAAGCACAGGTGGCTTCTCAGTGAGCTTTGCTTGGGTGGTATTTGCAAAGTGGCGAAGAATTGGTGGGTCAGGCTCTGATGCTGTACAGTTCAGGAAGTTGATGACATAGAGAGCCTTGCAAAGTCTTTCCACTGGAGCCGTGGCCTTTGTGTCCCTGTTCTATTGCTCGAGGACTCTTTTGAGGGTTTGATGTGTCCTTTCCACGATGGATTGTCCTGTGGGGTTTACAGGTATGCCGGTCTTGTGCACTATGCCCCATTCATTGAAGAGCTCCTTTAACTTGTTGGAGGTATAGGCTGGTCCACTATCTGTTTTGATCTCCTTTGGAACACCCAGGGTGGCAAAAGTGAGGAGAAAGTGTTTTATTGTGTGCATAGTCTTTTCTCCTGCATGTGATGATGCAAATACTGTTCCTGAAAATGTGTCAACTGATACATGCACATATTTTGACTTTCCAAAAGGTGCAAAGTGAGTTACATCTGTCTGCCACAGCTGACAGCTATTCAGACCTCTGGGATTGACTCCCGTCCCCCTAGATAGTGTTTGGTAGTTTTGACAATTCGGACATGTAGCTACAATAGCCTTTGCCTGCTCCTTCGAGAGCTTAAACATTCTCATAAGGGCAGGTGCATTTTGATGGAAAAAAGTGTGTGACAACTTTTCCTGGGCAAAGATGTTAGGAACATTAGCAGTTTGTACTGCCATTGCTAATGCATCTGCTTTCCTGTTGCCTTCTGCAACAAAACCTGGGAGGTTCGTGTGTGACCTCACATGCATTATGTGGTAAGGTTGCTTTCTGTGGGAGAACAGTTGTAATAATTTAGAGATCAGTTGGTACAACCTTGGATTAGAAACTTCTTTGAGAAGAGCATGTTCTGCTCTCATAGCTATTCCTGCAACATAAGCTGAATTTGTGACCAGATTGAAAGGCTGGTTTTTAAATTTATCAAAGGCTCTGACAACGGCTGCTAATTCAGCAATCTGTGGTGATCCTTCTACTACTTGTACATCAGATTGCCAGTCTTGTGTTTGGGGGTCTCTCCAAGTAATCACTGACTTGTGGGAAGACCCTGAGCCATCTGTAAAGAGGGTTAGAGCCTTGAGAGGCTTTCTGCTTTGGATTTGCTTAGGAATCAAATGAAAAGTTTCATTCTGGTTAAAAAGTTTGTGTTCTGGGATCTTTGAAGAAGTTTGACCCATAAAACTGTCCAGGGCCGACTGGAGACTCCCACTGGTCTGGATCAAATCCTCAAAGTCTTTAAGAGTTATAGGCAAGTATATGCATTCAAAATCACATCCTGAAAGGGAGCAAAGGTGAGTCCTAGCCTTTTTTATTGTGTGCTATAACCTCCTGGTAGGTGGTGAGTGTCTTTGTAGGCTGGCTACTTGTAACAACCCATTCCGGTATCAACAAAGGGTCTCGCAGCTGAGGGTCCCATTGGAAAATCAGTCCATGGAATCGGGGTGCTTTTCCCAGAATGATGAACTGGTAAGGCAGACTGGGCTCGTAGCGATGGGCTTTGTGTGAAGACAGGGCTTCCTGGACTTTGATGATGGCACCTCTGGCTTCTTCTGTGAGAGTGCAGGGAGATTCTAGTTCCTTGGGCCCACGAAAAAGATTGAACAAGGGAGCAAGGTCCTCAGTTGTAAGTCCTAGCAGAGGACATACCCAGTTGATGGATCCACACAGTTTTTGTAAGTCCCTCATAGTTTTGAGGTCATGGTTGATGGCGATCAGCTGAGGAACAATGGTCCTTTCCTGGATCTGGACTCCAAGGTAAGTCCATGGCTCAGTGTACTGGATTTTGTCCTCATGAATCTCCATTCCTGCCTTTTCTATGGCTTCAATAGTCTTTTTAACTGTGGTGTCCAAGTAAACTTTGTCTGAAGCACACACCAGAATGTCATCCATATAGTGATAGATGATAGCGTCTGGAAATGATTTCCAAATGGGAGACAGGATGTGAGCCACGTACCACTGACAAATACTCGGGCTGTTTTTGAGACCCTGACAAAGATAAAGCCAATGATATCTTTTGAGCGGGCCCTCCTTGTTAATGGAGGGAACAGAGAAAGCAAACCGTGGAGCATCCTCAGGGTGCAGTGGAATGCTGAAGAAACAGTCCTTAATGTCTATGATAGCGAGTGTCCAGTCCCTAGGCAGCATCGATGGGGAGGGCAGGCCAGGCTGGAGAGGGCCCATGTCCTCGATGACCTCATTGAATCTGCAAAGGTTGTGGAGAAGCCTCCCCCTGTTTCTCCTGGGCTTTGGTAGAACGAAGACTGGAGAGTTCCAAGGGCTGTCGGACTCTACTATGTGGCCTTTTTTGAGCTGTTCTTTCACAAGGTCATTTAAGATGCGCAGCTTGGCTTTTTTCAGGGGCCACTGTTCTAGCCAGATGGGTTGTGAATTTTCCAGGTGAGACGGGGTGTTTCTGGCAGTGCGCTTAACTCAGTGGCCCCAGTTAGAAATCTTGGGTGGGAATACATAGAGAAGCTCCCCACTGGGATAGAACGTCTCGGCCCCAAAGGGTGATGGGGGCCCTTACCACAAATGGTCGGATGGTTGCCTTCAGGTCCTTCAACAAGGTTCTTGTTTTTGCTTCTCATGGATACCATAGTTCCACCAATCCCAGTAATCATGCCTGCAACAGGTTGTAGATCCCAGTGTGCTGGCCAATCTGAACGGGAGATGATGGTCACGTCAGCGCCGGTGTCCAGCATCCCTGGCAGGTGGGTCTCCTTTCCTTTGCAAGAGAGGCCACACTCGATGGTAGGCTTGGATGGTCCCATGACTTGTGCCCACATAGCTGCAGGGTTGAGAGTGATCTGTTCCCTGTGATTCTTTGGGAGTAAAAAGGCTTGTGCTATTGGAGTTCCCTTAGAAAGAAAAAATGGTGAGTCTATGCAGTGTACCTGAACTCGGATCTCTTGTCCTGGCTGCACTGTCAGCACTTCTGGAACAACAAAGATTTCCTTTGGACCATTAAGGGAATCACCTATAATTAAAATGTCTGAAGGACTACCTTTAGGTCCATGCTTGCCTGCGGGAATACCGTGAATATTCTTATTATTAAAGTCAATAGACAAATCAGTTACCAGTTGCCACCGTGTACCCGTCTCGGTTGTCCTGATGGTTGTCCTGAGGGTTGGACCCTCTTCTTTGCGTCTGGAACAATCTGGGTTGGTGCGTGATTGGGTCTGGGTGGCCTTTGATTTGTTGTCCTCGCCCGGGGCTTTTCAACCGGGCTGCACCAGGCGTTTCTTTCCCGAACGCTGCTGGAAACGCTGCTGAAAATGCTGCTGAGTCTGGGGTCTTTGATAATAATTACGGTGGTATCGGGGGGGGAGACCTCTCCGGACAGTCTTTTATGTAATGTCCAAGATCCCCACAGTGATAGCATTGAGCTTGGTCTTTAGAAGCTATTACTGCATTTGTGTCACCCTGGTTTTTTAAGATTTTCTAAGCCTTCTGATGTTGACATTCTTGTAGGGAACTTTCTAACACACTTTCTGTAAATAACTTACTGTTTTGCATTCCTTCGATGGAGGAGGAGAGAGTTGATGGACTGTTGGTTTAACCAGTGTCATTGGAGAGGTGTCACTGTCACCCTCCAATCCGCTGTCACTTTTGTAAAACTATAAATATTGGAGTCAGAAAAATAAACTTCCTTTTCCTTCCTTCACCTTGAGAGCGGTGGTGTGCTTGTGCTCTTTCGTGTCCTATAGCGATATCTGTGTATTGCAGCCTAGGCTGAGACACGGATCGCGGATTGCGGTGAGGTGTTTCCCCCCCTCTTTTTGGTGCTTTGCCTGCTCTTCTTGGGGCAATGGCAGCCTCTGTGGTTTTTGAGGATGATTCCCTCATTTTGGATCTCTGGAGGGGGGTCCTGGAGTGGAAACAGGTTTCGTTTCCTGGGATGATTTTGAAAGACTGATTCTGTGGCCCGAGAGCGAGGGTTTTTTCCATCCCTGGGAAGGTGTTCTCCAGGGAGGAGTAGTCTTTCGTAGGGGTCCACCTCATGGAGGCCCTCTTTGATGACTGCACTGTAGATGTGGTATTGCTGCTGGTGCAGTGAAAAAATGTGAGGAGCTTTGGTGGGGGTCTGGTTCTTGTACCCCTCGGAGTTCCCAGGGAAGCCCTTCTGTCTCGGACATGGACGATGGGGAGGGTGAACTTCTGTGTGATGTGGAGTCCCCCTCCCCACCCAGGGACAGTGTACTGCGGAGTGGCCATTGTTCGCCCGGGTCGAATTGGGCTCACAACCAGCTGGTCCCAGGTCGGGGGGGCAGAGCCCTGTGGGTTTCTGGGGGCTCTGTTGATTCCGTGGGCCGTCCTCGCCCCGCTCCGCCCTGCACAGGTGGCATGGCGGGGGACGGGTTGCCCTCTCTTTGTGCCTTCCCGGCCTTTGAGGGTCAGCCTTCACCTCGACTTGAGTCGGTTTCTGTGGTGACCTCTTGTCCACATTGTGGTGTGTCCACCACGTTCCCCCTGAGTGCGGCGGGGGTGGGCTCTCATGCCCCTAAGTTGGGCTCCTCAGTGGGGGGGGCAGCTTTGCCCATCTCTGGGCCTGTGCAGCCTGCTGGGCATGCACAGCCAGTGAAAGCTGCCAGGGGCAAGGTGTCGCCAGTCTCTGGGTCTGTGCAGCCTGCTGGGCATGGTCAGTCAGTGAAGGCACCCGGGGGCGGGGCGTTGGTCGGTGCTTCGTCTGGTCCCGCTCGGGTCGGCAGGCAGCCCACCCCTCTCCGCTCGGTGGGGGCGGTGCCGGCTGTGGAGTCTTGCGGCTTGGGACGGGCTCTCATAGGGGGCTTGCCCGGCTCCCTTGTTCCGCCCCGCAGTGATGCGGCTCCGCGGGCCGCGCCTCTCTCGGCATCCCGTGCCTCCCTCGTGTCGGGGGCTGGGGGCCTCGTGCTGGTCTCATCCCAGCCCACGCTGGATTTGCGGGCTGTGCCGGCACCTGCATCCACCGAGGCGCCCCCTGCAGGAGCTGCGGCACGGCAGGGCACTGCGGTATTTACCTTTAGCACAACTGCTGACACGGCCAGTGGGAGGCCGGTGGCTGCCTGGGGCCGTGGCACTTTCTCGTCAAATCATTGGAGGCTTCCTGCGTGCCAGGTGACTGTGTGTCCAAAGCACCCCGAGCGTTTCTGGTGAGAGGCCAAGACTAAGATGGACGAGATGAATGAGCCTGTCTCCTCGCGGCATCTGCAGGGTCATGGAGTTGCCTCCTCTGGCTCTGCTGGTGCTGCAGGGGCACGGGGGTGAGTGCTGTTGTCCTGGCTCCCAGCCAATCATCCCTTGTCCCCGTGGGGCCCAAGGGTCAGGTGCGGTGGGGGTGAAGGTGCGGTGGCTTTGCCAGGGGGTCCCCAGGTGTTCCCTGTGATCAGGGGCGTTGCTCATAACACCCATGAACCCCTTTCATATAAGCTGGAGAAGGAACTCCGCGAAGCAGTTGCTCAGCATGGGTTGGGGTCTGCTGAGGTTATGCAGACTCTCCGGAGGATTGCTACTGACGTGCTGACACCTCATGATCTCTGTCGTGTGGCACATTCTCTTTTTGACCCTGTGCAATCTGCTGTTTTTGAGACCAAGTGGACTCGTTTGGTGGCCCAAGCCGTGGTGCAGAATGCTGCACTGGCGCAGCAGGACCCCTGGCGTGGGGTTGTTGCTGACATGCTGATGGGGACAGGGCATTATGAGAATGTTCAGGGGCAGACTGGATTTGATCCCCTTGTGCTTGACCAGTGCCATACGCTGGGCATAGCAGCGATTGTCCAGACCCTGGAGATGGCTGCTCTGAAGCAGCTGTTTGCGACCATTGTCCAGGGGGATGATGAGCCTTTCATGGAATTTGCGGCAAGGCTGATTGCGTCCGTGGAGAGGCAGGTACCTGATCCTGTGGCAAGGAGGGTTGTGATTACGAACTTTGTGAGGTGTAACTGAAATGCTGCTTGTAGGAGGGTCATAGTGGCTCTGCCTGGTGTCCCTACTATCTCCAAGATGGCGGAGGCCTGTGCAGACATTGTTCCCCCCAGGTCAGAAGTTGGCCGCTGTGGCTGCCACTGTGCAGCCGGTTTGGGCGATGCCACAGGGCAAACGGCCACAGCAGGGGACTGCACAGGCTGGCAAGAAGCGAGGGAAGAAAGTGCAAAAGGTCAAATTCCCCATGTTCTTGTGCGGTCGGTGTGGTAGGCCGAATCACACGTCCAATGTTCGCAAGGCGACTGTTCATGTTAACGGCCAGGCCTTGCCGAGCTCAGGAAAGGTAAAGTAGAACGCGCAGGAGGGATGCGCCCAGACACAAGCTTCTCTCCAGACCCTGGAGCCTATGGAGGTCTCCTTTGCCGGCTTGCAGCCAGCACCCGTAGATCAGCAGGGGTGGATGTCTGCACCGCAGCAACAGTTGTCTTAGAATCTTCTGAGATATGTAAGGTTCCCCTGGATGCCTTTGGCCCCTTGGGTGGGAGCATGAGTGCTCTTCTTATGGGGAGGTCCAGTGCCACCCTTCAGGGCATCATTGTTCACCTGGGGCTCATTGATGAGGATTTCACAGGGCAGATTTGTGCCATGGTCTCCACACCACCCCCCCTGTCACAATCCCGAGAGGGACGCGGCTCGCTCAACTTGTGCCTTTTAAGTCCTCTGTTCACAGGACAGCTGACCAGCCATGTGGAGCTGGTGGCTTTGGATCCACTGGGCTGCCTCAAGTTCACTGGACTGCCGTCCTGACCAAGGACCGTCCCAAGATGCTGTGTACCCTGTCTGTTCCTGGTGTGACGCCATCAGAAATCCACCTCCGCAGGCTTCTTGACACCGGTGCTGACATCACAGTTCTCTCCCTAGCCACCTGGTCCCAGGAGTGGCCCTTGGATCCGGTGGGGACGTCTGTTGCAGGCCTGGGAGGGACGGTGCAATGCTATGTGAGCCAGTGGTCTGTGCTGGTCATGAACCCGGAGGGACAGACAGCCTGGGTTAGGCCTCATGTTACTTCTGCTCCTGCCAACCGTTGGGGGAGGGATGTTCTGTCTGTCTGGGGGGTGCGCATCGGGATGGATTTTTGATGGGGGCCACTGCAGTAAAGGGCGCAGAGTGTCCTACACCTCCTATACGGTGACTGGGGGACAAACCTGTATGGGAAAAACAGTGGCCCCTCCCTCAAGATAAATTGGATGCCCTTCGGAATCTGGTGCAGGAGCAGTTGGACCAGGGCCATCTGGAGCCTTCTTCCAGTCCCGGGAACGCTCCTGTCTTCTGCATCAAAAAGAAATCTGGGAAATGGAGGTTGTTGCACAACCTCCGAAAGGTTAATGCCGTGATGGAAAACATGGGAACATTGCAGGCAGGCATGCCATCACCTACCATGCTTCCCGCAGAGTGGCCAGTCCTCACTGTGGATCTGAAGGATTGTTTCTTTACGATTCCTTTGCATCCTGATGACAGACCAAAGTTCACCTTCTCAGTGCCAGCGATTAACGAGGCTGAGCCCGCACAGAGATATCAATGGAAGACATTGCCTCAAGGAATGTGCAATTCTCCTGCCATATGCCAGTGTTTTGTGGCCCGTGCCCTGTCTGGAGTTCGCAAGCAGTTTCCTGATGCACGTCTGTATCATTATATGGATGACATTTTGGTGGCCATGTCCACCCAGGATGAGCTGCTGCGTATTCAGCCTCGGTTGCTCGATGCTTTGCATGCTCGTGGACAGCAGGTGGCTCCAGAAAAGGTTCAACAACAACCACCTTGGAAGTACTTGGGGATAAAAACTCTGGAATGGATGATCCGTCACCAGGAGGTGCAATTTGTGCATTCTGTGAAGACACTGAATGATGTTCAGAAATTGGTAGGTGTCATCACTTGGTTACATCCGTACTTGGGACTAACCAATGCACAGCTGTCTCCTCTGTATGATTTGTTGAAAGGAGATTCTGATTTAAAGTCACCTCACACACTGACCCCTGAGGCACGTGAGGCGTTGGAGGTGGTTCAGCGAGCTGTTTCGGCTTCCCAAGTTTATCACATTTACCCCTCCGTTGATGTCACTGTGTTCATCACCACTCCAGGTTCGTATCCCACGGGCATCATTGGCCAATGGAGTGACAAATGGTCTGATTCCTTGCACATTTTGGAATGGGTCTTCCTGCCCCATCAGCCGCAGAAGACAGCAACTGCATTGTTTGAGCTGATTGCTCGTTTGATAATCAAATGTTGAAACGGTGTTTGCAATTGATGGGTGCGGATCCTGCAAAGATCATACTCCCGGTGCAACGGGAGGATTTTGATTGGAACTTTGCAAACAGTGTGTCCCTGCAGAGTGCTCTGGAAAATTTTTCGGGGCAGATCACTTATCTGCCCAGCCATAGGCTACTGAATATGGCGAAATTCACACAAATCTCTTTGTGGCCCAAAAATAGTCAGGAACCTGTGCAAGGATCCACCGTCTTCACTGACGGTTCAGGGAAAACAGGAAAGGCCATTGTTACCTGGAGGGACGGATCTGAGTGGCAGGTTCTGGAAGGCCATGAGGATGGCTCAGCCCAATTGGTTGAATTGAGGGCTGCTGTCACGGCATTTGAGAAATTTTCCCAGGAACCTTTCAACTTGGTCACGGATTCCGCCTATGTGGCTGATATCGCACAGCGGTTGGGTCATTCGGTTTTGAAGGAGGTCAGTAATCCTGCCTTGTTTAAGTTACAGAGGACCTTGTGGTGTGCCATTCAGGCCCGGGTTCATCCCTTTTATGTTCTGCATGTGAGGAGTCACACCAATTTGCCAGGTTTTATTGTGGAAGGTAACGCGAGGGTTGACAAGTTGGCTAACCCAGTGTGGGTGGCGCCTCAGCCTGATACACTCATGCAGGCCGAGGCAACACATGGGTTTTTCCACCAAAATGCACATACCCTGCAGAAGCAGTTTCAGCTGACGCCAACTGAGGCTCGTGACATTGTTGAGTCATGTGATGACTGCCATGCACTTGCTCCGCCTTTGCCAGCAGGGGTAAACCCCAGGGGCCTTAGGGCCTTGGAGCTTTGGCAGACCGATGTCACCCAGATTGCTGAGTTTGGTCGGTTCAAGTATGTGCATGTCACGATGGACACGTTCTCCTCTGCGATGTGGGCTTCGGCTCACACTGGGGAGAAGGCCCGTGATGTCCTCGCCCACTGGAGGCAGGCCTTTGCCGTTCTGGGCATACCTTCTGCTGTGAAAACCGACAATGGTCCTGCTTACACATCGCAAAAGGTGCGGCAGTTCCTGCAGTTGTGAGGTGTCTCGCACAAGTTTGGTATCCCTCATTCTCCAACTGGTCAGGCTATTGTGGAATGCACTCATGGTACTCTGAAGCAGGTTCTTCAAAAACAAAAACAGGGAATGCAGGGTGAAACCCCGCACAGTCGATTGGCAAAAGCTATGTTCAAAATCAATCATCTCACTGTGCCACAGAACTCAAATAACCCTGTCATTTTGAATCACCATCTCTCGTTGCAGGCTGCGGACGAGGCACATCAGCCTTGGGCGAAGGTTCGGGCGCGGAATTTAGTCACCAAACAGTGGGAAGGTCCCTATGACCTTATCGCTTCGGGGCGCGGGTATGCTTGTGTATCCACAGATACTGGGGCACGCTGGGTACCTTCGAAATGTGTTCGCCCTGACCTGCGACCGCAGAGGCAGAATCCAGCCGACGAGCAGGATGGAAACCGTGACCAACCTGAAAGGCATCAGGCGGGTGAATCATTGAGTGATGACTCGGATGCAGATGATGAGATTGATCACTCTGATGATTCCTCTGCAAATGGACACTGAACATTGTTCATGTTTCCTTTTTCACATTGTTCATTTTCTTTTCCTTTTTTTCTTTTTTAAACAGAAAAGGGTGAGATGTCACCCTGGCGTTTTAAGATTTTCTAAGCCTTCTCATGTTGACATTCTTGTAGGGAATTTTCTCACGCACTTTCTTGTAAATAACTTACTGTTTGCATTCCTTCGATGGAGGAGGAGAGAGTTGATGGACTGTTGGTTTAACCAGTGTCATTGGAGAGGTGTCACTGTCACCCTCCAATCTGCTGTCACTTTTGTAAAACTATAAATATTGGAGTCAGAAAAATAAACGTCCCTTTTTTCCCTTCACCTTGAGAGCAGGTGTGCTTGTGTTCTTTTGTGTCCTATAGCAACAGCCTCCCTCAGCTTCTGCCATGTCCTGTTTGTCTTTCAGTAGTGACTGACACCCCGCCCTGTCCCACAGCTCCATCCTGGCTCTGCAGGTGGCTTCCTGGGTGAGCTCACTCTTTGTGAGAGACACTTCTGGAGTTCACGTTCTCTTCAGGCCTGCACCAGCATTCCTCCTTCCTGACATCCACACTCTTGTTAGAAAACCGGGTCATTCAGGAGAAAAGAATGCATGGAAAGATCCTCAGATGGAAGTCAGAGAACCTCTATGGCCACCTCAGTATATGGAGGAGGACCAAGGTGTTTCTTCTCCCTCTTTTGTCAGCTGAGAATTCTGAGCAGCAGTAACAGAGACTCTCCTAAGGCCCCATTAACGAATGCACTTACACAGCCCTGGGGATGCCAGTGAAGGAAACCATGTGCCATGTAATGCGTGGTATGTATGACCAGAGTCACCAAACACCACCTAAACATGGAATTGTTCCACCTCTCTAGGACAAGCAGAAATTTAAAGAATTAACTGCGGTCTAAAGGGCAGAAGAGGCCAGGGGAGGAAAACAACTCTGAGGGGAAAAACCCACCATCTCTGGAGGGGGAAACATCTCTGCCTGCTCAGAATTGGTCGAGGGAACATGTCTCTATTCCTCTCCCAAAAGGGATGTTTTAGGTGATATTTGCACCTCCAACTGCCTTGCACCAGGGCCAGGAAGATTCATTTATGTAAATGTTAACTAAATAGATAGGTAGGAAGATAGACAGATAGATCTCACTACTATAATCTCCCTTTACTGTCCTCTCTGTTGGTACACACATCAAAACTTGGTAGCCAGTGTCCCAGTCAGCACCAATCCTGGGATTTCTCTCCTGTTGCTCAAAAAAGCACACTCTTGGGGAATCTGGAGTGTGTAGGACCTTATGGAATGCAATCAGACCCAGAGCATTGCAATGGGAACTGCACTCTGTGCATCTGTGCTCGGGCAAGTTCTCTTAGACTCAACCACACTGACGGTGCTGAAGTGGCTGGAATCAGAAATGCAGCCCAGCCCCTCCCAGCTCCTGTCATCTCTGAGGAACAGCTGGAATGCAAAGCATTCATCTCCTGCTCAATTCCCAAACATAACACACTCCGATTCCCTGGGCTGCAGAAAGTCTCAGGTACTATTCAACTCAAAGAGATCTTTAAGGCCATGCATCAAGGCCTGGAAACCCAAAAGCTCCATCTGCATCAAGGTCCACAAAGGGTGCAGAATGACTTCCAGAGCTTGATAAGGGCAGAAAACATTGTGCAGAAGCATCCCTACTTGCTGGAAAAAGAGAAAATTAACAGTGTTTCTCCTCCTTGGAAACCCAGAAACCACAAGATGGAAGTGTCAGCCACTCCAGTGTCTAAAGCCCTTGGATGCAGTGAGGGGATGTTTGGCACTGAAACAGCCCTTGTGCTGAGCACTGTCATGCAGGGATTGATGGAAGTCTGCCTGAAGGTCCCTCACGAGGCTCCCATTGTCCAGGCAAAAGCTCCCTCAGCACCTCCTCCCTGGCCTTGTGCTGCACCCCCTTGCCCAGCTCCCCTGTCCTTGTGTGCACACGCTGCAGCCCCTCCATGGCTTTGTGCTTCCCAGGGCCCACAGCTGCACACAGCACTCCAGCTGTGGCCGCAGCGCTGCCCAGCACAGGGCCACGCTCCCTGCCCTGCTCCTGCTGCCCCCCTGCTGCTGGCACAGGCCACCGTGCCCTCGGCCTTCTTGGCCCCCTGGCCACACGCTGCCTCATCTTCAGCTGCTCAAGGCCGCCAGCCCTGCGTCCTTTTGGCCCACGCAGCTCCTCAGCCACAACGGTGCCCATTGCACTGCAGATACAGCAGGCACCAGTGCAAGATGGCCTTCCTTGTCTACCACCTCATGTTCCAAGTAGATATCATAAAGTTTGATAGGAAGAGGATTCTAAGTCACTCTATTTATATTAAAATGATCTACTTTAACTGTAGAAGAAATTGCTCTGTGTTAAATTTCCCTATCTGCTTTCAGCAAGCATCGTTCTCTCTGCAAAACTGGGTTTTTAGTTCTTCAAAGCTCTGAGATGGAAATTTAACAATATCTATCTCTGCCTTTCTTATTGTTTTTGCAGGCATGAAAATGGATTTTCTTTCGGCCTTCCTAAGTGGCCCTCTACAGTCTACTGCTACTGGCCAAGCTCACATCCTCCTCTACAATTCTTAAACACCAGGAACATGAAATGCTCCTTTCTCACTCACTTCAGGATCTTCCGCACTGCTGAATACACGCTTCAAGTAACCTGTAGTGGGAAGGGAAAATGAACCAGATGCTGTCAGAAAACTGCCTGGGCTGCTGAATCCCACAGAACAAGTCAACCCAAACAGAGATGATTTCCTGTTTCACAACTTCCCTCCTGGAGACACATTTCATTCACACAGCCAGCAAGAGATCAGGACAATATTCTTGGCTGTGCCTACACTTTGGCCTGTTTAGCCAGTAAATGAATACAAACATGATCAAGAAAATGCAAATTGTTCTTTAACACTCACTGCTCCTGTTCTACCAAACACATAAAACAGCTTCTGAAATTCTCTCCTTCAGGTACTCTTTTTTTTTTTTTCAATTAGTTACATGCAGTAATTCTCATTAACTTGCAGGAAACAGTTGCCCAGAAAAGCTTTCCCAGAATCCCCGTGAGCCGTGGAAGTTCTTTTTGGAACCGCACAGCAGCACCTCTAGGGTTCAGGAGCAGACACTCACTGCTTTAGAGTTTGCACTTCCTTTCCAAGGGAATAACTATTTTAGCACTCAGTAAAAGGTCAAGATAGACAGTAAAATCCCTTCATGACAAATCTTAGAAAGAAAGAAGCTTTCCCTGAATTCCGGGAACAACTGCAGAGTTTTTAGAAGGCATTCCCTGAAGGTCAGCCAGTCTACATTTTCAAAGGTGTCTTGCTTGTCCCAGCAAACTGAGGAAATGACAGACTCTGCTGCCACAGACTATCCCGTGGAGGGAACAGAACCCCTGCAGCTTCCCCTGCAAATGCTGCCCCTGTGGCTACAGACACCCCCTTTTAGCTGAACGCCTTGACAGGAGCTTTACCAAACCAGCGGCATCCTAATGCTCTTTCTGTTTCAAAATCAGAAACTCAGTCACTAAGGAAGAGCAGGAAGACATGCAGAAGCCAGGTTAGGATACACCCTCACCTAAGCAGAAGGGAAACCTCTACTTACGGTAGAAGTGTGTCATGTAGTAGGCAGAAAAAGTAATGCCATAGGCAGCAAAAGCTGCCGTGGCCAGATGGTGAAACATGGTAGCAGTGCTGTGGGAGTTCACCACAACACGAGAAAACACAGAGCTCTTGTCAGTGGGCAGCTCCCCGCTGACAAAGGCGCCAACCAGGAAAGTTCTCCTCAACTGAGCAAGGCCTAGGGCTGCTCTGACACTCAGGCCTTCCGTGCACCAAGGCAACCTTCTGATGTCACTGTGACCAGGTGGCAACCATGCCCTGACATCACAAAGCAAACGCTCTATGTTGGTCTGGGAATTTATGCAAAGCAATAACCAGCCTTCCCTACAGCAAACACAAAATGGCTTTGGAAGTTCTCCTCTGACACAAAGCAGCACAAATTCCCTTCATGGGCCAAACCCTGTTGTTCAGGGGATCCAAGAGGAACTCCAAGAGTGCCTCAAGCACCTACAGCCTGTACCCCAACTGAGCACTCAGATGGGACCCAAGCAAAGGAAACCAGACCAAGAAAATGGCCCACAGCATCGCACATGTGAGAAACTACCCTTCCTTTAACTTTTTAGAGGTTTATTAAACCTTAAGAAAGGACTGAATAAGGAAAAATTGCAGCATTGGGAATCTCCATGAGTAGCAGAAATGTGTTCATCTAGAAAAAGGATGCTCTGCCTTTTATACCCTTAGCCCCTGCAAAAGTTTTGTCAGTCAACTCTTTCTCTGCTGTCCATTGGTGGAGATTACTTTCTTGCATCTTGACTGGAGGTCAGGTGTTGTTACACCCTGCCTGCTGGTCCCAAACCAGCCCTCCCCAAATGCCCTGACTCCCGAGGCTGTTACAAGGGGGACAGGAAAGAGGACTATGGGAGGATATTTTACAATATCATCACTACACATTTGAACATCCACATAACATCTACTGCTTCATTGTCAGAGCCAACCATTGCATTACTCGTCTAGAACACACAGAATCAGGAGAGATGGCACTGTTGGCATAAGAGCTGAAATCCTTCCTAACAAATCTCCCCACATATTTGCCCCTTTATTGGACATGCCCAGGGCTCCAGTGCCTCTACATCTCTGCCTTTCTTCCCCTTTGGCAGCAGTCGAACTGGCAACTTGTGGAGAAACCAAGGGCTTTGTGGGGGCTGCATTGCTCTGCACACACCCAGGCCACCGGTGGCACAGAGTTTTGGTGCCTAAAAGGATAAACCAGCTGGGAAAAGTTTCATTTTGACCTTTCTTACCTGCTAACAGAAGTTGCCAAAATGAAAGTTACCAAGCAGGGCCCTATCCCTGCTGCCAGCTGAGGGTTAGAAAGGAGGCATTACTTTCTTACAGTGCTGGGTGCCTAGGGAATCACTTCCCTAAGCCCTGCATACCCAGCAATCTCGCCTACCAGTTTGTATCTATGGAACTAAGACATATTCAATACTTTGCTGAAACTCCCAGGCTAAAAATTACCCCAAATTTATTGACATATTTCAGTCACTTCTCAGAATTTATTGATATCAGACTAGGGGTGTCCTGTAGGTCCCTGGTGGTTGTTGCCACAGGTTCAGGAGGAGATCCATGCACAAAAGATCCTAAGAAACAACTGGGCTTGCAAAACAAATTTATTCCATTAGTTGCAGTAGCAAATAATATATACCAATGTCGCAGACATCCTTTGTGAAAAATCCTTTCTGTAGGACTTTTCCTGCTAGAGATGAGATGCTCAGTAACAAATGTAAACAATTATTATTTACTGCTGTGGAATGCAACAGGTCCACCTGTGATTGGTCCCCTGCAGATGTTTGGATCTACGGACCACTCACGGTGGAGCTGCTATCGCTCTCTGCCGAGACAGACAGACCTTTGTTATTCATTCTTTCTATCTCTTTCTTAGCTTAGCCAGCTTCAGAAGAAGCTCTCTTTCTTTTCTATATCTATGTAGTATAATTATAATGTTACATATATATCATAATATAATAAATCAAGCCTTCTGATCATGGAATCAAAATCCTGACTCTTCCATCCTCTGAAGACCCCTGTGACCACCGTCAACATACCAACCCCTGGATTCCCAAAATCCACTGAGCAGGAGAAGGAGATGGAGCGTGGTGCTCAGCACCAGGGGCAGGTAGGCAGTGCACTTCCAGGACATTCCCTGGATCAAAACATTGTGCATCTCATCCTTCTCACCCTTCCAGCTCAGAACCAGGCCTTGTATCTCCTGCTCAGGAGTGGAATTTCCCAGTTACAGCATCGGCTCACACATGGCTGGCTGTGAGATGATGGCTCAGGATAACTCCATGACTCCCTGCCACCAAGGGCTCCATTATGCATTGTTCCCCTTTCCAAGCTTGACTGCTCACCAATTGACCCATACATTGTTTGTCTTTCAAGGGTCAAGGTCCCACCTGTTAAACAAGATACTTTTCTTCATTGTCTTGTCAACGTGCTCAAACATGGATCAAATATGGCGGGGCCTGGGACACGACTCTGGTTCCTGACACTGTTGTTTGGGAAATAATCCCATTCCTCAAGCTCTCCTTTGGTGGTCAAGAGCCTCCTAAAAACACTTTCTTCCCTTTGAATGATTCCAGCTACCTTCTTGGCAGGACCACTCTCCTTATTCTCAAGGCCAAGATAGCCACTTGCACACAGTGAGCACTTATCCTGGGTTGGCTGTATGATGCTTTTATCCCAAATTGTCTTGTTCTGTTTATGCTGAATAACAAGTTTTGCACCTTTAAGACTTATTGCAGAGTGATGGGGGGAGAGAAGTGCAAAGTTTTTTGTTTTATTTTTCCTTCAGACACTGCTCTCACTCCCCCACATTCCTCCTCCTGGACTGTTGTTGTCTGCAGACAGACGGCAGGACAGAGCTCCTTTTTGCTTTTTAGTTAGTGTTAGCTGACTGAAGCAAAGAAGTTCCCTGGACTGTGTTTTTTTCCTTTTCTTTGGACCTCTTGAAACCTGCTCTGGACTGAACACCCAGGGCAGCACAGGCAGCTCACATCTCTGGCCCACTGGGCCGGGCCTGGCCTGTGACAATTCCAGCACCAGAGGGACTGATCAGAGAGTGAGTGAGCTGAGCCACAACCCGGGGACGGGGTTTTCTCAGTTTGTCATCTCTTTTAGAGTGGCAAGGGGTCTCATTGTTTGACATTGTTTTGGTTTTATTGTTTAATAAACAGTTTTTTCCACCTTTCTCCAAGGAGGTATTTTTTCCTCCCGGACCAGTTGGGGGGAGGGGCTGATTGGATCTGCTTTTCCCACCGGAGCTCCTTTGGGGGATTCTTCCCCAAATTTACTCTAAACCTGGACAAATACATAAATTGGTGCCCAATGCATGGCTGGAAAAGGTGGAGAAAAGCTCTATTGATTGTGTGTTTGTTGTTGTTAAAGCAGTCAGTAGCCATGCTGCTTGAATCCATAATGTCTCTGGGGGTGAACGCCTTCGTGTGGCTCTGGACTCTAGACCTTTTTGAGATGTCAGTACCTTTCTGGTCACTAGGATTATTGTCCATAACACATCGTTTTTATGGTAGAGGCGTACGGATTGGAATAGCTGTTGCACTGGCCTTGGTGCTAATGATTTATAAAGCGTTTACAAAGATACAGGCGTCTGTTTATTATACTTATTGTTTATGGTTTCTTCATCCTACCCTGCATCCCAATTCCAGTAGTACGTTTTGGGAATTTTTTGGTAATTACACTCAGTCTGTTAGAGGAGGAGCCGAGAATAAGGCTTTCCAGCCTTTCCTTTCCTTCTTCTCCTTTGGATCTGTTATGTCACTTTTTGAGAATGTGAGTTTCCCTTGAATGTTAAAGACACCATCTTTCTGGTATTTCATCTGGTAGGCTTCCTCTATATCGTCTGCAGCCTCTCTAGAATGAGGGCTGAGATATCCAGAGGAGCTGGTGAGACCCCTGACCCAGAAGCAGATGGAGGAGTGAAAAACCCTGAGTGGTGTGGAGAATGGGAAAATACAGGCCAAACCCTGAAGGAATTTTCTGATCCTGTAGACTGGGATTTTCCACGGGAACAAATTCAGAACCCAGCTGAGGTGGGGAAATACCTAAAAGAGAAGTGCCATGACGATTCTAAGGAGAAAAGGCTCATTGCAATAAGCTGGGCCCTGGCCAATGCTTATCGCACTGTGTTAGATAGTGTAGGGCAGCAGACAGAGGCAGGGGGGCAGGGAGATAAATCAGCTAGCCCAGTCACTCAAGCTGTAGCCAACAGCCCAGGCTCGAAGCCAGCAGCCAAACCAGACAGTGAGCCTAAGCCAGCATCTAAACCCATGGCTGTTGCTACCAGTACTAGAAGTGGGAAATGCACGGAAAAAACTAATCGACCAGCAGATGATGATGATGATGATGATGATACAGGAGAAGGAACCTCGATGCCTCCTGACATAAAATCAGGAGTCAAAGCAGCAGGTGCAAGATCAGATGCAAATATTGAGTCTTTTTCCCTGAAGGACCTTCATGGCTTACAGAAGGATTACACCCGACGACCTGATGAATCCATAATTAGTTGGTTAGTCCGTCTCTGGGATGCTGCAAATGAGGCTACAATTCTGGATGGCACTGAAGCGAGGCATTTGGGGTCCCTGTCACAGGATCCTGTCATTGACCAAGGAATGATGAGGGGGACTAATCCATGCAGCCTTTGGTCACAGGTCTTGGACAGTGTTGCACAAAGATACCTGTGTGCAGATGATCTTTATATGCAACAAACTCAGTGGAAGACCATAGAGCAAGGGATCCAACGCCTGAGAGAAATGGCAGTGGCAGAGATTATCTTCTCAGATGACGGGACAACTAAGAATCCAGACTTAGTACCATGCACGTCTGTGATGTGGCGAAAATTTGTGCAGCTTGGGCCACATGAATATGCTTCTGCCTTAGCCATAATGAAGAGGGATGAGAGGGAAGAGACTGTGCTGGATATGGCTAGGAAGCTTCGAGCATATGCAGATGCTGTGCATGGCCCAACACATGCCAGAATCACAGCGGTGGAAACAAGTCTGCAGAAATTAGAGGATAAGATAGAGGAGAATCATAAGAAGCTCAGAGAGGAGATTAAAGAAGACCTTCTCCAAATCTCGGCAGTACGGATTGGAGGTTCTGGTATCCAAGGCAGACGTTTCCCCAGTGGTGAGAGACGGTACACCCCACAAAATGAGCTGTGGTTCTACCTGCGTGATTGTGGAGAAAACATGGGGAGGTGAGATGGAAAACCTACTGCTGTTCTGGCATGACGGGTGTGTGAATTGAAGGAAGCCACCAGAAGGAAAGCAGCTCCCCTTTCCCGTAGCCAAACTGCCAGGTATGATGATGATGACACATCTGATTCCCTTGAAGGAACATCCAAGACATATGCCCAGGGAAAGAAGGATAACCAGGCTTAGAGGGGCCTTGTCTCTAGCCAAGTAGAGGCCAAGGAAAATCGTGTTTTCTGGTCTGTGTGGATTCGTTGGCCTGGCACATCGGAACCACAAGAGTATAAAGCTTTGGTGGATGCAGGTGTGCAATGTATATTAATTCTGTCGAGACATGTGGGGACAGAGTCTGTCTTCACTGCCGGTGTGACAGGGGGATCCCAGGATTTCACTTTGGTGGAAGCTGATGTGAGCCTGACTGGGAATGAGTGGAAGAGACATCCTATTGTGACTGGCCCAGAAGCCCCATCTATTTTGGGCATAGACTACCTTTGAAGTGGGTATTTCAAAGACCCAAAGGGACTCAGATGGGCATTTGGAATAGCTGCTGTAGAGACAGAGGGTGTCAAGCAGTTGAACAGCTTACCTGGACTGTCAGAAATCCCATCTGCAGTAGGACTTCTGAAGGTAGAAGAGCAACGAGTGCCAATTGCCACCTCAACAGTGCACTGCCAACAGTACCAAACGAATCAAGATGCGGTGATCCCCATCCATAAAATGATCCGTGAGCTGGAGAGCCAAGGGGTGGTCAGCAAGACCCACTCACCCTTTAACAGCTCCATTTGGCCTGTGCACAAGTCTGAAAGAGAATGGAGACTGACAGTGGACTATGGTGCATTGAATGAAGTGACTCCACCACTGAGCGCTGCTGTGCCGGACATGCTGGAACTCCAGTACGAGCTGGAGTCCAAGGCAGCAAGGTGGTACGCCACTATAGACATTGCCAATGCATTTTTCTCCATTCCTCTGGCAGCAGAATGCAGGCCTCAGTTTGCTTTCACCTGGAGAGGCGTGCAGTACACCTGGAACCGACTGCTCCAGGGGTGGAACCACAGCCCCACCATCTGCCATGGACTGATCCAGGCTGCACTGGAAAAGGGTGAGGCTCCAGAACATTTGCAATATATTGATGACATCATTGTGTGGGGGAAGACAGCAGCAGAGGTGTTCGAGAAAGGGGAGAAAATCATCCAGATTCTCCTAAAAGCTGGCTTTGCCATCAAGAAGAGCAAAGTCAAGGGACCTGCTCAAGAGATCCAGTTTCTGGGACTGAAGTGGCAAGACGGATGGCGTCAGATTCCCACCAATGTCATCAACAAGATCACAGCAATGTCTCCACCATCCAGCAAGAAAGAAACACAAGCTTTCCTAGGCGCCATAGGTTTTTGGAGGATGCATATTCCCAAATACAGTCAGATCATGAGCCCTCTCTACCTGGTCACCCGTAAGAAGAGCACTTTCCACTGGGGCCCTGAGCAGCAACAAGCCTTTGCACAGATCAAGCAGGAGATTGCTCATGCAGTAGCCCTTGGCCCAGTCAGGACAGGACCAGAGGTGAAGAATGTGCTCTACTCTGCAGCCGGGAACCATGGCTTGTCCTGGAGCCTTTGACAGAAGGTGCCTGGGGAGACTCGAGGCCGACCACTGGGATTTTGGAGTTGAAGCTACAGAGGGTCTGAAGGCAACTACACTCCAAAGGAGAAAGAAATCTTGGCTGCCTATGAAGGAGTCCAGGCTGCCTCGGAAGTAATAGGGACTGAAGCACAACTCCTCCTGGCACCTCGACTACCACTACTGGGGTGGATGTTCAAAGCAAAGGTTCCCTCTACGCATCATGCCACCAGTGCTACATGGAGCAAATGGATTGCTGTTATCACACAGCGCGTCCGTATTGGAAAACTGAATTGCCCTGGGATTCTGGAAATAATTACAGACTGGCCGGAAGGTGAAAACTTTGGTCTTGCTGATGAAGGGGAACAAGAAGTGACATGGGCTGAAGAAGCTCCACCATACAACCAACTGCCAGCAGAGGATACATGATACGCTCTCTTTACTGATGGTTCTTGCCGCATTGTGGGAATGAACTGGAAGTGGAAAGCAGCTGTATGGAGCCCCACAGGACAGGTCGCAAAGGGCACTGAAGGAGAAGGTGGATCAAGCCAACTTGCTGAACTCAAAGCCGTTCAACTGGCCCTGGACATTGCTGAAAGAGAGAAGTGGCCAAAGCTCTACCTCTACACTGATTCATGGATGGTAGCCAATGCTCTGTGGGGACGGCTGGAGAGGTGGAAAGAGCCCAACTGGCAGGGTAGAGGAAAACCAATTTGGGCTGCTGATGAGTGGAAAGACATTGCTACCAGGGTAGGGAAACTGCCTGTGAAGGTCCTCCATGTGGATGCACATGTCCCCAAGAGTAGAGCTAATGAGGAGCACCAAAACAATGAGCAGGTAGACCAGGTTGCAAAAATAGAGGTGTCAAAGATAGACTTAGATTGGTAACACAAGGGAGAGTTATTCCTAGCTCGATGGGCCCATGATGCCTCAGGCCATCAGGGCAGGGATGCCACCTATAAGTGGGCACGAGACTGAGGGGTGGATCTAACCATGGACAGTATTTCTCAGGTTATCCATGACTGTGAGACGTGTGCTGCCATCAGGCAGGCCAAGCGAGTGAAGTCCCTGTGGTATGGTGGGCGGTGGTCCAAGTACAAGTATGGGGAGGCCTGGCAGATTGACTCCATCACCCTGCCCCAGACACGCCAGGGCAAGCGCTGTGTGCTGACCATGGTGGAAGCCACCACGGGATGGCTGGAAACCTACCCTGTGCCTCATGCTATGGCCCGGAACACCATCCTGGGCCTGGAAAAGCAAGTTCTGTGGAGACATGGTACCCCTGAGAGGATTGAGTCAGACAACAGGACTCAATTCAAGAACAGCCTTATCAACACCTGGGCTAGGGAACATGGCATTGAGTGGGTGTACCATATTCCCTACCATGCACCAGCTGCAGGCAAAGTGGAGAGGTACAATGGACTGTTAAAAACCACATTGAAAGCATTAGATGGGGGAACTTTCAAAAACTGGGAGCAGCATCTGGCAAAAGCCACCTGGTTAGTTAACACCTGAGGCTCTACTAACCGAGTGGGCCCTGCCCAGTCTGAGCCTTTGCATAGAGTAGATGGAGACAAAGTCCCAGTGGTACATGTCAGAGGTTTGTTAGGGAAGACAGTTTGGGTTAATTCTGCTTCGAATACAGACAAACCCATTTGTGGGGTTGTTTTTGCTCAGGGACCAGGTTGCACATGGTGGATAATGCAAAAAGATGGAAGAACACGATGTGTACCTCAGGGAGATCTGATTGTTGGATAAAAGCTATGTGTAACTATCACTGTTTGCTGAATGCTATTACCATTGTCTGTATATAGCTGTATAATGAATGTATAATGCATGTATTTATAGAGTTAGAATTTATATTAGTTTTGGTAATAAGCAGACGATATCGGGATAAGGGGTGGAATGTCCTGGGTTGGCTGTATGATGCTTTTATCCCCAACCGTCTTGTTCTGTTTGTGCTAAATAGTAAGTTTTACACCTTTAAGACTTATTGCAGACAGTGAAGGGGGAGAGAAAATGCAGGTTTTTTTCCTCCAGATATTGCACTCACTCCCACACATTCCTTCTCCTGGCCAGCGGTTGTTGTCTGCAGACAGACGACGGACAGAGCTCTTCTTTTGCTTTTGAGTTAGTTTTCAGCTAGCTGAGGCAAAGAAGTTCCCTGGACTGTGGGTTTTTTTTCTTTCCCTTTTCTTTGGACCTCTTGAAACCTGCTCTGGACTGAACACCCAGGGCAGCACTGGCAGCTCACATTTCTGGCCCACCGGGCCAGGCCCGGCCTGCGACAATTCCAGCACTGGAGGGACTGATCAGAGACAGTGAGCTGCAACCCGGGGAGGGGGTTTTCTCAGTTTGTCTTTTTTTTTTAGAGTGACAAAGGGTCTCATTGTTTGATATTGTTTTAGTTTTATTGTTTAATAAACAGGTTTTTTTCCACCTTTCTCCAAGGAGGTATTGTTTTCCTCCCAGACCAGTTGAGGGGGGGAGGGGCCGATTGGATCTGTTTTCTCACTGGAGCTACTTTGGGGAATTTTTTCCCCAAATTTACTCTGAACCTGGACAGGGGAGTTGGGGAATTTTGGGGGGGTTTATTTGCACTTTGGGGGGTGTTTTTCTGGGTGTGATTTGGGATTTTTGAAATTTTTTGGGTTTTTTTTTAAATTTGGGAGGGATTACTGGGGTTTTGTGAGGATTTGTTAGGATTCTCTTAAATTTTTGGGAGCTTTATTGGAATTTCTGGGGGATTTGGGGTGGTTTTATTGGAATTGTGGAGGCCTTTAGTGGGATTCTTTAAAGGTCTGGATTTTTGGAGGAAATTTTTGGGGATTTTATGAGATTTGGGAGGGCTTTCTAGGGTTTTTTGGGTGTTGCCAGGATTTCTTTGAGTCTTGGGATGTCTTTGGGGGTTTCTGGTGGCTTTGGAGACATCTTTGGAGGATTTGTGGGGCTTAATAGGGATGATGGAGGGGTGTTGTTGGGATTTTAAGAGATTTTATGGGTTTTTATTGGGATTCTAGGGTGTTCTAATTTTGTGAGATTTAATTGGGATTTAGTAGGTTTTATTGGGACTTTCAGGGGTTTTAAGGAGATGTTGGTGCCTCTTAGCCCTTCCCCACACCCGGGCACAACCCCAAAGCCCCCTCAGAGCACACGACGCTCCCCAAAATTCCAGAAAATATACCCCAAAGCCCCTAAAAATCAGAATAAAATGCTACAAAATACCAGAGAATCCCACAAAATCCCAGCGGAACTCACCAAAGTTAAAAAAAATTCAAAAATTTCAATAAACCCCCCAAAAAATGAAACCCCACCAAAACCCCAATAAAATGCCCCAAAATCCAACCTCCCGAAATCCATCAAACTCCCCAAAATCGTGTAACCTCCCACAACCCAATAATTCTCTCTAAAAACCAATAATTCACCCTAAACTCCCAACTAAATCCCCCAAAACATCCCCCTCAAATCCCCTGAAACCCTCCAAAAAATCACCTCCAAAATACCCCAAAATCCAAAAACATCCCCACAAAACCAAAAAAACCACCCCCACGCCCCTCCAAAGCTCCCCAAAATGTCCCAAAATTCCCCAAATCCCAAACAAAGCCCCCCAAAATCCCCCCAAACCCCCCCAGACTCAGTGGGCCCGTCCTGGATCAGGGGGCACCGGCCGGTGGAACAGGAGCCACTTCAGGGGGCCCTCAGAGCTTTTTGGGGAGGGGGCACCATGGGAGACCCCCCCAAAAACCGGGGTGGGGGGAACCCCTGCTGTGCCCCCTCCCCCTGAAACCCCCAGACCCCGGTTCAGGGTGGGCCTGGGACCCCCCGGGACCCCCAAATCTCCCATGGGACCTCCCTGAGACCCCCCCAGACCCTTCCCAAGACCCCACCCAGGACCGTCCAGACCCCTCCCAAACCCAACTCAGGCTCCCCCAGCCCCTCCCCAGATCCCCCCAGGACCTCTCCCCAAAACCCTCCCAGACCCTCCCACAACCCCCTCCTCGAGACCCCTCTTAGGACCCATCTGCACCCCACACGTCCCCCCACGATGCCCCAGGACCCCTCCCCAGACTTCCCAACTAGAACACCGTAGAATCTAAACAAAAGCCCACAAAATCCTTTGAAATCCTAATAACCCCAAAAATCCTGATTAAACTCCGCAAATTACCCAAAAATGTCCCCAAAACCATAAAAAGTCCCACAAAATCTCCACCAAGATCCAAAGAAATCCTGGCAACACCCAAAAGATCTTCACAACACCCCCCAAATCCAGTATGGACTCAGCTGCTCTCACTGTGATCCCAGTGTGATCCCAGCTGCTCCCAGCATAATTCCAGATGTTCCCAGTTCCTCCCATTATGATCCCAGTTTCCCCAAGAACAGTCCCAATCCCTCCCAGCAGGGTCCCAGTCGTGCCCAGTTGCCTCCAGGGTAGATTTCAGTTTCCCCCAGCATCGTCCCAGTTGCTCCCAGCATGATCCCAGCTGTTCCCAGTGTGGTTCCAGTGTCCCCAGTATGGTTAGAGACACTCCCAGTATGTTTTAGTTACCTCAGAATGATCCCAGTCTTTCCCAGTTACCTCCAGTTTCCTCTAGCATGATCCCAGTTTCTATCTGTTGCTCAAAGGGTGGTCCCAGTTGCTCCCAGTATGATCCCAGTTGTCCCAGTTGTAGTCTCAGTCCTCTCAGCACGGCTCCAGTACCTTCCAGCCGATCCCAGTTGCTCCCAGTGTGTCACATTTTCCTCCCAGCATGGGCCCAGTAGCTCCCAGTAAGCCCCAGTCAGGTTCCATTCATACCCAGTATAATCCCAGTATGAGTGCAGCCACTCCCAGTATGATCCCAGTCACTTGCAGTCCAACCCCAGTTGTTCCCAGTCACTCCCAGTCTTATGCCAGTGTCCCCAGTGTGATCCCAGTTGCTCCCAGCATGGGCCCAGCTGTTCCCAGTGTGCTTCCATCACTCCCCTGTGGTTACAGACACTCCCAGTATGGTCCCAGTTGGACCCAGTTGCCCCTGCTCTAGTCCCAGTCACTCCCCAGATGATCCCAGTCCCTCCAGCATGGTCCCACTCACTCCCAGTTGCCCCCAGTGTGGTCCCAGTTCTCCCCAGCATGGTCCCAGTTGTTCCCAGTGTGGTTCCAGTCCTCCCAGTATGGTTCCAGACATTCCCAGTATATCCCAGTTGCCCCCAGCATGTCTATAGTAATTTCCAGGCACTGCCAGTGGCCCCAGTAAGGTGTCAGTTCTCCCAGTATGATCCCCCAGTCATGCCCAGTATATCCCAGTTGCCTCCAGCATGCATCCAGTCCGTCCCAGTTGCTCCAGTTTGCATTCAGCATCATCCCAGTTTCTCTCAGCTGCTCCCAGTAGCCCAAAGTGTGATCCCAGTCGCTCCCTTTCAACCCCAATATGATCCCAGTAAGCTCCAGTTTGATTGCAGGCACATGGCAGCCATCCCAGTATGGTCCCAGTATAATCCCAGTTGTTTCCAATCTCTCCCAGTATGGTCCCAGCTGCCTCCAGCGTGGTTCCAGTTGCTTCCTAGATCAGCCCAGTCAGTCCCAGTATGATGCCATTTGCTGCCAGCAGGCTCCCAGTTGCTCCCAGTCAGGCCCAGCATGGGGGATGATGTGCAGGGTGTGTTCCCAGTCACTCTCAGATACTCCCAGTATTAGTCCAGTCCCTCCCAGTATAATCCAAATCTGAGCCCAGTGTGCTCCCAGTCGCTGCCAGTATGAACCAGTTGTGCTCCACATGGTTCCAGTTGCTCTCTTTCAGCCTCACTTTTGTTTCAGTCCCTCCCAGTATGTCCCAGTGTAGCCCAGTTCCCTCCAGCATGTTCCCAGTCACTCCCAGGTGCTCCCAGTTGGGTTTTTGGGGGGATGTTTGTAGAATGAAGCAGTCCAAGGCTGAGCGGAAAAGGCCCCTCGGGGGGACATCGGGGGGTGGCGGTGGCGGCTGCCGGCAGAGGCAGCCTGGAGGAGCAGAGCCCTGTGTCCCCCAGGAGCCCAAAGTGGGGAGCCCAGAGAGGAGGGAGCGCCGCCATTGGCGGGAGCCTCAAGAGCCTGGAGAGGGGCAGGGGGGACTCCTGGGAGCCGCTGCAGCCCCGAGCAGAGAATGAGGGGAGAAGGGAGCCTGGGAGCCCAAACAGCCCCGGCATCCCGAAATGGGGAGAGCCAAGAGGGGGGAGCTTTTGGCATTGCTGGCACTGCCAGCAGCCTGGGCAGGGCGGGCACCGAGGAGAAGGGGGACCCCCAGACCAAGTGTGACCCCAGCAGCTGGGACAGGGGGGAACCCTCGAACACCAAAGGAGAGGGACCAGGGATGGGGAACTCCTGGGAGGCTTTTTCAGGGCTGAATCTTCGTGTTTGGGAGATTTTTCTGCAGCCCAGACGACCGGTGCCTTGTAGAGATGGACTTGAGCACAGGGACCTTCAAACTCAATGTGCTCATCCCTTGTTTTCCCCAAACCAGGATTTCCCATTCCCAGTGCTTGGGAAGCTTTGAGGAAGAGGAAGATGCCCGGGGACACTGAGGCAGGTGAGGAGGAAGTCAGTGCCCCTTTCCCCTCTGTGCTGCTCCATCTCCCAGCCCAGCATGGCCCCACCTGCAGCACAGCCCTGGGGGGATCTCCTTGCCCTTGCCTGTGGCACGGAGGCAAATCCCATCCTGTCCTTGTCCTTCCTCGCCCAGAGCAGGAGCTGAGCATGGAGAGCAGGGAGGACAAATGCCGGCGGCAGAACCTGGTGGAAGAGGCCGTTTGGAGCAGCTCCACGGCGCAGGAAGCCAGCGGGGAGGAAAAGGCCCGGAGATGCCGCACGAGGAGGGGCTGCAAACGCAGTTGGCGGGGATGTGAGGGGAAAAGAGCCAGCCTGGGCCGGGAAGGCGGCCGGAGATGGAGCCAGAGCTCGGAGCTGGTGCTCCATGAGCAGGGTCATGATGGGGAGAAGCCCCACACGTGCATGGAGTGTGGGAAGAGCTTCAGCCGGAACTCCGAGCTGATCAGGCACCAGAGGAGCCACACTGGGGAACGGCCCTACGAGTGTGATCAGTGCAGGAAGAGGTTTCAGACCAGCTCTGATCTCCTCAGGCACCAGCGCATGCACTCAGAGGAGAGGCCCTTCCGCTGCCCCGACTGCGGGCAGGGCTTCAGACACAACTCTGATCTTGTCAGGCACGGACGCATCCACACTGGAGAGAGGCCCCACGAGTGTGAGGAATGTGGGAAGAGCTTCAGCCGGAGCTCCCACCTGATCAGCCACCAGAGGACCCACACTGGGGAACGGTCCTACGAGTGTGGGGAATGTGGGAAGAGCTTCAGCCACAGCTCCAACCTGATTGTCCACCAAAAGATTCACACAGGGGAGAGGGCCTACGAGTGTGATAAATGCAGGAAGAGGTTTCTGGCCAGCTCCCATCTCCTCCAGCACTATTGGATTCACAGAGAGGAGAGGCCCTTCCAATGCCCCGACTGTGGGAAGGGATTTAAGCGCAACTCCGACCTCATCACCCACCGGCGCATCCACACTGGGGAGAGGCCCTACGAGTGTCCTCCCCAGTGTGGGAAGAGCTTCTCCAGAAGCTCTCACTTGACCCAAACACCAACGGAGGCACCGGTAAGGGAAGCCCTGCGAGTGCCCCGAGTGTGGGAAGAGCTTCGTGCGCTGCTCCAGCTCCATCCCCCACTGGAGGAGGCACTTTGGGCACAGCCCTGGTCACTCACATTCCCTGTGATCCATGTTGGGAACACACCTGGCTGCTTCTCCTTTTGGTTTAGCTTTATCTTTTTTTTCTATTCTCCCTCTCACTGTACACCAAAAGCCAATAGGGATGGGTCTGTCACTTCAAAACCACTCAAATCCCACTGAAAATAACTGAATTTTAACACAAAAGGGCTCATTCCCACCTCAAATTGCTTTTTCTCTTCTCTAAAAAACTCCATCCCACACCAAACTCACTCCATTCCACAGCCACCAGGGTGAGATGGGGTTGGGAGGTGATTGGTAGATGTGGGATCCCAATTTGGTGCGGTGGGATAGGGATTGTGTGGGGTGGCTGGGTGGGATGTATTTGATAGCAAATAAAATTTTCATAGTTACTGATTTCTGTCCCGTTCATTTTTACTCAGTTCTGTTCGCAGAGTGCTGCCTTCTCAGCTGATTCAATTCCTATAAAAGTTCCATTTTTTAAATCATCTAACCTCTAAGAATTCAAAAACCAATATCCAAATAAAACCACTTACACACAACTAAACTTTTTACACTTTCACAGGAGAGTGAACTTGTTTTTCACAGGCAGCTCCACAGAAACTGGAAAATGTGGGGGTTCCCAGGAGGGGGCCCCACTGATCCAGGGCATCGAGGCGCTGCCTGCAATCGTCCATCACCGCCCATAAGGAGCCTCCAGGGCTTTGCCCTCCAT
This sequence comes from Setophaga petechia, assembly GCA_024362935.1. Lineage (NCBI taxonomy): Eukaryota > Metazoa > Chordata > Aves > Passeriformes > Parulidae > Setophaga > Setophaga petechia. Next base: position 344,182 of record JANCRA010000101.1, read on the forward strand.
GAGCTGCAGCAGACGTGTTGGGAAAGGTGACAAGAGCCCGTGGAATGGTCCTTGTTGCAGGCAGATTAGCCACTTGTAGCTCTTCAAAACTCCCTCCCATGAAAAACAAAAAAACTTAAACTTGTCCTAAATGTGAAAAACACATTCACTCTCCTGTGAAAATGTAACAAGTTTAATAAAGGACAATGGGAGACCAGGACCATGGAGCAAAGGTTATCACGGCCAGGTGCATCTTGGCACTCAGCCAGGAGCACCCTGTTACCTTCGGGGATCCCCCTGAAATACCTTTCCCTTACATCAGCCTGTTGCATATTCATAGACCCTCATGCACATCCATAAACTACTTTACATATCCCAGGAACGATTTCACATGGCCCCTCCCTGGGTCTGCCTTTTCAGAGCATGTGTGTTTCTTGGCTGTGGTTTTGGCTCCTTCTCTTTATCACCTCCAGTGTTTGGGCCTTGGTCCACTCTGCCTTCAGACGGGGAGTGCTGATAGTTGGCAGATCTGTCCAGGTGTCCTCATCCTGTGTGCATTGGATGTTACCCCATCCAAGCAGGCAGTTCAACAGAAGCAGCTATTTCACTGAGCTTAATTAACCACAGAAACAAAATCTATATCTTTAGAACAGAATTATTTCAACAACACACATATAAAATCCATTTTAATATTTGCAAAACCCCAATATATGATATTTATCTATAACAGGGTGAAGGAGCCCTGGCCCAGGCTCTGGCCCTGGGGAACACGGGGACGCTGCTGGGGGGTCCCTGTCCCCCTGTACCACCCCCAGGGCCCCGGCCCCCCATCCCCATGTCAGGCTCTGGGGTCGATCTCGTGGAACATCCTCTGGGGGAGGCTGCGGGGCCGGGGGCGGGGGGACCCGGGGGGACAGGGGACCCCGCTGTGCACGAGCAGGGTTGGACTGCTCTGGGGGGAGCTGTGAGGGGGGCTGGGGCAGAATGACCTCCCCAGTGACCTCACACAGCCCCTGTGATGTCACGCAGCCTCCTGCAATGTCACACTGCCATCTGTGATGTCCCCAACCACTCTGTTGTGTCACTCATCCTCTATGTGATGTCATTCAGCTGCTATGTGATGTCACAGAGCAGCTTTGTCATGTCAGAGTCACCTTGTGATGCCAGAGCCATGTCTGTGATGTCACAGCCTTCTCTGGGACATCACATAGCTGCTTTGTGATATCATACTCTATGTCACAAACCACATTGTGATGTCACAGAGCCACCTTCTATGATGTCACAGCTAGCTCTGTGATGTCATAGCCCAATCTGTGACCTCACACAGCCCACTCTGTGCTGTCACACAGCCCCTTGCTGACATCACAGCTGTTCTGTGCCTCTATGACACAGCCCTAGAGGTGCTGCTGTGACACAGTCCCCTCTGGGACATGCCACAGCCCCTGCCAGTGCTGAGCTCCTGTGAGCTCTGTCTGTGCCCTGCTGGTGTCCCTGAGGGGCCCTGGCAGTGGCCCAGCCCTGCTGGGCTGTGCACAGGAGCTGCTCCTGGCCAGAGCTGTCTCTCTGCAGCGCTGCCCTTGCCAGGAGCTGCCTCTGGGCCAGGAGCCCGGCCCAGCTCAGCAGCACAGACAGAGCACAAGGACTGTAATGACCCTCTGGGGCTTTGGTGCTCTTTGCATCAGACTCAGTCCCTCAGAGGGTGCTCAAAGAACTTCTCAAGAGCTCAAAGTCAGATTGAACCATAGAAGTTCTCTTGGAGAGTTAATGGGTCCCGATGAAGGTCAGGACTGAGAAAGTGTCCCCAGGTTCCAGGTAGAGCAGAACACTGGAAGCAGTGCTGACAAGCAAGGGAAAGGTGTCTCTGGTGCTGAGCAAACCTGCGCCTCTGTCTCTGCAGGCTGTCGGCATCCCCCGGCTGCCCCACCTGGCTGGGCCCTTCCTTTGCTGACAGCTCTGCCTCCTGCCTGCCTCTGCCTGCCCACACAAAGCCTTGGCCTTGATACCAAAAGTTGTAATTCAATTTTTGTTGTGCCTGTGAACTTTTAGCACAGGAGCAAGGCATTCAGGGGCTGCCTTCCCAGCAGGAATAGTTGGAAGAGAAGAAGACATCTGGCTCAAGGGTGAAGTGATAGAAAAAAGAAGGACTGAATCTGGGAACTTGGGAGGGGGTTTATGGTAATGGGTAAATTGTAATACACATTTAGCTGTGCTGGTAGAATTACATGTCCACATAAGGTTAGGGGTTATCTTTCACTAGACCTCAGGCCTGAATAAATGATACCCTCTTTAACAGCAAAGTAGTGTTAATGAGTCTTATTCTGATATTTCGGAGATTTGGCGACAGTGGGGCCTCACAGAACCAAGGAATCAGCTGTGACACTGAGCAAACTCATGGAACAAAGAGTCCATTGTGCACAGCAGAATCCCATGGAACCAAAATCCATTTTGGCATATTGGGACCACATTGAAACAATGGTCCATTGTGATACTGCGGCTCCAAGGAGATCATTGTGACCTTGAGAAACCTCTTGGAACCAAGGGGCCATTGTTACACAGCAAGGCCTTGTGGAACCATGGGTCCATTTTGACCCTGCAGAACCTCACAGAACCAAGGTGACCATGTTCTACTATGGAACGTCATGGAACAAAGGGACCATGGTGACACTGCAGAACCAAGGAGACTGTTGTTGGCAGTTTGAAACCTCATGGAACCAGAAGTCCATTATGATACAGCAAGGCCTCATAGAACCAAGGATCCGTTGTTAAACTGTTTGGCCTCATGGAGCCACGAGCCATTGTGACACAGCGTGGCCACATGGAGCCAAGGGGCCACTGTGACACTGCGGATCCAAGGAGACCATTGTGACTGAGGAACCTCATGGAACCAGGAATCCATTGTTACACTGTGGAATCAAGGGAATGACAGCGACTTTGTGGGGTCTCATGGAACAATGGAGACTATTCTGAGACTTTGGGACCCACTGGAACCAAGGGGCCATTACATCATGGCAGGGCCTCATGGAACCAAGGGGACTCCAGTGAACACCATGGGTCTCCATGGGATGAAGGGTTCAATAGAACCAAAGATACCATTGTGACACTCCGGGGCCTCATGGAACCAAAGGTCCATTGTGACCCAGCAGGGCCTCATGGAACCATGGAGGCCGTTTTTACACTTTGTGGCCTTGTGGAACCAAAGGGCCATTGTGGCACTTGAGAGCCTTGTGGAGCCAAGGGGACCACAGTGACACTGTGGGGCTCAGTGAAACCAATGGTCTGTTGTGACACTGCAAGGCCTTATGGAATCATGGTGACCATTGTGACACCAAAGGCCTCACTGAACCAAGGGCCCATTGTGACACTACAAGGTCTCATGGAAGCAAGGAAACATTGTGACACTATGGAGCGTTGGCAGGCCAAGGGGCAGCTGTCACACTGTGTGGCACCATGGAACCAAGGAGTTCATTGTGACATTACAGGACTCCATGGAACTATGGATTTGTGGAACAGTGCTGGAACACATGGAACCAAAGGTCCATTGCAACATTGTGGGGCCTCATGGAATCCTGGAGGCCATTCTGACACTTTGAGGCTTCACTGAATCAAGGGGCTCGGCAGGGCCTCATGGAACCAAGGAGACCCCTGTGACACTGCAAGGCCTCATGGACACAAGGGACCAATGTGACACTATGGGGCCCCATAGAAACAAGAGGTCAGCGTGACACAGGTGGGCCTGATCAAACCAAGGATCCAATATGACACCACCATTGTGACACTGCAGGGTCCCATGGAAACAAGGGCCAGTGTGACACAGTTGGGCCCCATGGATCCAAGGGAGCAGGTAACAGCTCTGGTTGGCTTGGCCTGACTGGTCCAACTGCCCTTGGTATGTCTAGGGTCTCTTCTCCTGTACCCCTGAGACACTGGGGCTCTGCCGTTTCCTTCAGATAGAAATGTCCTTCTCATTCTAGCATCCATGGCCAAAATGGGATTTCCCCTTCAAAATTCCCAATATCCAGGGACTGCTCCCAGATAAAGTTGCCATTACCAACAAGTCTGTCTGACCTTTACTTCCTGAGAGCTGGCTCTCACCTGCCTTTAAACATTGTAAGGCTCAGTGCTTTCCTTCCTAGAGAAAAAAGCGCTCCCTCCTGCACAGGCACCCCTGGCCAAAATGGGTACTTTGCCTCCAAAATTCCCTATATGTGAGGGTTTCACTCAGACAAAAGCTGCCAGGACAGACTGCTCTGGCTGGTCTTAGCCTCTGCTGGTTGCCTCTACTCTGCCCTGAAACACTGCGGCCCTTTCCTTCCCATGGAAAAGAACCATCCTTCTTCTCCAGGTGCCCATGGCCAAAATTGGGATTCCGCCTCCAAAAGTCCTATATCCAAAGAATATTCCTACATAAAAGCTGCCATTACAGACAGGTCTGGCTAGCCTTGGCCTCCTGAGGGCCGGCTCTCATCTGCCTTCCAAACACAGGGGCTCCTTGCTTTCCTTCCGATGGAAAAGAAGTGGCCTTCTCCTCCAGCCAAAAAGGGCTGAAATTGGGATTCAACATTCAAAGCTTCAAATATCCAAGGATTGCTCCAGGAAAGACTTGCCAGGACAGACAGACAGGCTTGGCCTTAGCCTCTGGTGACTGCAGTTCATCAGCCCCTGAAACACAGAGGCTCTGTGCTTTCCTTTCTGTGGAGACATTGGTGACACTGTGGGGCCTCGTGGATCCAAGGACATCATTGTGGCTCTGTTGGGCTGCATGGTCCCAAGGGGCCAGTGTGAAGCAGCAGGGCTTTGTGGAACCAAGAGGCCATTGCTGCATTTCAGGGCCTTGTGGAGCCAAAGGGCCATTGTGATCCTGCAGGGCACCGTGGATCCATGGAAAGCATTGTGGAATTGCAAGGCCCCATGGAATCATGGAAACCATTGTGACCCTGTGGGGCCCCACAGAACCAAAGGAACATTGTGACCCTGCAGGGCCTCATGGAAGCACGGGGCCATTGTGACACTTCAGAAGCAAGGAGAACATTGTGACACTACAGAGCGCCATGAAACCAAGGGAACATGGAACAGGTCTGGCTGGCTTGGCCTGCCAGGGGCCACCTGACAGGTCCAGCTGATCTTCGAATGTTGAGGACTACTTCTCATAACCCCCTGGAGAACTGGGACCCCATGCTTTCCTTGCTATGGAAAAGAACCATCCGTCTGTCCAGGTGCCCAGGGCCAAAACTGATATTACCTCTGAAAAATTCCCTATATGCAAGGGTTCTCCCAGACAAAAGCTGCCAGGACAGAGAGCTCTGGCTGGCCTTGGCCTCTGGTGGTCACCTCTCATCTCAAGGATGCCCTGAGGAAAGTATTTGAACAGGTTTGACCTGCTGGAACATCAATGAGTGTCACATTCTTAAAAACTCAGATGCTCTTCTGATCACGTGTCGTTTTTTTCTTATGGCGTATTATGCATGAAATATTATTTTCAGCTAAAAAATATTATTCCTATCACTCTACCAGTGTTATCTGACACAGAATACCTCATCTACATATTACTTCAGGTCACCTGTAAAAGGAAACAAAATAAACAATCCAGCAGGAATTATTTGTCTTTGCTCCTATCTGTCACACCTCCTCTGGAGCTGGAGGTGCAGCCTCAGCACTTGGAAGGGCTCAAGGGGTCACAAGCTCAGCTCCCACACAGAGAACCTGCGGACCCTGAGGTGCTCTTCTTGGCCCCTGCACGCTCAGCCAGGCTGAGATGGACACTGATGGTTTCTGGGCCAGGCTCTCTGAGCCCAGCCCAGCTCCCTGCAAGCTCTGCCAGCTGCCCTGAGCTCTGGCCAGCACCAAGGGCCTCTCCCCAGCCCAGCCCAGCCGGCTCTGGCCCCACAGCTCTGCTCAGCCTAGGCTGCTTTGGCCACTGGCCCCACGGCCCCAGCCCCTGGCAAGGGCACAGCAGCAGCTGCAGCTGCCACAGGACTCAGCCCCAGCCATGGGGGAAGGTGCTTGGCCAAGGCCAAAGGAGGCTCCCTGGCTGCCCTGCTCCCCTCGGGCTGAGGTGCTGAGAGCTCTGCAGCCCCTGCTGCCATCCCATCTGCCCAGGGCAGCACAAGAGCCCCGGCCTTGGGGCCCTCAAGAGCTGCCTCTGCTCAAGGCCCATGCCAAAGCTGGGGCAGCCACAAAGCTGTGCCCATTTCTGTTCATTGCTGCTCTGATGGGGATGGATACTCATCCACTTGGAGGTTGCTGATGAATTTTATTCCTCCAGAGGCCTCTTCTTTCTTGAGCTCTTCACTTCAGGAATTCCAAGCAAAAAGCTCATAAACATTTACTCAAAACACCTGAACAAGAAAAGCCCATGGGAATAAATTAATTCTTCTGTGATTAATTAGACACATTAAAAAAATATATTCAAAGTGAATATATTGTAATGGAAAAAATGCAGAGGGAACTGTTTTGTCCTGTTGTCTTTTCCTGTTTATGGATTGATATCATCAATGGCCAAGCTCTATTAATCCCCACCAGCTTGTAATGCATTATTAACAGATATGAAAATAAAGACCATTTATGGTTGACAATCAATAACAATTTGTCCCCATCCCTGTCGGGATTATTAGTTTGTCAGAGTGACCCCGAGAAAAATTCCAAAGTCTCTTTTCCCAGCTCGGCGCTTAAAAGGGGAGTCAGAGCTCTTCATCTTTCGGTCTCAAGGTCGTTTATTAGTTCTTATCTAAAAAATTTTCTTTCTGCCCAGCAGAGATCTGCTCAGCAGGGCAGCCACAGGCACTCTGCCTGCCCCCGGGGCGGTGTTATGTCTTTATACTACAAACTACGTGTACAATATTTACAATTACTCCCCAATACCCATCACCTATGCTAGACAGTGAGCTTCTACTCTAAACCAATAAGTAAGTGCCAACATCACTACAGAAGATGGAGGCCAAGAAGAAGAAAGAAGAAGTATGAGGCACACCCCGATTCCTCCATCTTGTCTCCATAACCCCCCTGTACAGGGATATAACCCCCCTGTACAGTAATCCTAAAATAAATAATTCACCCTGTGATAATTTCACTAATATTCTACTTAAACTCTTGTGGCTTGCTATCTTCATAGAAGGTTGGTATTTGCTCCACGGGCCATAATCAAACTCACAGAGGCATTTTGGGCTCTGTGCCAGGGTCTCCGAGCCCCCTGGCAAGGGTCTTGGCTGCTCAGGACAGCCAGAGGGATGTCCTGAACCCGACATCTCCCCCCTCTCTTTGCACTAAAAAACACCCCTTTTGCAACTTCGTTCATGGCCCACTACATGCACACGCAGATGCATGGTAAGATGAGCAGAAGAACCACAAGCCTTGTCAAAATGTAATAACCTACCTTTAAAGGTACTTTCTACAATGGTGAAAGGTTAAAAAATCTAACTACATCAACCATCCAGGATCTAGTGACCTCTCTAAGTTTGTTAACACTTCCGTGTAACTTTTGATGTTTTCATAAATTGATTTTGAATGATCTGACATGTTCATGCAGTACATCTTTTCAAATTCTTCACACCTGTGTCCATGTGCCAGCAGCAAATAGTTACTTGCTGCTCTGTTTTTACCAATTATTAAAAGTCCTGTCTCTGGGGCGAACTTCCAGACACCTGTAGGTATCACTGCAGGGCTCTCATCCATGAAGCAACCCAAAGTCCACAATCTTCTGTGGGTGAAACACAAAGGTTGGAATCTCTGTACAGTCCACATCTCTGCATCATTTTTTTCTTCTGCTTGTGAAATGGTCAGTATTTTCTTGCTCATGCTTCTTGTCAGCATTCTCATGCACTTGATCAAGTTTCACATTGTTTACTGAGATCTACCTGGACTTCTGCACCTGCTAAAACACAAACAAATCCACATCCCCGCAGGGACTGGAGGATTATCTCAAAATCTTGAAGGTGAAAAATGTGCCCTTATATATCTACTCTGTTTCAGTCTCTATGCAATATTACATAGGGAAATGTAAGATAACAGCAAATAGAAATCTATCAGATAATACACATAACCAATAACACATCTGAAATTATACAGTTATCAATCACTACAACACTGAACTGTCATCCCAGAGTCTGCGACAGCTGATGAACCTTAAAACAACAGAGAACTGGAGAACTCATGTCCGGATTCATGTTTCTCCAGATTCCCTTTGAAGGCAGGCTCAGCTATCATATATGGTCAAATTGCCAAGCCAAAAGGACTTGAATAGTTTTTGATGCAGAAAACATCTGGGCTGATTGTCAATCATTCCATTCAAGTAGAGTTAGAACCTGGCCAGAGTTCGAACTCTAATTAATGGATATCACTTAATACATTTTAAAACAAGACTCTTAAAAACAACAATTATGAATAGGAAATCTTAGGATTAAAGATCAATCAAACCATTAAATAGATGAATCCCTCCAAAACTTCTGTCAGGATAGAAATTCTTCAAACACAGAAAAACTCTTGAATTTTCGGCATGCAGTACCTCTATAAAAACTGAAGATATAATAACTGAAGAAAACCATGAAAATGGCAATCTGGATTTAAAAGAAACCCAAAAACCATGAGTAGTCAAGAAATATAAGACAAGATTCTGAAGACACACATCTTGTAGATGATCACACAAAGAGATAGTGAAACATATAAAAGCTGGCTGTAAATATTACAATACCTTGCTAATAATTCTTATCATAAATTCTGAGAATTCTCATTATATAATCAACTTATCAACAGGAAATGTTTGAAGGGGTTATAACAACCTTTTAAAAGTATTTATACAGCATTAATAACAATCCTTATTTATCAGTGTCACCTATAAAATTCAAACCAACAAAGGTTACAGACTCAATACCAACAAAACTCTGAACCATTGAAGAATCAACTGATGACCCCACAAATAGGATCTGACTGATATTTCTCAAATGCTCTGTCTTCAGAGACATTTCAGGTACTTGAATCAAGACTAATACTTCTATCTTTATATGGTCATTTCCCTCCCTGAGAGGCATTATTCACAATAGATTTCCATCTACATCATATTTGTAACAACATTGATTTGCACTGCTTTCCCTTTTTATCTGTATCTTGAGCAAAAGCCTGGTGCTTTCACACTTTACTCTGATTTTGGACAGCTTTTCTACATGTCCATCTTTTGCATCTGAAGCTTGATCATCTGGTAAATACTGTTTCTGTCACTTCTGTGGAACCGGACTGTTTAGGAGCTCTATGTGCCCCACATAACATGTGCTGTATCCGCACAAAATCTCTAACTTGATATTTTGTTGGAGGCTGAAACTGTGTGCTGGCTGCTGCGATTGGCTGTGTGCCCGTTGCCGTGGGACCGGAGAAGGGCCGGTACCTCGGGACCCTCTGTACCCGGACCGCGCCCCGTCTCTGCCTGTGCCGTCACGGAGTGCGGGCACTCCCATCCTGACCGCGCCTCCCCTGCGCTCGTCTCGGCGCAGGTGCGGCTTCAGGAACGCCCCCCCCCTCTGCCTGTGACCGACACCGGCGCTGCCCCGATCCCGTTCTGGCTCTGTGCCAGCGCCCGCAACCGGTGCGCGCGGTCCCTGCTTTTAATTTTGCCGGTGCCACGATACGGGCCCATCTCTTGCATCCTTACTTCCGGATTCCTCTTCAAAGCACGCCCCTTGCGTCTAGCTGTGGCTGCAGCTTGGGACGCTGCAGTCGCCCCGGGAAAGCCAGCCCACCCTAGCGCATTAACCCGTGCATTTCGAATCTTTCCAAGAAGTTCTGCAAGCCCTGCCCGTCCTGTGGACCTTCGGCACTGCACTAGCAGGATCTGCCGCCGCTCCCGGCGCTGTGCTCACAAAAATCGCTGCAAAACTTGCATCCCCCGCCTCCCCACGGACTGGCGCTCCGCTCCGCCCGGCCCCGCTCCGCTCGGCGCTGCCCCCGCAGCCGCTGGCCGTGTCCTGGACGGCTGCTGACCGCCCCGCTGCTGCTGTGTCTGTGACTCCCCTCGCTGCCGCCGTGGCCCCCCCGCCGGCCTCCACAACCCCCACGGCCGCCTCTGCGGCTCCCCCGGGCTGCTGGCCGGCTGGCGCTACCGTGGCACGGGTTCGCCAGTCGCTAAGAAGCAGTTCTACCCCAGATTCCCCGACCCCCTCCGCCCTCCTCCCCCTCAAAATCCTGGGGTTCCTGGGCGTTCTGGGGACCCATGGGACCCTGGGGACTCTGGAGATAATGCCAATTCCTCCCACACCTGTTTGGTAGGAATTGCTTTTGCCCCTTCCTGCTCGGTAAAGGCAATTACCACCTGCTGATTAGCAGGATGACTTCCCTTCCCCCTCCCCCCGATTGGGACAGGAGGCGGTAACTCCTCTTTTCGTCTACTTTCCCCGGGAATTAGCTCCCGTAACGGGGACTACAGCAAATCTCCTTTTAGGACTTCGCTCTTCACCCCCCCCCGCTTCCACGGTATCCGCAGCTAAATGACCTTATTTGCTAAGGTCGCCACTAACATAATCCTGGCTGCTGCCAGCAATTTCATCTTTTTTCAGGGATTTTTACAGGGTATGTGTCTGTCAAGCCCTCTAGGGCTGACAAGATGCTAGGTTATTCCTGGGAGCATGTATCCCCCATGGTCTCAATTTTGACCTTTCTTACCAAAAGCTGAATCATCTGCAAGGTCAGTCCGGAGTTTGCCCTGGTCACTGTCCAGCAGCTCACAGGTGAGGATTTTCCAGGCCGGCTTCTGGCCGTCCTCCTTCCAGGTCGAGCTTGAAACGAATCTTCTCGGCAGAAGTCGAGATGGTCTTTCTGGACTTTTTCTCTTTCTTTTTTTTTTTCTTGAGAGTGCCTGTTTTCTTTCCTTCTCGGGCTGGATTTCAGCGGCTGATGGCTGGTGGCTGGCTGCTTGCCAAGTGCCCACCCAGAGACACCAATTGTCGAGATCATTAGTTTGTCAGAGTGACCCCGAGAATAATTCCAAAGTCTCTTTTCCCAGCCCGGCGCTTAAAGAAGGAGTCAGAGCTCTTCATCTATCGGTCTCAAGGTTGTTTATTAATTCTTATCTAAAAAATTTTCTTTCTGCCCAGCAGAGATCTGCTCAGCAGGGCAGCCACAGGCACTCTGCCTGCCCCCGGGGTGGTGTTATGTCTTTATACTACAAACTACGTGTACAATATTTACAATTACTCCCCAATACCCATCACCTATGTTAGACAGTGAGCTTCTACTCTAAACCAATCTGTACGTGCCAACATCACTACAGAAGATGGAGGCCAAGAAGAAGCACGAGGCACGCTCCGATTTCTCCATCTTGTCTCCATAACTCCCCTGTACAGGGATATAACCCCCCTGTACAGTAGTCCTAAAATGCATAATTCACCCTGTGATAATTTCACTAATATTCTACTTAAACTCTTGTGGCTTGCTGATCTTCATATAAGGTTGGTAACTTGCTCCACGGCCATAACCAAACTCACAGAGGCATTTTGGGCTCTGTGCCAGGGTCTCCGAGCCCCCTGGCAAGGGTCTTGGCTGCTCAGGACAGCCAGAGGGATGTCCTGGGTCCCGACAACCAACAAGCCTGGCTGACCTTGACTTCCTGAGAGCTGGCTCTCACCTGCCTTCAACCACCGGGACTCTGTGCTTTACTTCCTATGGAAAAGAACCCTCCCTCCTGCACAGGCACCCATGGACAAAACTGGTACTTTTCCTCCAAAATCCCCTATATGCAAGGGTTTCTCCCAGACAAGAGCTCCCAGGACAGACAGCTCTGGCTGGCCTTGGCCTCTGGTGGTCGCTTCTATTCTGCCCTGAAACACTGGGACTCCGCTCTTTCCTTCCCATGGAAAAAAAACCATCCTTCTTCTCCAGATGCCCATGGCCAAAATTGGGATTCTACCAGAATCCCAGTCTGTGTGGTCCTGCACACACTCCTAGGGTATGGAATTCCAATCCCCAGCCAGGAAAAAATGTTCCTGCCCTTGAACTTGCTTCCTCTCATTTTAAAAAATTAGAATGAAATGAAAAATAAATAAATAAATAAATAAATAAATAAATAAAGTGAAATAATTATAATGAAAATTAAATATAGCAATTTCAGTTCTTACTTACAATACTCCAATAATGATTCAAGCCAAAAAAACAATAACTATTACTATAACATTACCAATAAATATAAATAAATTATATACCAAGAAATAACTTTTGAAAGTTTTAACTCGATGACTTAATATACTTGAAATAAAAAATATCTAAAAAAAACTAACATACAATCTAACACACCTTAGTAAAACAATTCGTATTACAAATACACTAAACACAAAACCAAACACCACTACAATTTCTGAGACATTTCAACCAAACAATTAAACTTTAATAACATCCTTAAGTACTCTAAAACAATTAAAATTATTATAAATGACTTATTGGGTGTGCATGGTTTTATCTGGATAGTGGTTTTTGAATTGTTAGAGGCTAGATGATTTAAATAATGGGACTCTTATAGGAATTTAATCAGCTGAGAAGGCGGCACTCTGCAAAAAGAACTGACTGAAAATGAACGGGACAGAAGTCAGTAACTCTGAAAGTTTTATTTGCTATCAAATACATCCCACACACCCAGCCCCACACAATCCCCATCGACCGCTCCAAATTGGGACCCCACTTCTCCCAATCTCCTCCCAACCCCATCTCACCCTGGTGGCTGTGGAATCGAGGGAGTTTGGCCTGGGATTGAGTTTTTCTGAGGTGGGAACACGCAATCAGAAAGGGGTTTGAGCCTTTATGGGTTAAAATTCACTTGTTTCCAGTGGGATTTGAGAGGTTTTGAGGTGACAGATGAATCCCTCTTGACTTTTGGAGGGCAAAGAGATGGAGAAGAAAATAAAATTAAGGTGAAACTAGAAGGAGAAGCAGCCAGGTGTGTTCCCAACATGGATCACAGGGAATGTGAGTGACCAGGGCTGTGTCCAAAGTGCCTCCTCCAGTGGGGGATGGAGCTGGAGCAGCGCACGAAGCTCTTCCCGCACTCGGGGCACTCGCAGGGCTTCCCTTACCGGTGCCTCCGTTGGTGTTGGGTCAAGTGAGAGCTCCTGGAGAAGCTCTTCCCACACTGGGGACACTCGTAGGGCCTCTCCCCAGTGTGGATGCGCCGGTGGGTGACGAGGTTGGAGTTGCGCTTGAATCCCTTCCCACAGTTGAGGCATTGGAAGGGCCTCTCATCTCTGTGAATCCAATAATGCTTAAGAAGATAGGACCTGATCTGAAAGCCCCTCCCACACTTGGAACACTTGTAGGGCCTCTGCCCTGTGTGGATCTTTTGGTGGACAATCAGGTTGGAACGCAGAGTGAAGCTCTTCCCACACTCCCCACACTCGTAGGGCCGTTCCCCAGTGTGGGTCCTCTGGTGCCTGATCAGGGTGGAGCTCTGGCTGAAGCTCTTCCCACATTCCTCACACTCATGGGGCCTCTCTCCAGTGTGGATGCGTCCGTGCCTGACAAGATCAGAGTTGTGTCTGAAGCCCTGCCCGCAGTCGGGGCAGCGGAAGGGCCTCTCCTCTGAGTGCATGCGCTGGTGCCTGAGGAGATCAGAGCTGGTCTGAAACCTCTTCCTGCACTGATCACACTCGTAGGGCCGTTCCCCAGTGTGGCTCCTCTGGTGCCTGATCAGCTCGGAGTTCCGGCTGAAGCTCTTCCCACACTCCATGCACGTGTGGGGCTTCTCCCCATCATGACCCTGCTCATGGAGCACCAGCTCCGAGCTCTGGCTCCATCTCCGGCCGCCTTCCCGGCCCAGGCTGGCTCTTTCCCCCTCACATCCCCGCCAGCTGCGTTTGCAGCCCCTCCTCGTGCGGCATCTCTGGGCCTTTTCCTCCCCGGTGGCTTCCTGCGCCGTGGAGCTGCTCCAAACGGCCTCTTCCACCAGGTTCTGCCGCGGGCATTTGTCCTCCCTGCTCTCCATGCTCAGCTCCTGCTCTTGGGGAGGAAGGACAAGGACAGGATGGGATTTGACCGAGTGCTTCTTTCTCCTTTCCTTGATGCTCCTTTGTCCCTCCTCTTCCTCCCCCTCATCTTCCATCCTGCCTCCTCCCCCCTGACCCTTCCTCCTCCTCCCCCTCCATCCCGGCCCGTCCCTCCCTCCTCCTCCTCCCCCAGCAGCAGCCACACCCTCGGTGCCCCGCTCCCGCAGGCCTCGCAGCCCGGGGCAGCAGCGGCGATGGAGCCGGGACAGGTCGGGATGGGCAGCGCGGGGCTCTCGGCTGCTCCCAGCCCCTGCGGGCGGGGGGAAGCCGGCCCGGGCCAAAGGAGAGGCAAACTGGGGGCTGCACATCCAAACTGGGCCTTGCTGGGGACCCTGCCTGGCCACTGCCAGCCCTTGGGGTCGATGCCCAAAAGACAGGCTGGAAATAAATCCCCACAGAGCGGTGTCTGTCGAGCAGGTATTTGTTCAGTGCAGTGCTGGGGGTGAGGGGGGTTTCTCCTCCTCACTTACCCCCCTTTGTCAGTGCTGTGGTGTATTTGTACAGTCAGCGTGGCTCAGTGTCACTGTCCCACTCCGACATCATCACATAACCGCCGGAACTCATTTACATGGGATCAGCTGGTGATTATCAGACAGTTCTGCACTGCCCTTGCGCCTCCCCAGTTTGGGGGCTGTCGGGGGTCTGTGATGAAGGATTCCAAGGTCTTCTTCACATCTGAACTTTTCAACTTTGTCTTCGGATCACACACAGTTACAGCGTTCCTTGGTCTGGATAATCTAAATTCTTTGTTTTGTGGGTAACTGGCTTTGCACCTGCCAATTTCTCATTAGTGCTATGTTTACCTATCTATAAAGCTATCCACCTGGCAAGGTTTTTTTCTTCTTTTTTTTATCTATTCAGCATTAAGCAACTAGTTAACCATATGCTAGCCATTGCATTGTATAGAAAGTTATTTAGATCAAGTTATATAGGTATAAAATATATATTTCAAGTTATATAGGTATAAAAAGCTATGATTCAGGTTATCTAGGTATCATGTTATATTGATATATAAAAAGCCACGACTTAGGTTATATTGATAGCAGATCATATAGCTATATCAGGTTATATTGATATCTTATAACTCAAGCTGTATCAGCACCTTGTAACTTTGATCCAAGTTCTGTCGGCACCAGGGCTCTTCCCAGAGGCCTGGAGATGTTGGAGCGGGGACTGCAGAGATGGGTGAGGGATCCCAAGAGTGGGATTTTGGGGCCAGGATCCGTGGGGATGGGAATGTCCCGCTCCCTTGCCGGGGCAGGGTCACACCTGAGCCAGGTGTGCAGGGCAGGACCTTGCCCTGACCCCAAGCACTGTCCCAGCTGCAGGATCTGCTTCCCATCGGCCTCTTCCTCCTGCGGCCCCGAGCCCAGCCTGGTGCTGAGCAAAGGGGCTGGGCCGGGGTCATCCCCTGGTGGGGGCTGTGCACCCCCTCTGCCCCCTCCCCAAATTCCCTCTGGGGGAGCAGGAGCTGGGGCAGGAGCCCTGAGGGGAGGGACAAGGGGGTGACACCAACATGGGGGGGTCACACACGGCCCTGGGTATCCCCCCTCACTCTCACGTTGCCAGGAAGACAAACCCCTACATGGAGCCCCTGTCCCCTGGCAGCACCCTGTGGGCAGGGTCTGGTGGCAGCTCTGGGGGCCTGGGGGAGCACGACTGCCCTAAAACCCCCTCCCAGCCCCACAGCTACTCCCAGCCCCCTCAAACCACCCCACAGATCCTGGCTGCCCACCCCACCAAATCACTCCATGCAATAGAAATGGTGCCAAGATCCATCAAAACTCTTTCCCACCTCCCCCAAGACCCATCTAAAATCTCTCCAAGCCACACAGCCCTTCCACAACTCCCAAAATTCTCCCACAGACCCCTTGAAAGGCTTCTAAACCCCCTCTCAGCACCACAAATGCCACCAAGAGCCACTAAAACCCCTTCCAATCCCCTCGATCCCTTCCCAGGCCCCATGGCACTGACCAGGAGAAGTTTGTGGACGGGAACACTCACAGATCGGAGCAGTTCAGGCACTTCAGCAGCATTTTAGACACTTCCATCCCTTTGGGCTCTTCCCAGAGGCCTCAAGATGTTGGAAGGGGGACTGCAGAGAGGGATGAGGGATCCCAGGAGTGGGATTTTGGGAACAGGATGAGGAGCTGTGTGAGCCACTTGCTGGGGTGTTGGTCTGGGGGCCCCCCTGGTGGTCTCAAGGCCGCAGGCTGCAGAGCTGTCACCACCTCCTACTTCAGGTGGTGGCTCTGGTGGAACCTCTGTTCCTTGGGGCTCCTCCTGCAGCCAGAGAACTCGTAGGGACCCTCCTCCAGGTGGGTCCTCCAGGAGCTCCATGAGCTTTGGGCTCCTACTGGAAGTGACTGGGCTCTCCAGGGATCATATGGAGATCATACTGGGAGTTACTGGGAATGACTCCAAGCATGCTGAGGGCAACTGGGATATATTGGGAGTGTCTGTAACCCTATTGCAGGTGATGGGGACCCCACTGGGAGCAACAGGAACCATGCTGGGGACAGCTGGGACTATGCTGGAGGCAACGGAGAGCAAGTGGCAGTGAGTGGGTCTACACTGAGGGCAATGGGCATGACTGAGGCCCTGGTGGAAGAGACTGGGATCATATGGGGAGTGACTGGGACTATACTAGAGGCCACTGGTATCATCCTGGGAGCAACAGGGAGCAGTTGGAACCATGCTGGGGGTAACTGGGATCATACTGGGAGTGACTGGGCTCTGGGAAGCACAGGATGGTGAGAAGCAGAAGGAAAACTCCCATCCCAGCCCCACAAATACCCCTATTCCCATGGACCGCCCCCAGCCTGTGGCTCCCCTTACTCAGCCCTCCTCTGAGTGTCCTGAACTTGAAGCATCTCCAGGCCAGCGGGGGATGTGCTTATACCCTTCAAAAGTTTTAAGCTTGCTTTTACCATCCTGATCCTATCTCACAGCAGGAAAAGTGTAAATCATTTTAGAGAGTACATGGACATTGGGCCAGCAAAAAACCCACCAAATTTATTGGGGTGTTGGCCAGGAAATCTCAAATTGGTGAACCAAATTACAACATGCCCCGTGTGGAACCAAGGGTCCCTGGTGACACTGCAGGATCTTGTGTCACCAGGGCTCAATTGTGACACTGCAGGGCCTTGGGGAACCAAGGGCCATTGTGACACTGTGAGGCCCAAGAATCCAAGGGACTCTGTGACACCAAGGGGTCCCATGGAACAAAAGGGACATTGTGACACTCGGGGGCCTCAAGGAACAGTGGTGACACCAAGTTGTCTGGGAGTGTTGATCTGCTGGAGGGTAGGAGGGCTCTGCACAGGGCCCTGGACAGGCTGGATCCAGGGCCCAAATCCAACAAGGTCAGGTTTAACAAGTCCAAGTGCTGGGTTCTGCACTTTGGCCACAACAACCCCTGCAGCACTACAGGCTGGGGACAGAGTGGCTGGAGAGCAGCCAGGCAGAAAGGGACCTGCAGGGACTGATGGACAGCAGGCTGGACATGAGGCAGCAGTGTGCCCAGGTGGGCAAGAAGGCCAATGGCTCCTGGCCTGGATCAGGAATGGTGAGGCCAGCAGGAGCAGGCAGTGATTCTTGCCCTGTGCTCAGCACTGGTTGGGCAGCACCTCGAGTGCTGTGTCCAGTTCTGGGCCCCCCAATTTAGGAAGGACCTGGTGGGGCTGGAGCATGTCCAGAGAAGGGCAACAAGGCTGATGAGGGGACTGGAACACAAGTCCTGTGAGGGGTGTCTGAGGGAGCTGGGGTTGTTTATCCTGGAGAAGAGGAGGTTCAGTGCAGACAAGGCAGTGTCAGGGCACAGGCTGGACTTGATGATCTCCAAGGAATTTTCCAACCTTGCTGATTCTGGGATTCTCTGAAACCACCCTTGGAGCAGCTGCAGGATGAGCCCTGGGCCTCCTCTTCAGCAGCTCCAGCAGCCCAGGTCCCTCAGCTTCTCCTGCCAGCCCCAAAGCCCATCCTGTCAGTCCTGCAGAGCCTCTGCAGCTCCTCCTCATTGCCCAGAACAGGGAGCCCCAGAGGCAGACACAGCAGCCCAGATGTGCCCCCCTGGCCTGGGGTGCCTCTGGCAAGGGAACAGCAGCAGGCACTGCAGGAGCCTGCAGACAATTCCTGCAGCACTTGTAGGATGATCCTGCTGCCTAAGGGACGTTCCCATGGTGCCAAGTCAGGAACTGCAATGGGGAGTGGGGCCAGAGAGGAAAGGGCAAACAGGGATGGGCTGTATGCAGGGGAGGGAACAGGGCTGGGCAAGAAGAAGAAATTTGTACCAGTGAGGAGGAAAGAAAGCAAAAGTGAAGCAAAGGAAATGCTGAGGGCAGTTTGGGGGTGGCTGCCAGGCAGCCCTGGCTCTGAGCAACAGCGTCTGCAGTGGCACAGGAAACTCCCAGCTGATGGGAACAAACTTTCTGGCTGAGTGCAGAGGCCAGAACAAAGCTGAGTGGTTTCCCTGGTGTCTCCCAGCCCTTGCTGGCCCCAGGGGCTGATGGCATTTGTGCTCCCTCAGGTTCATGTCCCCACAGCACCAGCATGGGGATGCTCCTGCCTGCTGTGTGCAATGTAAACAGGGGCTGCTGAGGCAGTGCTGCCGTGTCTGTGCCTGCAAGGATGGGGCAGCTGTGTGAGCTGGGGGAGAGGCCAGGGCTGCAGAGGGGGGATGTTGTTGGCAGCTCCATCAGGACGCTGTGGGGCACTGCCCTGGGCTGTGCAGCGCACTGGGGATGGATCAGCCCCTGCTCTGCTGCTCCTTCCCGTCTGCCCCAGGGCCCTTGCAGAGCCCCAGCCATGCTGTTTGCCCCCAGCCTGCCCGCGGCCAGCCTGGGGCTGCCCACGGGGGTTTCTGCGCTGAGCATTGGCCTGGCCGTGTTCTTGAGAGAGCCTGGGCAAGGAGCCTGGAGCCCCCAGGGCCTGGCCTGAGGCGTCAGCGCTGCCCCAGCAGTGCCCATGGCCTGTCCCTGCTGCAGCCCCGGCACTGCCACCCCCAGGGCTGTGCCCGGCCCCGAGAGCACTCAGGCCCTGCAGCAACACCAGGGCCACCAGGGCAGCGGGGCAGGGCCACAGCAGCAGCACTGGCAACACCAAGTGCTGCTGCTGCTGCTGGGCACAGCTGCTGGGCCAGCACTGATCTGCCCCAGCTCTGCACACAGACATTGCTGCTGCAGCTCCAGAGAAGGCAAAAAAAGAGCATCTCTGCAGAAAACTCTGCTGGGAGATCCTTTAGTTCATTTACAGCCATCGACAGAACATTTGTTGATGCCGTCTGTGGCCACAGGGAACATAGAAAGACAAAATGAGAAATGGAAGAAGGAATGCCATATTTTTGGGGACAATGTTAAAACAGGAAATCACAGGAAAACATACCACAACCAAACCCAAAAAGAACCATCAAAGATTACTTTTATTACAAATGATTTGCAGAAACTGGCCAGCAGTTTAATGTTTCCGAAAGCATCCATTCATCAGCCTCCACACTGCAGCCTTGAGTTCCTGGTTCCTCAGGCTGTAGATGAGGGGGTTCAGGGCTGGAGGCACCACCGAGTACAGAACTGACAGGGCCAGATCCAGGGACGGGGAGGACATGGAGGGGGGCTTCATGTAGGTAAAAAATGAGGTGCTGATGAACAGAGAGACCACAGCCAGGTGAGGGAGGCAGGTGGAAAAGGCTTTGCGCCGTCCCTGCTCAGAAGGGATCCTCAGCACAGCCCTGAAGATCTGCACATAGGAGAAAACAATGAACACAAAACAACCAAATGCTAAACAGGCACTAACCAAAATGAGCCCAAGTTCCCTGAGGTTGGAGTAAGAGCAGGAGAGCTTGAGGATCTGGGGTACCTCACAGAAGAACTGGCCCAGGGCATTGCCATGGCACAGGGGCAGGGAAAATGTATTGGCCGTGTGCATGAGAGCACTGAGAAAGCCACAGGCCCAGGCAGCTGCTGCCATGTGGGCACAAGCTCTGCTGCCCAGGAGAGTCCCGTAGTGCAGGGGTTTGCAGATGGACACGTAGCGGTCGTAGCACATGACGGTCAGGAGATAAATCTCTGTTGTAAGAAAGAAGAAAATCAGAAAGACTTGGGCAGCACATCCCTGGTAGGAGATGTTCCTGGTGTCCCAGAGGGAATTGTGCATGGCTTTGGGGACAGTGGTGCAGATGCAGCCCAGGTCGCTGAGGGCCAGGTTGAGCAGGAAGAAGAACATGGGCGTGTGCAGGTGGTGGCCGCAGGCTACGGCGCTGATGATGAGGCCGTTGCCCAGGAGGGCAGCCAGGGAGATGCCCAGCAAGAGGCAGAAGTGCAGGAGCTGCAGCTGCCGTGTGTCTGCCAATGCCAGCAGGAGGAAGTGCCTGATGGAGCTGCTGTTGGACATTTGCTGAGGCTGGATATGGGGATCTGTTCAGGGAGAAAGGGACAGTGAAGTGTTAGAGGAGATACCTGTAACCAAAATGAAAGTCATTTCCAGTATACCCGCCTCTGTAAGGTGCTAACATGGCCTTTAGTTTTTAAGAGATCTGAGGTTTGTTTTCATAAGCACCCCCATCTCTTTGCTGATTTTCTTGATATCAAACCCTCTGCATTGCTGCTGAACTCAGGGAGAGCAAAACAAGTCCTTTGAGTCGAGATGATGAGTGAGGGGAGATGGTCTGATGTTTTTACCTCTTCAGAGTCTCTCTGGGCTTTAACCTTTCTCAGGTGGAGAGTGATCACCTTCCCATGCTTCTCCTATAATGTCACCAGGTATTGCTGAGAGCAGATGGATCCCCCACAGCCCAGCTCCACATTTGTAGCCAAGGACTGATGTTGCTCATTTCACCAACCCAGCAGCATTTTCAGTGTCACAACACCTCTGCCTTTCCCAATCAATCTTATCACTCAGAGATGCTCTAGGACAGGTTTGCACCCTGGATTGAAGCTCCCATCTTGGACTGAAATCTCAGGGACATTTCCAAGTGTCCTTATGATGGCATTGGATTGAGGGACGTGCAGCTCCTTCCCTGGCTGCACTGACAGCATTGCCCAGAGCCGGGCACTGGGGACAGCGTCACCCTGAGCCAGCTGTGCCCCCTGCCAGAGCCCCCAGGGCCGGGCAGCTGCTCCCAGCCCTGTGCTCTGCAGAGGGAACTGGGCCCGGGGCTGCAGAGCTGCCCCACGGCTCTGCTGCAGCTCTGCCTGCACAGGAGGGGCTGCACGCCTTGGAGCCCCGGCCCTGAGGGCAGAGGCTTGGCTGGGGCACAGGAGGGAGGGGGCTTGTTCAGAGGGAGGGGCTGCACTGCAGGGGATCCTGTGGGCATCTCTAAACTCTCCCTGCCACAGCATTGCTGGGGTTTGTTTTCTCTTATTACCTGATCTTCTCTCTGCTTCCTGGAGATTTTCCTCCTGCTGGTGTTTCCCTGTGCCTGATCTCTCCCTGCCACCACACACAGACCCCAAATCTCTGTGCACTCTCCTTGGCCTGACAGAACTCTGCCTGTTTGCAGGGCACTGGCTGGGGGCAGGTTCTGTTTGCAACGTGGAGAAAGGACAGCTCAGACTGAGCCTGATGGCTCCAGCAAAGGTGATGCTGGGGCTGTCCATGGGCAGAGTGGCTGAAAGCACATTAGGGATCACCTGTGAACCTACTGATCACTAATAGGAACAGTTCAGATGTCTTAGGCACTTGTCTCAAAAGTCAAAATTAATAATTCATAATCAACCTTTAATATTTATCACCCCTTGCCTGCCATTCTCCAATACTAGGAAACTGAAAATAGAATCTTAGGCAATTTCCTCATTTTTATCAAAATCCCTATCTTGGAAATATTCTGTGACTGACCAGAAACCCTCAGCATGTAAGAGCTTCATGAGCATTTCACCTCCCCCACACCAGAAATACTCAGAGTTTTACTCACAGGGTCTGTAGGCAAGGGGACGTTCCAACTTCAGGAGATCACTGCAGGAGCTGCAGCTGCATTGTCCTGCAGCCAGAGGTTCCTGTGCCAAGGGCTGGCAGTGATTGTGCCCCAGGCACTTCTCAGCCCCTTCCCAGCCCTGACTGATTGAAGCTCTCTGTGCCTCTGTGCTGTGCCTGGGCTGGCTGCAGGCAGTGCCCCAGCCCTGCTGGGCTGGCAGAAGAGCTGCTCATCAAGAGAAATGTGCTTTTGAAGCTCTTCTTGCTTACCAGGAGCTGCCTCTGTGCCAGGAGCCCAGCCCAGCTCAGCAGCACAGACACAGCACAAGGACTTTAATGAGCCTCTGGGGCTTTGTGCTCAGGCCCTGAACATCAGTCCCTGAGAGGGAGATGAAGAAACCTCTCCAGAACTCCAAGTCAGAATCCAACTCCAAAGTTTCTTGGACTTTTAATGGGTCCCACGGAGGGACACGAGTGAGAAAGTGTCCCCAGGTCCCAGGCAGAGCAGAGAACTGCAGGCAGTGATGACAGGTGGGGTCAAAGAGAAGCCAAGTCTTGGTGCTCTGGGCCACAGCAGCAGGGTCTGTGCCACCAAGGGCTGGGAGGAGACACCTTGTCCTGAGGCCCTGGGGCCTCCTGGCACAGCCCCAGCCAGGCTGGGCACTGTCAGCCCCTTGTCCTGCCCTCAGCATCCCCCCCTAGCCCACATCCCAGTGGCCTCAAGGATCTGCTGCAAGGAGTCCCTGGGGAGCCTTGCTCAGCAATGGCCCTGGGGGCTCCTGAATGCTCCCTGCAGGGACTGCAGGTTTTTCAAAGGACTTTGGCTTTGGCTTTTGCCTTGGAGTCTCTGAGAGGTTTGTGCAATCATGACCTCCGATTATCTGCTGTAATTAGTCCCTGGAGAGGCCTTGTCAGTAACAACACTCAGTGGGGCTCATTAATACTTCAAGGTACTTCAGTTATTTTAAGGTACTTGGTGTTTCCTTTTTGATACAGACTCTGTGAGAGGTTTGTGCAATCATGGTCCCAATTATCTGCTTTAATGAGTCCCTGGAGAGCTTTGTACTGACACTCAGTAGGACTCATTAATACTTTGAGATACTCAAGGTTTTTAAGGTACTTTATGGATTTAAGAATACTTTTAGGTACTTTTTAAGATTTTCCTTCCCTCGCTGAGTCTCTGAGAGGTTTTTGTGCTGTCCTGGCCTCCAGTTCTCTCTTCTAAGGAGTCCATGAGGAGCCTATGTGGGGTATGTTCCCCCTTTCTCTTTTACAACAACGATGGAACTGAAAGAATTTTGTAACACTTTCTAAAAGCATCCAAACAAATACAGGACAATTAACAATACAACAACAACCACTAAGAGAATTACTAGTCCTGTTTCAGTAGACATCATCCAACCCTTTAGTCCCTTGGATTGCAAGAGTTTTTTGAACCAGTCTTTGTTTTCCACTTGGAGCTTCTTTAACTCTTCTTTCAGTACCTGAATGCTCTTGTGGATTGACTCACTGTGGCTGGAGAGGTTCATGCAACACATCCCTCAGAGTCTACACAGCCATGCCCATGTGCCCAGAGTAAAAACTCTATCGCTGTTCTGCAAGGTGGCATGTCTGATGGTCTCTATGTCTGAGAGCAGGCCACTCAGTGTGAGGGAGGCAGCATTGGTTTGCTTACTTAACAGGCCCCCAAGGTAGTCTAATTGTCCTAAAGCTTTAGCTGCAGCCACCCAAGGTAGTCCAAACTGGGGGTGCTAGCATCCGATACCTGGATTAAAGCTTTCAAAGCCATCTCTTTGATATCATCCAATACTTCTCTGGGGATGCCTGCTGCTTGATCACCTGGTAGGCTGTGTTGTCCTTCTCCAGCTGGATGATTGATTTTCAATTCCACCCTTGCCTCATTATTAGCATAGTCTGCTATTAATTGATTGATTAAACACTTCCATCCCCTTTCCCACAGGGTGTATTCTGTAGATGACAACAACATGATCATAATATATTTTAAATCTTAGGGGTTTCAGACATGAGCTGTAAACTTTGCCCTCATTAGGCCATTAAAACAAGGTAAGTCCTTCCTTTGGTCTTTAGCTGCTCTACACAGATCCTTGATTTCACCATAAACCAGTGGCTGATAGCTGGGATTCTGCCCCCTTCTTTCATAACATACAGGGGAAACAAGGAGTTTTTAGACTATTTGCCAGTCTTCTTCCTTAACTGCTTCTTTCCCTATCCTTTCCTAGGGATCTTCTGGGGTTGAGGGTTGAGGTGGCTCTGAGGAGTCCAAACTGTCCTCTGGGGAGGAAGAATAACTTGGAGCAGAAACATTTGGATTAGAAATAGTGTGACACTTGGGCTTAGTATCTTTGATCATGGGGTTATATTGTTGCCAGAGGGTGAGGCAAAGGGCGCTGCCATTTGTCAGGTGTTGGGGAGGAGGGGCCTTGATCTAGGATGGTAGATTTCCAGGGTGGAGTTCTGGAGGCATGGTCCAGCGTGGAAGTGGAATGATTGACAGTGGGGGCATGACCTGCAGTTGTGGCTATGGAGCCTGCAGGTTCCTTCAGGGCATAAGAGAAGGTTGTGGTAGCAGGAAGTGGAGGAGCCAATTCGAGGGAGGACAGTCAGGCTCAGGGGCATCTGGAAAATTTTTAATGATCCACCAAAAGATTGATTTTAATTCATTCTTTGAAAATATTTTGCCATGATCAGTGAGAATTAACATAAAGCATCCATATATGCTCCTTTCTACTTTGGACATCTGGCTGCCCATTTTTCTCTTTCTCCACCTTAGGGGGAACAGACACCAGAACACACCAAATCAATAGTGGGATTTGGGTGCACATTGTAAAAACACAGTGGCAAAATGGGCAATAAATGACTTGCGTTTCCCCAAACCCACCTGCAATTCTCAGCAGGTGAAATTGTCGTTGTCCCTGCAGATTCTGGCCGAGGTCCCTTGAACCAACGATGAATCCACCAGGCCCAGCACAATCCAAAATCCTGGGGAGCGCTGGCCTATCCATCAGCTAACCCCAGCTGACATGACTGACACAGGGAGCCCTGAATGTCATGGTCCCTCTTCGGGCACCAAATGTCACAATGAGGGTGGCTGTGACAAACCTCTCTGGTTCCCTGACTTCAGGGCAAGGGTGGGAAACATTAAAAGGAGAAGGATCAATGGAGTCGTTAAAAGGAACTTTAATAACAGGGTTAAAAACAATAAACATGGAGAAGTTGAGCACAGTATGAGGGGCAGGATCCTAAGACCTGACAAAAGGGGAAGCAACAACACTTGGGGCTAGAAACCTAGAACAATAACCATATAGAAGAAACAAGTAACCAATAAACCAATAGGGGAGTAGAACTTGGACAACTTAGCATAACAACACTAAAGGCTTATGGGGGAACTCTCAAGCTCACCCTAAGTTAAACCAAGGATTCCTAGGACTTCAAACTCATGCCCAGTTCTCCTGGAGTAAAATCTGTCAGACTCTGAGTTATAGCCAGGCTAACTCCCACATTGCTACTTTGCACTGGCCCCTTGGGACCATGCGGCCCAACAGAGCCACAATGATGTCCTTGGCACCACGAGGCCCCACAGTGTCACAATGGTCCCTTGGATCCATGGTGCTCTGCAGTGTCACAATGGCCCCTTCATTTCACAAGGCTCCCAATGTCACATTGGTCTCCATAGGAAGGAAACCACGGAGCCCCATGTTTCAGGAGCTGATGAAAGGCAACCACCAGAGGCCAAGGCAAGCCTGACCTGTGTGTCCTGGCAGGTTTGCTTGGAGCAACCCTTAGATTTTTGAAATTATCAATGTGGAGTCCTAATTTCAGATATTTGTGCCTGGAGAAGAGGGATGGGGTTTTTTCATAAAAAGAAAAGCACAGAGTGCTTTCCAGTGTTTGGAAAAAAGGTGAGGGTTGCCCCTCAGGAGTCAAAGACCAGCTAGACTTGTCTGTCCTGGCCACTTTTGTCTGGGAGCAATCCTTGGATACACATGAATTTGGAGGTGGAATCCTAATTTTGGCCATGGATGCCTGGAAAAAATGGACAGTTATTTTCCGTAAAAAGAAAAGCCCTGAGCTCCAGTGTTTCAGGGGCAGATGGGAGTGGCATTCCACATTCCAAAGTCAGCCAGACCTGTCAGGTGACCCCTGGGAGGCCACGGCAGCCACACCTATTTCATGTTCCCATGGTTCCACAGGGCCCTGCAGTTTCACAATGGCTCCTTGCTTCCATGAAGCCTTGCAGTGCCACAATTGTTCTCTTGCTTCCATGATGCCCTCAGGTGTCATAATGGCCCCTTGGTTACACAAGTCCTTAAGGATCTTAATGGTCTCCATGGTTCCACAAGGCCCCACAGAGTCATAATGGTCTATTGGTTCCAACGAGCCTTGCTGTGTCCAATGGCCCCCCCACAATGGTTCCACAAGTTCCCATAGTGTCACAATGGCCCCTTCAATGAAGCCCCACAGTGTCAAGAGGGTCTCCGTGATTCCATGAGGCCTTGCAATGCCACAATGCTCTCCATGGATCCACAGTGCCCCCCAGGATCACAACGGCCCTTTCGCTCCACGAGGCCCTGAAATGCAGCAATGGCCTCTTGGTTCCACAAAGCCCTGCTGCTTCACACTGGCCCCTTGGGACCATGCGGCCCAAGAGAGCCACAATGATGTCCTTGGTTCCACGAGGCTCCACAGTGTCACAATGGTCCCTTGGATCCATGGTGCTCTGCAGTGTCACAATGGCCCCTTCATTTCACAAGGCCTGAAAAAGTCACAATGGTCTCTACGGTTCCTCAAGACCCCACAGGGTCACAATGATCCCCTTGGCTTCACAAGTTCCTACAGTGTAACAATGCCCTTTTGGCTCCACAAGGCCCTGCAGTGTCACAATGGTGTCCATAGGAAGGAAACAACCGAGTCCCAGTGGTGCAGGGGCAGATGAGAGGCAGTCACCAGAGGCCAAGGCTAGCCAGACTTGACTGTACAGGCTGATTTGGTTTGGGAGAAACCCTTGGATATACAGAATTTTAGAGGTGGAATCCTAATTTCAGCCATGTGAGCCTAGACAAGAAAGATAGTTCTTTCTCATAGGAATAAAAGCACAGGGCCCCAGTGCTTCACGGTCAGATGGGAAGTGGCCTTTGACAGGCCAAACTCAGTGGGCCGTCAGACAGCCCCCAGGAGGCCAAACCAGGCAGACCTGTTCCATATTCCCCTGATTTCATGGAGTCCCATACTGTCACAATGGTCTTCTTGATTCCATGAGGTCTGGCAATGTCACAATGGCTTCTTGGTTTCATGAGCCCCAACGAAATCACAGCGGTCCCTTGGCTCCATGTGGCCCCACTATGTCACAATGGCTCCTTGTTTTATGGGCCCCAAGGTTTGATCACTGACCCGTGCATCCATAGGGCCCCTGAGATGCACAATGGCCCCTTGATTCCATGAGGCTTCATAGTGTCACCATGGTCGCTGTCAGTGGCTGGATGAGATCGATGTCCCGAGACACCTTGGGATGCTCGGAATGCCCGTGTGGGGCCAGGGCCGGGTCAGGCCTTGGTTTGTGGTGGGACAGAGCCCCACCCCCAGCCCTGGCCTGCCAGAGCTGTCAATCGCACAGCGGGGGTGGTGCTAACATAGCTATGATTGCCCATCTGTCAATCAATCACACAACAGGCGGTACTATCCCAGCTCTGATTGGCCCAGCTGTCAATCAATCAATCACACACTAGCAGCTGGTGCTACCCTGGCTCTGATTGGACAAGCAACTGGCAGTCCCACCCCAGGGGTGGGCCCATGAAGGCCCAGGGGGTTAAAAGCCAGAGTACAAGAGCAGCCCAGGGTCTGGATCCTGCCTTCTCCTGGGGTTCCTCTGTTAGTGATGCTGTAACCTGAGCAGTTGGTACCCATGTGTGTGTGTCTTTCTATGGATCTTCTTTCTTTCTGTTGTTCTCTATTTCTTCTCCTCCTCATCGTATTTACCTGGAACATTTTTGGGTAACTTAAAATCTTTAAAGTTAAAGGTTTTTAGGTTAAATGTGTGGGAATCCAGGGCACAGGCAATATTTCTCTATCTATTTTGAAGGGTCCTGACCCCCAGAGAAACACTGCCTTTAACCTTTGCCCATGGAGAGGACTTCTAAGACTTTGAAATAGATTAGAATTTACCCAAGTGTAAAATAGATTAGAGGGTAGTATAGCATGTAACTTGGGTGAGAAATTTAGGTTTTGGGATTTTTAGTATGGTGTAGATATGAAGCAAAATGGAGGAATTTGGAGTTAGTCCCTGTCCTGTTCTTCATCTGCTCCATTTTCTGCAGTGTTGGTGGCACAGGGTGATTGGTCAAAGGAAGCACAGTGCAGAGGTTATGTAGACAGTCGAGGGATTGGTTATTGGTAGATAAGTATAATAACGTATGTTTTAAGTATTTCTTGGATGAGACAACTTGAAAAGACCTTGAAACCGAACATTTTGGGGCCATTTTGTGGTGCTTTCCCAGCACGCTGAGCCTGGTGGGGACAGCATGCAAAACTTTAGACAAGATATGATAAACAAGAAGCTGAAAACTGAAAAAGTCCCGTGAATCGGCTTTTACCCAGCACAGAACTTGTATAGGAGGGTTTCCCCCATCCAGGGAGCCTCCAGAAAGGACCAATGTAAAACTGGTGCCCTGATATTATTTGTAAAAAATTGGTTTTTTCATAAAGTTGTTTACTGAAGGGTGTTGTCTTAATTGGCTAATCATGGGATATGTGTTGATTAAATGACCAATGAGGTCCACATGTAGCAAACCAAGATATAAAAGAAGAGGATTGAAAAAATGGGTGACTTTTAGCCCTTAGCCTTCTGATCTGAGTCTGTGTAATCTCTGACTCAACAGTGACATTTGGGGCTCTGTGGGGCTATTGAGAATCTTTTCTGAAGCTCAAGACCCAACAGGAGCTTCTGTAATTAACTTTGGCTGAAGCTCCCACTGTGCCCATGACAGGAACCCCTGTGAGTGTCTGGGACATCCCGGCTCTTTGGCAGCCTGGGGACTCCTGGGATGTCACCGTGGAGCCCCCGTGGGTGCCTGTGACAGATCGGTGCCTTTGCAGCCCAAGGTGCCCTGGGATGTCACCATGGAATGGCTGTGACTGCCTCTGACCACAGGGCTCTTTACCATCCCTAGAAAGCCCTGGGAGGTCTCCATGGAGCCCCTGTCTGTGCCTGTGACATTCCAGCTCTGGAACAGCATGGAGATGCTTGGAAAGTCCCCAAGGAACCCCTGTGACAAATCTGATCTTTTGCAAGCAACCATCACCAGCCCCTGTTGCTATGGTCAGTTTCCATGGCAACCATCACCAGCCCCCTGTTGCTATGGTCAGTCCCTTGGCAGCTCCATGGAGACCCCATGCCAGGGGTGGTTGCCATGGACACCAGCTCAGGCCTGCAGCCAGAGCCCGTTGCCATGGCAACCATTGGCAGCCCCATCCCCAGGCTCACGGGATCCCAGAACCACAGAATTGGCTGAGCTGGGAGGGACCCATCAGGATCCTCCAGTCCAGCTGCTGGCCCTGCACAGGACACCCCAACAATGCCAGCCTGGGCCTGGCAGCGCTGTCCAAACGCTGCTGGAGCTCAGAGAGCCCTGGAGCTGGGAGCCTTCCCTGGGGAGCCTGGGCAGGGCCCCAGCAGCCTCTGGGCAAAAACCTTTTCCTGACATCCAACCTGAGCCTGCCCCGACTCAGCTGCAGCCGTTCCCTCCACTCCTGTCCCTGGGCACCAGAGGGAAGAGGTTCCCCCAGCCCCAGCCAGGGACCCGCTCCCAAGGCTGTTGCCATGGCCACCAGGGCTGGGACCAGCTGGGATGCTCGGTGTCCATGGGCCGGGGTTCAGGAATGGAATTCCCCAATTTCCTGCTCCCACTAAAACCACACTGCCCTCGCTGCCCTCCTGCCTCCCATGGGAAGCACAAAAGGCAAAGATCCCGAGCTGGGATAAGAACAATTTATTTGGAACACCAATGAATTAAGGAACAAACAGGAGCAGAAACGATACTGATAACAGAAGGGATAAATAAAAATGTTTACAGGGCAAACTACAACACAGCTCACTGGGTCTGTCTGGCCACAATTTCCCCCTACTTGGAAAGGACACCCTTCTCCTCAGGGAGAGAGAGAGATAGAGTCCCTTTCCTGCCACTGGCAATGACCTGAGGTGGGAGTGAATGTAATGACATGGCCATGGCCAGACCCTCATTTTCTTCCATCCCACATCACGTCATTGGCAGGGGCAGGAAAAGGGACAGGTGTCTTCCCAGCATGAATCACAGGGAAAATGGATCCCCAGGGCTCTTCCCAATATGGGTCCTCCAATGGGGAGTTAAACTACAGCTCAGCATGAAGCTCTTCTGCAGTCGGGGCACTGGCAGGACTTCCCTTACTGGTGGCTCCGTTGGTATCTGGTCAAGTAAGAGCTCTGGGTGAAGCTCTTCCCAAACTAGGTGCACTCGTAGGGCCTCTCCCCAGTGTGGATGCACTGATGCCTGATGAGGGTGAAGTTGTGCTTGAATCCCTTCCCACAGTCAGGGCACTGGAAGGGCCTCTCCTGGGTGTGAATGCACTCATGCAGACAGAGATTTGAGCCGGTCTGAAACCTCTTCCCACATATGGGGCACTCGTAGGGCCTCTCCCTGGTGTGGATGCGCTGGTGGATGATGAGGTGGGAGTTGCGCTTGAAGCCCTTCCCACAGTCAGGGCAGCGGAAGGGCCTCTCATCCGTGTGAATCTGCTGATGCCTGAGGAGATCAGAGCTGGTGTGAAACCTCTTCTGACACTCGGGACACTCGTAGGGCCTCTCCCCAGTGTGTATTCGCTGCTGGGTGATGAGGGTGGATCTGTAGCTGAAGCCCTTCCCACACTCCCCACACTTGTAGGGCCATTCACCAGTGTGGATCATCTGGTGGCTGATCAGGGTGCTGCTCTGCCTGAAGCTCTTCTCACCTTCCTGGATCAGGGTGAGTCTTTCTTCCTCAGGGCGCACTGGGCTGGGTTTGCAGCCCATCCTCCTGTGGGATCTCCGGTGATTTTCCTCACAGTTTGATTCCTGTGCCATGGAGCTGCTCGAAACAGACTCTTCCATGAGGTTCTGCTGTGGGGATTTGACCTCCCTGGTCTCCATCCTCAGCTCCTTGTCTGGGGCAGGAAGGACAAGGACAGGATGGGATTTGCCTCCATGCCAGAGGGAAGGGGAAGAAGATCCCCCGAGTGCATTCCTGGCAGGACGGGGTTGGCACCGGGATTGTCCTGCAGCCAGGGGCCGTGCTGGGCTGGGAGATGGAGCAGGAGAGAGGGGGAAAGGGGCACTGACTTCCTCCTCACCTGCCTGGGTGTCCCGGGGCATCTTCCTCTTCTTCACAGCCTCCTCTTCCATCTGGAAAAGGTTTGGGGATAGGAAATTCTGTTTTGGGAAGGAAACAAGGGTTGAATACACTGAATTTTATACTGGTTTGAAGGCAAACCTACGGGAGGGTCTAAGCCACAGCAGCAATTTAATAAGAAAATTATGATCAAGGCAATGATACAGAAACCCTGCCTTAAACTGACAGAGTCAGGATATAAAATGACACCCCTCTGGTCAGGGTGGTGGCAGCAGTCCCATTAAATGGTGGCTGCAGTCCTTGTTGGAGTGATGAACGTGATTCCCTTGAGGCAGTGGTCCTGTAGAAGGTCTGGTCTTCCTCTGAAGGTCCAGTGGTGGTTATGGAGCTCTTGTCCTCCAGGAATCCAGTAGGCAAGGTGCTCCTGGGGTTGCAAGGCTCAGCTTATATCCAGGTAGGATTGCTTGGATCCTCCCCATGGGCAGAGCATCCCACAATGGGATGATGGAATTTGATCAGTCCTGCAGTGACACTCAATGGCCCATTCACAGAAGATATCTCCCCTGGAGGGCGTTATCAGGGCTGAGTCAGGGAAGAGATTAAGAACACTGCCCCACCTCTTTGTAGCAGTTGATGAAGATGGGGATTGAAAACCTGCATTTGGTTACATCTTCCATTGCAACCTGAAACAGTGGGGTAATCCCTGCTCAGGGGGTGAACACCACCCCCCTTACCCAAACTGGCTCAGGTGTAAAACCCCCACCCCGGGAAGGCCACACACACTCAGGGGACAATGTCACACCTGCCCTGCTCAAGGGGAGGTCTCTGTCCCTGTCACTTCCTTGCCCGCCCCCCTTTTCTCTTTCTTTCCATCTCTCTCTCTACCTCACATTTACTGTTCAATAAAATCCACTTTGGATTTGGTCTCATTAGCACCTTAATTGCGGCAGAGGAATCTCTGTAAAAATTTTCTTAACCATATTGCATGATTATTTTGGCACAGTGAGTTCAGGGCACTGTTCTCTGACTCCAAGTGTCTTTGACAACAGCATGGTTCCCTCCTCTGAGGAGGTTGTGGTTCTTTCTGGAAAAACTCTTGGAAACTTGGACGCAGCTTTCTGTGAGCGACCTATGGGAGAACTGATGAGACAAATGGCCATTGAGGGTCTGGTGTGTAAAGAAAATATTTTGTTGTCCTTCTTTGAAAAGTTTTGTAAAATCACTGTAGGAAAGGGAGGAAATGTTACCAGCAAGACTGACAAGGTTCATTCATCCCAAGGTGAGGAACACAAGGCTGCTAAAAGTCCTACAGAATGCCAAGCTCAAGTAGGTAAATTCTGAAATAACTCATGAATTTTAAGTCTCAGAGGCTTGGCCAAATGTGAGAATCATTATTCTCGTTGCCCCTGTAACTTTTGTGACAGCTACACTGAGGTTTCTCTTCCTTTTAACAATATCTGTATTGGGCCAAATTTCCTCTTTCCTTTTATTGGAACCTGCCAGCAGCTGAGCTGGAGCTGTGCAGGAACCAATGAAACTTGGAATTGCCACATCACTGCTTGGATTGTCAGTTTATTCATGTTTGGGAGTTCTTCACGCTTTCAACAGAAGTTACTTGCGGGAAGAGCAAATATTCTTCAAAGTGATTTATGCAGAGTCAAGTTTGATTTCTGCCGAGTTTATTTTGTGCAGTGCCCGGGGGATGCTCGTGGGGTCTCTGTGCCTCTTGCCCTGGGGGATGCTTCAGAGGTGCTTGGGAGGGTTGTCCCTGTCACCCCAGGCCATTCCTCAGGGGTGTCCCTGTCCCTGTCCCCCCAGGCCATTCCCCAGGAGGTCTCCATCATTCTCACCCCAGCGAATGCCTGGGGGGTCTCCCTCCCTCTCACCCCTGTACCAGGGGGTGCTCGGGGTAGTCGCTGTCCCTCTCAGCCCAGGGGATGCTTGGGGGTCTCCGTCCCCTCACCCTGGGGGATGCTCGGGGGGTCTCCATCCCTCTGGCCTCAGGCAATGCCTGTGCAGGGCTGGGGACCAGGGGCTCTGTGTCCCTCTCACTGCTGAGGCTGCTTGGGGCTGGGGGGGCTCTCCCACCTTCTCACCCCTGGGGAGGCCGGGGGGGTCTCTGTCCCTCTCAGCCCTGCTGTGACCCCACCCAAACATCATCGGGCTCAGAGGGACAGAGACACCCCCAAACCCCCAGAAGGGCTGAACCTGGGATTTGGTTTGGGGCTGAGGATTTAGGAAGAGGCAGGAATTGGGGCTGGGGTTGGAGTTGGGGCTGAGATTTGGATTAGAGCTGGGATTGGTGTTAAGGCTAGACATGGGATTGGCTTTAGGGCTGGGGTTGGGATTGGGTCTGGGGCTAGACTAGTTCGGAAATAGGATGAGATTAAATACAGAACTGTGAGTGTGTCTAAACGTGGAGTGAGATTGAGACCAGGATCAGGGTCAGGTTTGGGACTGAGCTCACCCAGAACAGGACAGGGGGGATGTCACTGCAGGATGTCCCTGGCATCGTCCCAGCCCTCATCAGGCACCTCCAAACATGGGGGGCAGCTGGGTGCTCCAAGATCCGGGTGCTCCAAGATCCAGGTGCTCCCACGCTGCCCCTCAATACCAGGCCAGCATTCCCTGAGGGCAGCCCTGACTGTGACCCTTGGGGCTCTGGGATCAGCCCTCACATCCCTGTGGGAGCAGCTGCAGACAGGAAAAGAGATTCCCCTCCCCTCTCTTCCCTGTGGAAGGATAAATCCCAGCTGCCCTTTTCTTCTGGTGTCTTCTCCTCTCCTCAGCTGAGGATGTCAAACTCCGCAGGAGCAGGAAAATCCCCATTCTCTGTTTGCCTGTGGCTGCAGCCTGGAACATCCATTTAGAATGAAAAACTTTTGGAAAGCCTTGCTGAATGACACCAGGAGGAGGTTTGTGAGAAGGGGAAGAATTTTTATTTTGATAGGAAATAAAGTTAGAAAATTATTTCTTTCTTTTCCACTCATTTTCAGTCAGTTCCAGTTCTGTTTTTCAGAGTGCCACCTTCTCAGCTGATTGTGTTTGTGTCCTCCTTTCTCTCCTGCCTCTCTCTGCCTGCTCTGTTTCTCTCTCAGTCTCCCTTGACCCAGGGTAGTTCCCACCAAAGACCCTGCCCTGATTTAGTTCCCAATTCAAGAGCTACAACAACCATGGGTGAAGTTCTGAAGCTGGCAGTGAAATGTCACTGTAGGATCTTGCTCCACTTGGCCTTTGGCTCCTTCTTAGAAGCTTTGCCTTCCAGGGCAGGAACATCTTTTCCTGTCTGGGAACTGGAATTCCAGCCCCTGGGAGTGTGTGCCGTGGATCCCAGAGGGGCATTCCCGAGGCTGCCAGGGTGCTGCTCCTGTCGTGCCTCCCAAGGAGCTGTGCAGGGCCAGGGGACAAGGGCCAGCAGCTCTGTGGGCTCCCAGGGCACACAGCAAAGGTGGCTTTGCCGGGCATTTTCCAGCACCTTTCCAGGTGAAAGCAGAGGGAGGGAGGAAATGGAAGCGAGTCCCCGACAGAATCCTGGAACAATTGGGGTGGGAAGGGACCCAGCCCATGGGTTACGAGTTCGCGAGGGAGGGACGCCTCTGCCCCAGTGAAGGAGCAAATGAGAGCGTGGGAGCGCAACCTGCGGATTTGATTGAACTTGGATTGAACTCAACAAGAAATGGGGAGGAGAGAGGGAGAGAAAGAAATCGGAAAGAGGTCAGAGGGAGAGAAAGAAATAGGAAAAAGTTCTCAGAGGGAGAGAAAGAAATCAAGAAAAGGTCTCAGAGAACAAAAAGAAATAGGAAAAGTCTCCGGCCCGGACCCCGCAGCTCCCAGCGTCTCCCTCAGGGCGCAGCGCCTTTCACATTTCCAGCCAATCAGAGAAGTCGTTAATCAATTCCCAGCCAACCAGGGCTTTTCTCGCTGATGACTCACCGGTTGCCAGGCGGACCCGCAGAGCCCGGCGGCCCTGGAGCGGAATTTGGGGCTCGGGCCGGGGGACGGATCCGCCCCGGGGGGGTCCGCGAGCCCCCTGCCCACCCCTGGGGCCGATCGGGGGCTCCCCCACCCAGCAGCCGGTGCTGCGGCGGCCGCGGGGCAGAGGGGTGGGAAAGGGGGGTCCGGGCTGGGAGCGGAGGAAATGCGGGAGGAAGAGGAGGGAGAGGAGCAGGAGCGGGAGCGGGAGAATCCCGGCGCTCGCAGAGCCCGCACGCTGAGCCTGCAGCCCCCCCTGCCCGGGAGCATCGCCCCCAGCCCCGAGCCGCAGGTGAGGGCGGAGGCCGAGCTCGCCCCGGCTCCAGCCAGGGCTCTCCGGGAGGATTTTTTGGAGAGCGTTCGGAGCCGGCAGATCCCAGACTCGAGCCCCGGATATCTCCGGGCTCCCTTAGAGGAGCTTTTTCGGGCGCAGAGGAGCCGCGATCGCCCCTCGGGAGGGTCCCGGGGGGTCCACGTGGGGATGGCCCGGTACCGACGGGGCGGGACATTGGTTTTGGGGATCCCCGTGAGAGCCGGGGCTGTGGAACGGGGGACCCCCGGGGCGGGGAGAGGGGAAGGGGCGGTACCGGAGCTGGGGGACCCCCGGCAGCCCGGAGATGAGGCGGGGACGGGACCCCCTGACCCTGACAGGGGCGTGTCCTGGGGTGACTTCATGATGCTCGTACCCATCGGTCTGTTTAGCCCAGAAATGAGTTCTGCACCTTTAAGGCTGGTTCTGAGAGGGAAGGGGAGGAGGAAGAAGCTGCAGTTTGTTTTCAGGAACTGCACTCACTCCTCCACATTCCGGCTTCTGGACTGTTGTGATACCTTAAGGAGCTGGAACAGAGGCCAGACAAAGCTAAGAGGAATAAAGTGGATTTTTATTGAAGTGCCTTCAAAGGCCACACTCTGGCCGTACCAGAGCCATAGTTCTGGCTCTGCCTGGATGGCTCCAAAATGGGAGCGAAAGAGAGTCATAAGATCTCACATTTTTATAAGGTTTTAGTCTATTTGCATATAGAAGTTAACTTTCCAATTAATAGCTTCAAATTATGAAGTTTCATCCTCCTTGCTTGCTTGCCTGCTCTCCTCTTTTCATGTTGTTTTTATGCTTTGGGCCTGAATTTTGAAGAGATTGTCCTTGAGTCTCCAGCTAGAACAGGATTGTTTTGTCTTTACCATCCTGTGAAAAGATCCCAGTAACACTTAATATAAAGCTAAAAGCTGCACACCAAAACAGAACAGAAAAACTTAAAACCTAAGGTATCAGTTGTCTATAGTCAGACCGACAGCAGGACAGAGCTCTCCTTTGGTTTTAGTTCGTGTTATGAACTGATTTCTGTTAAATTTTATATCAGTAGAAAAAAACTGAGTTACAGCATCTATAAACCAGAGCTGCCGAGGCAGAACTGCTGGGCAGGGTTACTTGTTATGTTAACTATAAGTCGTTAGAGTTAATAGTTCTCTTTGTATCACTTAACGACCCTAGCCAAGGCAGGTAGATAGCCCTCCTTTTGTGTTGATACATTTCTCCTTATCAGGCAGGGAGAATCTGGGGAGGAGGGAGGCATTACAATATGTAGATTTTGAGAACCACTGTACCATGGGACGTATTAAACTTATAAAAACCCCCAAACCAATGAGCCAAATATAAAATTGAAGAATTAGAATGATTCGTGGATGTGAGGAATAGAGTGCTAGACCTGCAGAGATGTTGAGAGACCTTAGTGCCCCTCGCCCTGACTAAAGAAGCTGCCTGGGACCAAGACCTGGAGCTGAGAAGCAGGGAAAAGAGAGAAATACCAGGGTCCCGCCCAGGCGTTCCTGTGAGGATCGGACCCCTGGCTCTGCCCCTTGTGGACAAAGCTGCACATCCTCCTCCTCTGAGCCACGCTGGGAAGAAGACGGAGACAGCCGCCTCGTCGAGCTTCCTAATCCTGAGCTGATCCCTTTAATAAAGGCGTTAAAAGGAGAGAAGTCTCCTGCCCTGTTGTGTTTTTTTATTTCAGTTCGTTTTTATCTTGCTGAGGCAGAGAAGTTCCTGGACTGTGGTTTTTCTTTTTCTTTGGAGTTGTTTAAACTGCTCTGGACTGAACACCCAGAACACCACCAGCAGCTCACACCTGTGGCCCACCTGGTCAGGCCTGGGCCGTGGCATTTCCAGTGCTGGAGGGACTGATAAGAGAGTGATAAGAGACTGAGTGAGCCAAGCTGCAGCCCACAGAGGGACTTTCTGAGTTTTTCATCTCTTTTGGAGTGGCAAGAGGTTTTACTGTTTAGTATTGTTCATTTTTTTTGTGCTGGTGAATACTTTGCCTGTTAAATAAACAGGTTTTTGCACTTTTCTTAAAAAAAAAAATATTTTCCCAAATCAGCTGAGGGAGGGGCTGCTTGAATCTGCCTTCTGTGGGAAACCCCTTTTGGAGGATTTCTCCCAAATTTGCCTTAAACCAGGACAAGGCAGTGGGAAGAGGGGGGAGCCCCAAGTGGCTGGATTGGAGGGAGGCTGGTGAGGGGGACCCCAAACCCCCCCTGAATCCCTAAGCAGGACCCTGGAGATGGGGGATCCCCAGGACCCATGGGATCCCCAGCAGCCCTGAGACAAGGGACAACCAGAACCCCAGAGTGATGAGACTGGACATGGGACACTCCTGGTGGCTTTTTTGAATTAACTCTTGGGTTTTGGAGGTGTTCATGGACATCAGGTGACTTCTAGAGATGGACTTGGACAGGAGGAATTCCTAACCCAGGGCATTCACACCTTGTTTTTTCCCAAACCAGGATTTCCCATTCCCAAACCTTGGCTGAATGAAGGAGGAGGCTGCAAGGAAGAGGAAGATGCCCCTGGACATCCAGGCAGGTGAGGAGGAAGTCAGTGCCCCTTTCCCCCTCTCTCCTGTTCCATCTCCCAGCCCAGCACAGCCCCCAGCTGCAGGACAACCCTGCTGCCAACCCCGTCCTGCTGGGGATGCATGGGGGATCTCCTTCCCCTTCCCTCTGGCACGGAGACAAATCCCATCCTGTCCTTGTCCTTCCTCCCCCAGACAAGGAGCTGAGGATGGAGATCAGGGAGGACAAATCCCCACAGCAGAACCTCATGGAAGAGGCCATTTTGAGCAGCTCCACAGTGCAGGAATCCAATCGGAAGGAAAAGCCCCAGAGATCCCACAGGAGGAGGGGCTCCAAAGCCAATGCAGGGCGCTCTGAGGAGAAAAGACCCAACCTGTGCCAGGAAAGTGGGCAGAGCTTCAGCCAGAGCTCAGAGCTGGTGGTCCACTAGCAGCTTCATAATGGGGAGAAGTCCTGTGAGTGCTTGGAGTGTGGGAAGAGCTTCAGAAAGAGATTCAACCTGATCTGCCACCAGAGGATCCACACTGGGGAACGGCCCTATGAGTGTGGGGAATGTGGGATGAGCTTTAGCCACAGGTCTGACCTGGTTGTCCACCAGAGGTTCCACACCGGGGAGAGGCCCTACGAGTGTCCCGAGTGTCAGAAGAGGTTTCACACCAGCTCCCATCTCCTTGTACATAAACGAATTCACACCCAGGAGAGGCCCTTCCGCTGCCCCGACTGCGGGATGGGCTTCAGGCACAACTCCACCCTCGTCACCCCCCGGCGCATCCACACCGGGGAGAGGCCCCACGAGTGTCCCCAGTGTGGGAAGAGCTTCTCAGGCCGCTCGTTCTTTACCCGACACCAACGGAGGCACCGGTAAGGGAAGCCCTGTGAGAGCCCCGAGTGCAGGAAGAGCTTCATGCACTGCTCCAGCTCCATCCCCATCAGAGGACCCACATTGGTCAGAGCCCTGGTGACCCACAGTCCCTGTGATACACAGTGGGGAGTGGCTGGTGTTCCTTTTATTTTGCCTCTAATTATCTTTTGATTTATTTGTCTCCCTTCAAAACACAGAAAACTGGGGTAAAAATAAACAAATTCATCAAAGGCATCTAAAACCTCACATTTCACTTGTATTTTGGGGGAATTTTGGATTCCAGGAGATATCTAGGAGGATATGGGGGAGTTTTGGGGTATTTGGTTTAATTATCTTTATTTATTGGCACTCCAAAAGATGAGAGGGATTGATCTGTCAGCTCAAAACTGCTCAATGCCCCTGAAAACTACTCAATCCCAAAATTTCTTGATTCCACAGCCCCTCAGGGTGAAATGCGGTTGGAAGGAGATTGGGCGAAGTAAGATGCAAATCAGGAGGGGTGAGATGAGCATTGGGTGGGGCAGGATGGGTGGGATGGGGTTTGGGAGGTGTGAAATGGGGGAAATACAGCTTGGGAAGGGAGCTTGATGTCCAGGAGGGGTGGGATGTGTTGGGGTTGGGACTGGGGAGGTGGGCTGGGGTGTGGAATGAGACAGCCAAT
Organism: Setophaga petechia; assembly: GCA_024362935.1. Classification (NCBI taxonomy): domain Eukaryota; kingdom Metazoa; phylum Chordata; class Aves; order Passeriformes; family Parulidae; genus Setophaga; species Setophaga petechia. Next base: position 383,791 of record JANCRA010000101.1, read on the forward strand.
GTTTGGGGATAATGAAGGGAGGGGGAGCCTGTTACTGAGTAAGTTTTTGGGTATTCCATGTTCATGAAGAGATTTTGAGGTATCTCATGTTTCCGAGGCAGTTTTGGGGCACTCCCCAGCTCTTGGGGGTTTTCCTGAGAGCAGCTCCATGGAGCCCCAATACCAGGGGTGCTTGCCATGGGCACGAGCTCAGAGCTGTAGCCAGGGTCCATTGCCTTGGTGCTGGAGAGCAGAGAAATGATGAATGGCCACAGAGAAATCCAGTGTGTGTTTGTGTAGGCCTGTGAGTTTATTGTGGAGACGTCAACAGCAATGCCCTGGAGAGATGCACCTTATGCTCCAGGCATTCCTCAGAGCTCAGGGTCAAGGAAGGAAGGAAGCTTCCCCAAGGTGTTCTGAAGCACTATGTTAATTTCTCCCATTTATTTCCTCCCCATTGGCCCGTTGGCCTTTCCTACCCCTATTACCCTCATATGTTCATGTTCGAGAGAGTTCTCCCTTCCCTGTCTTCCCATTACTTGATGTCCCTGCCTATCCACCCTGGCATTTACTATCAGTCCCTTTCTCTGTATACCACCCCTAAACCCTCAGTCTCTCTCCTGTATAACACCCCTAAACCCTTAGATTACTGATGCTCTCCTCCACCCCCTCTTTTCCTGTATTTATACCCTAGACCCTCCTTTGTCTTTGCCTTTAACCCCTGGACCCCAGGAGCATTTGACCCAAAAAAACCCTCAATAGAACTCCATGCCATGCCTGGATGCTCCTGTGTCTCAACTGCCGAGCTGCTGCTCTGTGTGTCTGTCTGTGTGTGTGTCTGTGTGTCTGTGTGTGTGTCTCTGTGTCTGTGTGTGTGTGTCTGTGTGTGTCTGTTTGTCTGTCTGTTTGTCAGTGTGTGTGTGTGTCTCTGTGTGTCTCCCTGTTTCTGTCTGTGTCTGTTTGTGTCTGTGTGTGTGCCCATTGGTGCAAAACGTTCTTGGGGGAGGTTGCATCCACAGCCACCACAGACCACAACAAGGTGGTTTCCAAGGAAGCTTCAGCTGATGAGCATTGCCCTGTGCCCAAACCCAGCAGTGGGGTCAGTGCACTGTCCATGGCAGCAGTCCCTGGCAATGGCCCAGTGCAGGCTGGGATGATGATCCACCCTCACAGCTGGCCCAGGCAGGTCTGGAGTGCTCTTGGTGACACCTTGGGCTTGGCACACACTTGATGAGGGTGTCTGTTTTCAGTAGGGAAACTCTGGAGTTTTAGATTGCTTCAAAGAGTTTAAAAAGTCAAAATCCCTCTTCAGCTGAGTGAAGCCAGTTCTCCAAGCAAAGAAAGTTCCAGGTGAGTGAGAAGAGACAAGGATGGGGTTGGGGAATGTGGAGCAAGGTCATCCACACTGGAAGGACCTCAAGGCACAGCTGCTCTGACCAGGCCAGACTTCCTCAAGAGTGACCCTGGGTCAGTATCAGACACTGA